>KV013975.1:37377-64793 GCA_001598015.1 Dorcoceras hygrometricum
CTAAAAGTTAGTAAAATTCCCTCCATATTATTTTAATTTGTAAAACACCAAACCCTTTTCAAAAGAAATCATTTTACCTCCTTAAAACATTTTACAATCAATTTTCAAACCAACTTGTGCATTGCTCTTTGGAGTTACCTGCTGGTACCAGCCGCAGCGCACCATTACCTGCTGAATTCAACAATTCAGCAGATACATAATATTCAAAATTGCCAAATGGCCCATATGATTAATAGAATGTATAAATGTGGTCCTATGGATTTTGGGGCGTTACACTAGAGGACACTGGTGTAGGGATTTTGTAACGCCCCAAAATCCATAGGACCACATTTATGCATTTTACTAATCTTATGGGCCATTTTGGCAATTTTAAATATTATGTGTTTGCTGATTCAGCAGACACATAACATTTAAAATTGCCAAAATGGCCCAAAAGATTAATAGAATGTATAAATGTGGTCCTATGGATTTTGGGGCGTTACACTAGAGGACACTGGTGTAGGGATTTTGTAACGCCCCAAAATCCATAGGACCACATTTATGCATTTTACTAATCTTATGGGCCATTTTGGCAATTTTAAATATTATGTGTTTGCTGATTTGTTGATATCAGCAAGTGAGATGTGCTGCGGCTGGTTCCAGCAGGTGACTCCAAGGAGCGATGCACGAGCTGGTTCTAAATCGATTGAAAAATCTTTTAAGGAGGTGAAATGATTTCTTTTGGAAAAGGTTTGGTGTTTTATAAATTAAAATGATATGAAGGCAATTTTACCAAATTTTAGAAGTGTGTCATGCTTGATTTCATAAGTAGCTTGCCACTAATCCCTTTCATATAAAAACCTGTTATTAAATTAAGATTTTCATCATTTGCAAAGAAAAGTTTTAAATTGTTCTTCAAAGAAATTCTAGAAGAGTTCGTGCGTTGCTCAAAGGGAGGATTTCTGCAGGAATTAGCTGTTGTCGTAAAGCTTTGTTTAAGGCAAGTAAAAGCTGATCCTTTGCTACACCATTTGAAGCATATATTGTTTTTTTATGGATCTGCTTGCCTGTATGTTTAAGCTATGTTTAAAGTTCATGTTTGAAATGATTTAGACATGATAAGGAAAGATAGATGGGTTCGAAAATGATGTTTATGATGCTTCCAGTATGTTTTCCAGAAAGTTATGAATGTTTTAAATGTACTGAGGATTCGAATTCATTTCAAGAAATGTTATAAATGTTCTTCTCGCAGTAGCGGTAATATCAGAATTTGATAACTGTGTAATCGATAGTTGTTGGTTGAATCATTGGTATGGTTTGATAGGCAACGGCTGATGGCATAAGTTATTGTTTTGATATTACGAATGTCGAGTTATGTTTCAGCAGCTGTATCTACTTGTTAAGATTCAGCAGCTGCATTGTTATAATATTTACGAATGTTCTTCCTGTTGTTGTAATATCGGAATTTGATGATTGTGTAATCGGTAGTTGCTAGTTGAATCAGTATAAAGTCTGGTTTAATAGGCGACGGCTGGTAGCGCGATCATTGCTTAGATATTGCAAGTGCACTGTTCATCAGCAGATGCACTGTTCATCAGCAGATGCACTGTTCATCAGCAGATGCACTGTTCATCAGCAGATGCACTGTTCATCAGCAGATGCACTGTTCATCAGCAGATGCACTGTTCATCAGCAGATGCACTGTTCATCAGCAGATGCACTGTTCATCAGCAGATGCACTGTTCATCAGCAGATGCACTGTTCATCAGCAGATGCACTGTTCATCAGCAGATGCACTGTTCATCAGCAGATGCACTGTTCATCAGCAGATGCACTGTTCATCAGCAGATGCACTGTTCATCAGCAGATGCACTGTTCATCAGCAGATGCACTGTTCATCAGCAGATGCACTGTTCATCAGCAGATGCACTGTTCATCAGCAGATGCACTGTTCATCAGCAGATGCACTGTTCATCAGCAGATGCACTGTTCATCAGCAGATGCACTGTTCATCAGCAGATGCACTGTTCATCAGCAGATGCACTGTTCATCAGCAGATGCACTGTTCATCAGCAGATGCACTGTTCATCAGCAGATGCACTGTTCATCAGCAGATGCACTGTTCATCAGCAGATGCACTGTTCATCAGCAGATGCACTGTTCATCAGCAGATGCATTCCATAGTGATAATTAAGCAGTTTCTTTATTCGTTTTAAGTACTGTTCATTTCAGCTGGTATTAGTCTTGCGACTGATACTATTCATTTATATACACTTGTTAGCGCTTTTCTTACAGCTGATTGATTAGCGCATTCCCTGCGACTGATCGATGCGCTAACGACGTCGTTTCTTTAGTCATAAAATATCAGCAGGTAGTCTTGTTATCCTATCTGCTGATTACTTCAACGACATCGTTTCATTTAAATACGATTGTCTTAGTAATAGATCTAGCAGCTGGTTTCTGTTTATTCCAGTTGGTTACTTTTAGTGATAGTAGCGAACAGCAGGTTTATAAGTGTTGTTCCATTTTCTTGCAACTGGTTTTCCTTTCACCAGTTTCAGTTCAACGATATGTTTCCAAAGTCGAATTCGATACTCAGTAAAGTTTTAAAATGGGAAACAAATGTTTAAA
Source organism: Dorcoceras hygrometricum (assembly GCA_001598015.1). Lineage (NCBI taxonomy): Eukaryota > Viridiplantae > Streptophyta > Magnoliopsida > Lamiales > Gesneriaceae > Dorcoceras > Dorcoceras hygrometricum. Next base: position 39,988 of record KV013975.1, read on the forward strand.
ATGATGGAACCCGATGATTTACAGAATTTCAAGGAATGTTTAAAGAAAAGATCGTTAAGGAACAAAGCTATTTTAGATTATGGCATAGATAGTTAAGGTCACCAAGGAGAAGGGTGAGCAGTTGTCTCAGATGTCGACTGCCCTTTCATATGAGCTATATGCTAAAACTGATATCGGGAGTCATTTTGATCAAAGTGCAAATTGGACCACATAGAACTGATATGCCATGATCAACTGAAAATGATATTGAAATTAAAGAGAAGCTGAGCTATCATCCCCTGTTTCTGCCATTGAATGTTTATTGAACTGTTTATGAAAATGACATTGTTTATTGAAGTTCCTTAACATATGTATTGAACTGATGTCTGCCTGCGTTTTATGAAATTGTTACTACTCAGGTTTTACTTGCTGAGCCTTTAGGCTCACTAGCTTTTAAAATGGTGCAGGTACGACAACTGATGGAGGAACAGCAGGTGAAACTTGAAACCAGCAGATGGGTGGCGTTGTGTTTATCCAAGGCCTACGTTTTCCGTGTCTAAGTTGTATCGTTTTGAATAGATTGTACTGTATTAGATCAGTAGCAACGGTTGTATATTTACTTAGAATATCAGCTGTTGTAATCGCAATTGCAATTATCAATACAAACTGTTTTTCCGCAAATGTTTTTAGCAGTTAGCGCGCAACTTAAGTACCTGCTGATCTTTGAGCTTTTCGTTTGTTTTGTTCCTTTCAAGTTATAGGAAATACAGCCTATAGCGAATTATCTTTTAGCCCTTCTTTTATTCGAAAATTTTTATCTACCCAATTCTGGTGGCCCCGTTGGGTTCGGGCGTCACAACATGGTATCAGAGCAACGTTCCTGAGATAAACACACTCACCATCAGCTGGATCAAAGTTCATCGTCTGTTCTTCTAAGTTGTGCGTTTATTTTCAGAGCATTGTCTTTTATTTTAGCATGTTCTGATTTATGCATGTGGTGGATTATGGGCTATAGAATATAGAATGTCAGGAAGAGGACGAGGAAGAACTAGAAGCAGTATTCCTCTAGAAGAAACTGAGAGTGATAACAATGCTAACATCACTCAATTATTAAGAATGCTGGTAGAACAAAATAACAACAGAGGAAATGGCCAATCTTCCAGCAGCAGGGGACCAAGTAACGATGATCCCCAAGAGAAATTTAGGCGCCAGAAGCCTAAGGAATTTAGTGGGACTACTGATCCACTAGTTGCAGAGATTTGGATTAAATCCATGGAGGTTATTTTCGAGTCTCCAATTGTCTGACTTAGATAGGCCAAGGTGCGCTATCTACATGCTAAGGGAAGATGCAATGATTTGGTGGGAAGGAGTCAAGATGTCCGTGGATCTGCTGAATCTCTCATGGGCAGATTTTAAGCGAGTATTCTACGAGCAATACTTCACAGCGGGAAAGAGTTCCGAATTGAAGAGGGAATTTTTGACCCTCAAGCAAAGGAGTTTAACCGTACAGGAGTATGTGCGGACGTTTGAAAGAGGGTGCTATTTTGTGCCACTGATAGGAAGTGACCCAGAAGAGAAATTGAGTCACTTTGTGGAAGTGTTGAAACCAATGTTCAAGATGAATGTGAGGCTGTCAGTACCAAGAACTTACAGGAAAGCAGTGGATAGAGCCCTGCAAATTGAAAGATATTGGAAAGATCTTGATGAAGAAAGGCAGCAAAAGAGACAAGCCTTTCAACAGAAGGATCAAAGGTCATTTAAGAAACAGAACAAGAACCAGCAGAGGCCTCAGGAGCAAAAGCCTCTACAAATTCAACCTATAAGCTCCGTCCCTGCTGGTAATAATAGGCCATTATGTCCTAAATGCCAGAAGCCTCATTTGGGACAATGCAGACTTGGACAAAACGTCTGCTACAAGTGTGGAATGCCTGGACATATTTTGAAACATTGTCCAAAATCTAAGAAATTGGTGACCAGCAGAGCCTACATGATGATGGCTGATCAAGCTCCTCCAGAGTCGACAGTGGTTACAGGTGAAATTATGATAGCTGGATTTACTTCTCTAGCTTTGTTAGATTCAGGAGCTACGCATTCATTCATTTCTGCTGAGTTTATTAAGAAATTGTTTATCCAGCCGGAACAAGTAATGATAGGTTATTGTGTGTCGGTACCATCGGGGGAAAAGCTGGTATCACACGAATTGTTTAGAAGTTTAGAACTTAAACTTCAAGGGCATAAGATTACTGCTGATTTAATTTTGTTGCCAATGCCAGAGTTTGATTTGATTTTGGGAATAGATTAGCTAACTAAGTATGGGGTAGTGATTGACTTCAAACTACGAGCGGTAGCTGTCAACCCACCAGGAAAAGAGTCATTCCAGTTTTTGGCCAAACATGTTAACAAAGCCCCTTCATTTATATCATCGTTAGCAGCGACTGATAAATCCCAGCTGGTAACTGTAGAAGTAGCAAACGAATTCCCTGAGGTTTTTCCAGAAGATATTCACGGATTACCACCAGACAGGGAGTTGGAATTTTCGATTGAATTGGTTCCAGGAGCTGCTCCAGTATCTAGACCACCATATCGATTAGCTCCAACAGAGATGAAAGAATTGAAAGAACAGATACAAGATCTGTTGGAGAAAGGATTTATTAGACCAAGTACTTCGCCATGGGGAGCCCCTATTCTATTTGTTAATTGTGTATAGATTATCGCGAGTTAAATAAATTGACGATTAAGAATAAGTATCCATTACCTAGGATAGAAGATCTTTTCGACCAGTTGAGAGGGTCAGTAGTATTTTCTAAGATCGACTTGAGGTCTGGATATCACCAATTGAAGATTAAGGCAACTGATGTTTATAAGACAGCCTTTAGAACTAGATATGGCCATTACGAATTTTTGGTTATGCCCTTTGGACTTACAAATGCTCCATCAGCATTTATGGACTTAATGAATAGGGTCTTTCAACCATATCTAGATCAGTTTGTAGTTGTATTCATTGATGATATCTTAGTTTATTCTAAGACCCAGCAGGAGCATGTTCAACATTTAAGAATCATGCTCCAGATTTTAAAAGACAAGCAGTTGTTTGCTAAATTCAGCAAGTGTGATTTCTGGATGGAGAAAGTATCGTTCCTAGGCCATATGATCTCTAGGGATGGAACAGAAGTTGACCCTGCTAAAGTTGAAGCGGTTCGCGACTGGCCAGTACCAAAGAATGTCACAGAGATAAGAAGTTTCTTGGGTTTAGCTGGATACTATCGGCGATTTATCCAAGGATTCTCTAAGATTGCTGTTCCTCTGACCACGTTAACAAGGAAGCAAGTGAAGTATAACTGGACAGAAGAGTGTCAAACCAGTTTTGACAAATTGAAGCAAGCGCTGATTGAAGCACCTGTGCTGACAATGCCAACTGATGAGGGAAAATTTGTAATATAGACTGATGCGTCTAAGTTGGGATTAGGAGCTGTTCTCATGCAGGATCATAAGGTTATTTCAGACGCATCTAGGCAGCTGAAGGATCATGAGAAAAATTATCCAACGCATGATTTGGAGTTAGCAGCTGTTGTCTTTGCCCTTAAGATATGGAGGCATTACCTCTATGGGGAGAAGTGTGAGATCTTTACAGATCACAAAAGTTTGAAGTACTTCTTTACCCAGAAAGAATTGAATATGAGGCAGAGGCGATGGTTGGAGCTGGTTAAAGATTATGATTGCACAATCAGTTATCATCCAGGAAAAGCAAACGTGGTAGCTGATGCATTGAGTAAGAAATCAGCAGGATTAGCGCGATTGACGGTCCACCAGCCGTTGGAAAATGAAATTGAAAGGTTTGAACTTGAAATAGTGTCCAGCAGCAGCAGTAATATGATTTTAGGAGACCTCTCAGTAAGATCTAATTTGTTAATCAAATTCGAGAGGGTCAGCAGTAGGACCAGCAGCTGAAGAAATTGGTCCAGCAGGATAGAGAAAGAGGCATCAGCCTCTATTTTACAGAGGATGGAATTGTTAGGTACTTGGGCAGAATATGGGTGCCTCAAGTAGATGATTTAAGAGCAAAACTTTTGAAAGAAGCTCATACAGCTCCGTATTCAGTACATCCAGGAAGTACAAAAATGTACAAGGACCTCCAGCAGTTGTATTGGTGGCCAGGAATGAAGAGGGATGTTGCTAGATTTGTAGCTGAATGTTTAACGTGTCAGCTGGTGAAGGCTGAACACCAGCGACCAGCAGGATTATTGAAGCCACTGCTGATTCCATAATGGAAGTGGGAATGCATAGCAATGGATTTTGTAACTGGTTTACCAAGAACAGTACAAGGATATAACTCCATATGGGTTATAATTGATAGGCTCACTAAGTCTGCTCATTTCTTACCAGTTAAAACAACATATGAGGTGAGCAGGTACGCAGAATTGTATGTTAAAGAATAGTGAGGCTACATGGTGTTCCAATTTCTATTGTATCAGACAGAGATCCTAAGTTTACATCAGCCTTTTGGAAAAGTCTACACAAGGCTATGGGTACAAAATTGACGTGCAGCACTGCGTTTCACCCTCAAACTGATGGACAATCGGAAAGGGTGATCCAAATTTTAGAAGATTTGCTCAGAGCATGTATTATATATTTTTCAGCAGGTTGGGATGCAAGTTTGACACTGGTAGAGTTTGCCTACAATAACAGTTTCCAAGCTTCGATTCAAATGGCTCCATATGAAGCTTTGTATGGCAGAAAGGGTAGAACACCACTTCACTGGGATGAAGTTGGTGAAAGGGCTGGTTTGGGACCAGATGTTGTGGAGCAAACAGCAGCAGCTGTTAGAAGAATAAGAGAAAGAATGAAAACTGCTCAAAGTCGGCAGAAAAGTTATGCAGATAATCGAAGAAGGGAACTGAATTTTGAAATAGGCGATCGAGTATTTTTTAGAATAGCTCCAATGAAAGGAGTTATGCGTTTTGGAAAGAAAGGAAAGTTGAGTCCAAGGTATATTGGACCATACGAGATTTTAGAGAAGGTAGGAACGCTTGCCTATTGATTAGCGCTGCCTCCACAAATGTCAGCAGTGCACAATGTTTTTCACGTATCAGCTTTGAGGAAGTATATTCCCCATCCTTCGCATGTGCTGAGTTATGAGCCGATTCATTTAGCACCAGATTTAAGCTACGAAGAGCGACCAGAAAGAATTCTCCTCCGAGAAGTTAGAAGATTAAGAAACCGTAGCATTCCTATGGTTAAGATACAATGGTCCAACCAGTCGGAGCGAGAAGCAACGTGGGAAACAGAAGCTGATATGCTAAGTCTTTACCCATATTTATTTGGTACGTAAATTTCGAGAACGAAATTTCTACAAGGAGGGTAGAGTTGTAACGCCCCAAAATCCATAGGACCACATTTATGCATTTTACTAATCTTATGGGCCATTTTGGCAATTTTAAATATTATGTGTTTGCTGATTTGTTGATATCAGCAAGTGAGATGTGTTGCGGCTGGTTCCAGCAGGTGACTCCAAGGAGCGATGCACGAGCTGGTTCTAAATCGATTGAAAAATCTTTTAAGGAGGTGAAATGATTTCTTTTGGAAAAGGTTTGGTGTTTTATAAATTAAAATGATATGAAGGGAATTTTACCAAATTTTAGAAGTGTGTCATGCTTGATTTCACAAGTAGCTTGCCACTAATCCCTTTCATATAAAAACCTGTTTTTAAAGTAAGATTTTCATCATTTGCAAAGAAAAGTTTTAAAGTGTTCTTCAAAGAAATTCTAGAAGAGTTCGTGCGTTGCTCAAAGGGAGGATTTCTGCAGGAATTAGCTGTTGCCGTAAAGCTTTGTTTAAGGCAAGTAAAAGCTGATCCTTTGCTACACCATTTGAAGCATATATTGTGTTTTTATGGATCTGCTTGCCTGTATGTTTAAGCTATGTTTAAAGTTTTCATGTTTGAAATGATTTAGACATGATAAGGAAAGATAGATGGGTTCGAAAATGATGTTTATGATGCTTCCAGTATGTTTTCCAGAAAGTTATGAATGTTTTAAATGTACTGAGGATTCGAATTCATTTCAAGAAATGTTATAAATGTTCTTCTCGCAGTAGCGGTAATATCAGAATTTGATAACTGTGTAATCGGTAGTTGTTGGTTGAATCATTGGTATGGTTTGATAGGCAACGGTTGATGGCATAAGTTGTTGTTTTGATATTACGAATGTCGAGTTATGTTTCAGCAGCTGTATCTACTTGTTAAGATTCAGCAGCTGCATTGTTATAATGTTTACGAATGTTCTTCCTGTTGTTGTAATATTGGAATTTGATGATTGTGTAATCAGTAGTTGCTAGTTGAATCAGTATAAAGTCTGGTTTAATAGACGACGGCTGGTAGCACGATCATTGTTTAGATATCGCAAGTGTCTTCGTAAATTCCAGCAGATGCACTGTTTATCAGCAGGTGCATCTTTCCTTGTTAATATCAGCAGTTGCATTTCCTTTGTTAGAAATCAGCAGCTGCATTGTTATCGTAAGTTTAGCAACTGTATTTTCCTTAGTTAGAATCCAGCAGTTGCATTGTCTACATAAAATCAGTAGATGCACTGTTCATCAGCAGATGCATTCCATAGTGATAATTCAGCAGTTGCTTTATTCGTATTAAGTACTGTTCATTTCAGCTGGTATTAGTCTTGCGACTGTGAAATGTTTACGAAAATGACATTGTTTATTGAAGTTTCTTAACATATGTATTGCACAGATTTCTGCCTGCGTTTTATGAAATTGTTATTACTCAGGTTTTACTTGCTGAGCCTTTAGGCTCACTAGCTTTTAAAATGGTGCAGGTACGACAACTGGTGGAGGAACAGCAGGTGAAACTTGAAATCAGCAGATGGGTGGCGTTGTGTTTATCCAAGGCCTACGTTTTCCGTGTCTAAGTTGTATCGTTTTGAATAGATTGTACTGTATTAGATCAGTAGCAACGGTTGTATATTTACTTAGAATATCAGCTGTTGTAATCGCAATTGCAATTATCAATACAAACTGTTTTTCCGCAAATGTTTTTAGCAGTTAGCGCGCAACTTAAGTACCTGCTGATCTTTGAGCTTGTCGTTTGTTTTGTTCCTTTCAAGTTATAGGAAATACAGCCTATAGCGAATTATCTTTTAGCCCTTATTTTATTCGAAAATTTTTATCTACCCAATTCTCGTGGCCCCGTTGGGTTCGGGCGTCACAGATTTCGTGGAGTAGCTTCTATACTGCCTTTCGTCAGGAGTACATTCCGGAATCTTTTGTGAACGCCAAGGAGCGAGAGTTTGATAACCTGATGCTGGGATCTTTGTCCATGGGAGAGTATTCCCGGAGATTTTCTTATCTTCTTGCGTATGTTCCGCATGTTGCTGGCCGAGAGAAGGCGAAGAGGAACAAGTTCATGGAGGGGCTCAATGAAGAGCTGTATTCTTTTGTGTTGGCGGGTTCACCGGCGAGCTATGCAGAGGCAGTGGACAGGGCTATAGACATTGAGGAAGGACTGCAGAACCGTCGGTCTCGTGTTAGGCCGCAAGGAGTGCTAGGTAGTCGTCCCGTGGTTCCGAGGGTGCAACCTTCCCAGCCAGTGGTAGCCCAGCAGCCCGGACACCAGAGGTTTAGGCCTCGTGGTCGTCAGCTTAAGAAAAGTCCGGTTCGAGTTCTTCTGGCTCAGGTATTTCGAGCAGTGGTAGTAGTTCCAAGGTTGAGTTTTGTGGGCAGCGTGGAGGAAGGCATCCTACAGCACAGTGTGTAGGGGTGCAAGGTTCGTGTAACGTCTGTGGACAGTACGGACACTTTTCGAGAGTGTGTCCTTTGTCTGGATCTCAGCATACCGTCGCTCCACCGCAGGGTCGAGGTGGATCGTCTAGAGGTCGTTCCTTTCCAGCCCAGCAGCAGAGGTTAGGGGAGCCTCAGTTTAGGCCATTTCAGCAGCCTGGTCCTTCGCGATTTGGACAGTCTTCGCATCCTCAGTTTCCAGGACTTCAATTTGCCCAGGTGAATGCCATGACTAGGGAGCAAGCGGATGGCACGCCAGGAGGAGGAGTGATCGCAGGTACTTGCTTTGTTTTTTATTTTCCTGTGCGTGTGTTGTTTGATACAGGAGCATCACATTCGTTTATTGCTGATACATTTGTGGTTGAGCATGGGTTGCATACCACTACTTTGTGTGATGTTGTGTCTGTAGCGACTCCTGTCGGCGCGAGCCTGTTTGCCCAAGAGATCTTGTTGAATGGCGTTCTTAGGTTTGGCTAGAGTGTGTTGTTAGCCAACCTGATCAGGCAAGTGATGTGGGATTTCTATTGTATAGTGGGAATGGACGTGTTGTCTAGCTATAGGGCCACTGTGGATTGTTTCCATGGAGTTGTGCGATATAGGCCCCAGTCTGGCAAGAAATGGAATTTCTACGATCAAGATTCCCAGTCTAAGATTCCTTTAGTCCCCGCAATGGAAATGTTTAGCCTGTTGTCGCTAGAGAATGCTGGTTTTATGATCTATGCCTTAGATGCGTCTTCTTATTCGAGTGTAGAGCTTAGTAGGGTTCCCGTGGTTCGACATTTCTCGGATGTGTTTCAGGAGGAGATTCCTGGTTTTCTTTCGAGAAGGGAGATAGACTTCAGCATTGTAATTGGTGCCTGGTACAGCCTCGATTTCGAGAGCTCCGTATCGTGTAGCGCCTGCTGAGTTTAGGGAGCTTATGGTTCAGCTTAGTGATTTGCTGGAGAAGGGTTTCATTAGGCCTAGCATGTTCCCGTGGGGAGCACCTATCTTGTTTGTTAAGAAGAAGGACGGGTCGATGAGGATGTGTATCGACTTTAGACAGTTGAAGAAGGAGACAGTGAAGAATAAGTACCCTCTGCCTAGGATCGATGATTTGTTTGATCATCTCCAGGGTTCGGCTGTGCTTTCTAAGATCGATCTTTGTTCGGGGTACCATCAGTTGCGCATTCGTGATCAGGATGTTGAGAAGACTGCGTTTCGTACAAGGTATGGGCATTATGAGTTTCTAGTTATGCCTTTCGGTTTGACGAATGCTCCAGCACTTTTCATGGATTTGATGAATAGAGTCTTTAGAGAGTTCATCGATAAGTTTGTGATTGTGTTTATCGATGACATTTTGGTGTACTCTAAGACTCCGATGCAGCACAAAGAGCATTTGAAGTTGGTTTCGTACAAGGTATGGGCATTATGAGTTTCTAGTTATGCCTTTCGGTTTGACGAATGCTCCAGCACTTTTCATGGATTTGATGAATAGAGTCTTTAGAGAGTTCATCGATAAGTTTGTGATTGTGTTTATCGATGACATTTTGGTGTACTCTAAGACTCCGATGCAGCACAAAGAGCATTTGAAGTTGGTTCTTCAGACGCTACGAGACTCGCAGGTGTATGCTAAGTTCTCCAAGTGCGAGTTTTGGTTAGACCGAGTTATGTTTCTGGGTCATGTGATTTCAGTCGATGGTATTTCTGTGGATCCCAGTAAGGTTGAGGCTGTTCTTAACTGGGAACGTCCCAAGAATGTTGCTGATATTCGTAGTTTCTTGGGTTTGGCTGGCTATTATAGGTGTTTTATAGAGGGATTCTCTAGTATAGCTAAGCCAGTGACGCAGTTGACTCAGAAAGACAAGAGATTTGTGTGGACTGAGTAATGCAAGAGTAGTTTTCAATTGCTCAAGGAGAAGATAACTACAGCGCCTGTTGGCTTTGCCGTGTGGTTCAGGTGGTTTTGTAGTTGTGCAGATTCTTCCTTAAATGTATTAGGTTGTGTGTTGATGTAGAATGGTCGAGTCATTGCGTATGCTTCTCGTCAGTTGAAATCGCATGAGACTCGTTACCAGTTCATGATTTCGAATTAGCGGCAGTGGTGTTTGCCTTGAAGATTTGGCGCCACTACCAGTATGGTGAGCAATTTGTGGTGTACTCCGACCACAAGAGTCTGCAGTATCTATTTTCTCAGTCAGATTTGAACATGAGACAGCGTAGATAGATGGAGCTGCTTAAAGATTTTGATTGTGAGATCAAATATCAGCCTGGGAAAGTGAATGTAGTTGCTGATGCATTGAGCAGAAAGGCTCAAGTGGCGATTCTGACTTCGATGCAGATTTCGAAGGCCCATGAGCATCTGAGCACTACTAGTTGGAGATTTTACCCAACTGAGGATTATTTTTTGGTGTCTTCTTTTCAAGTTCAGCCACAGATTGTTGCTAGCATTAGAGCAGCTCAGAGGACTGATCCATACATCCATGAGTTGAAGCTTAAGGTGAGATCTGGTCAATTGAAGGACTACTCTGTTTCATCAGATGGGTAATTGAGGTTTCGTGGCAGGCTGGTTGTGCCAAATCAGATCGACTTGAAGGAGGAGATCTTGAGAGAAGCGCATTGCAGTAGACTTAGTGTCCATCCTGGTGCAAGGAAGATGTATCATTCCTTGAAGCAACAGTACTGGTGGGCAGGTCTGAAGACTGATGTTGCTGATTTTGTAGCCCGATGTCTGAATTGTCAGCAAGTCAAGGCTGAGAGGATGAGACCTGGTTGTTTGTTGCAAAGCTTAGAGGTGCCCCAATGGAATTGGGAGCACATAGCTATGGATATTGTCACGCATTTGCCTCGTTCTAGCAGAGGTTGTGATGCGATTTGGGTTGTGATAGACAGATTGTCGAAGTCTGTGCACTTCATTACCTATAGCATGACTTATTCGTTGAAGGGCGAAGCTTTACGTAGACTTTGTAGTGCGGTTGCATAGTGTGCCAGTTTCGATTGTCTCAGATCGTTATCCTAGATTTATTTCCAGATTTTGGAAGAGTTTGCAAACAGCTTTGGGTACTAGATTGGCTATGAGTACAGCGTATCACCCCCAGACAGATGGCCAATCTGAGAGAACTATCCAGATTTTAGAGAATACTTTGAGAGCTATTGTGATGGAATTTAGTGGTAACTGACAAGATTCGTTGTCTTTTGTTGAGTTTTCCTACAATAACAGCTATCAGGTCACGATTGGAATAGCACCATTTGAAGCTTTGTATGGCAGGAAGTGCAGATCGTCGATATGTTGGGAAGAAGTGGGGGAGAAGCAGCTGTCTTCTCCAGAGTTTGTGCAGCAGCTGAGAGATCAAGTTGATCTGATTCGCCATAGAATGGAAGCTGCACAAGATCGCCAAGCAAGTTATGCGAATAAGAGGCGTAGGCCTTTAGAATTTGAGGTTGGTGATCTAGTTTTCCTTAAGGTTTATCCTTCCGCAGTGTTATGAGATTTGGTCTCACGGAAAAGTTGGCTCCTCTTTATGTTGGTCCTTATGAGATAGCTGAGAGGATTGGCCCTTTGGCATATCGTTTGCTGTTGCCACCAGATTTGTCCTCCTTACATGATGTGTTTCATGTTTCGATGTTGAGGAAATATGAGCTAGATCCCTCGCGTGTGTTGAGAACTGATGAGGTGGAGCTAGATAGAACTTGAGTTATGTTGAATTAACCTTGAAGATTTTTTATAGAAAAGAGAAACAGCTGAGGAATAAGACCATTCCTTTGGTGATGGTCCAGTGGTGACTGGGACGCGAACAGATATCACACTGTAGCTTCTTCGTGTTCTTCTTCCAGCTTAACCAAAGCCTTTGAAAGAGGTATAAATGGAAGCGTCTTGGCAAGGGGAATTCAACGCTACCAATCTTGCTCCAATCGGAGTTGTCTATCGCCTGCAATCGGGAGAAATCAACCACGATGAACAGTGACTAGGGTTCTAGGACGAACTGGGATATCGAACTATTGAAAGGAATATTTTCTAAGTGTTGGGACATAATTGTGAGACCACAGTCAAAGTCCTCTCTATATCTAACTTAAATCCCCCAGATCTGATGAACAGTAACCATCGAAAACTCAGGCTCATAGCTAGCACCAACTCAGATCTGAACACTATACCAGATCTGGACTCTACGCTATACCAAATCTGACTACCACCAAACAAAGTCGCACAGAAGGCCCACTCAGATCTGACCAGCTCACTAGTCTCTCTCTTTCTCCCAGCTGGTACACGTCATCCAGCTGCACTCTAGCACAACACACACCAGATCTGGTTTCTCAAAACGGCGTCGCATCACAACTCAGATCCGAATAACCAGAGCTCACACATACACTGACCAGCGTCTATTGGTCACCCGAGAATGGCTTGCGACCGAATTCTTAAGCATCCAACCACCCAGATCTGATCGTTCTACGAAAACTAACCCAAATCTAAATCCACGCACAAACCATCGTACGTTCACTAAACATACCAGCTCAAAACTAGCCCGTCCCAGATCATCTCACGCCTGATCTGGTGTATGCTAAACCCGATTAATTAAATTAATTGCTCCACTAATCTTTCGAGTCTCACACAAATAGTACAAGGTTTATTTTATATTCCGAACCAGTACGCACGTGTGCTGCTTCACCGAGATGCTCCAGCTTAGGCGTATTCTGGACCGATACAGTAAGTTCAAGTTTAGTGCTCCTTTCTGTCAGCTTTCATTCAGATGTATAACTCTAATCTATCCTCTGCTATACCAGTTTCAAACCATAGTTCTTCAACTTAGAGCCTGGCTATCTGTTCTTTGTCCTGTAGCTCGAGCTGCTCCAAATCTCTTCTTTGTTGAGGTACGATGTACTCCCAGTAACTTTTAAATGTCAGAGCAGTTTTAAAACAGCGAACCTTCTTGGTTTAAGCAATTTGTTTCAGATCAGAGAGAGAGAGAAAATAGTTAAAAACCAGTCTTACAGAAAATAAGTTTAAAGAATTGTTTCAGCAGAGAAAAGGTTTTATGACAAGTTTAAAGGAAGTAGATTTTAAAAGTTAAAGCTGAATGAGTTGTGGTATAAGATCCCAGACGGTCAGTGTAGGGAGGGTGAGGACGCGGGTCGACGGACCGGTGTGCCCCTCCAAAATACGATGAGTGTGGATGTCAGTCGACAGATTGGGGTGCCCCTACAAAGAGAGAGTTAAAGGGCGTTAGTTCGCCAGGAATCCTGTATACAGATGAGCTTGTGCAAGTGAACTGACCTATGAAGGTGTTCTGCTCCTGATGACAGTTATGAGAAAAAAGGTTGTTTACAACCATAGTTTAAGTAAAGTTGAAGCTACAGCTTACTCCTTTAAATCCATAACCGTTTTAATACCATTAAATGTTTTAAGTGTTTTCGAGGATGCCCAGTTACTGCTTTAAATGTTTTTAAGTATGTTTAAGCAAGTTTAGTTGTGCTTTCTCGATTTTCAAGCTTCCAGTTTACCAGCTTGAAGTTTATGCTTAGCTCTCGAGCTTTCAGCTTTAAGTAAAAAGTTATTTTCTATGCCTGTACGGCCTGCTTTTTCTCTTTCCAGAATTACTTTTATAAGACCCTAGGCACACTAGCTTTCTTGGGTACATGTAAGGATATTCAGCGAGAGCTGGAAGACGCGAGCTGAATCTGGACATAGAAGTGTGTTTATCGAAAGACTTGTGTTTCCCCTGCTGATCAGACCGCATTTCCTTTTGTGTTTAAGGTTGTATTAAAAATTTCATCTCGATTTTTTTCTAAACTGAATTGAACGATTTGTATCGAACATTATTTTTTTACTCCGATTTGTTTTATTCGGAGCTATTCCAGCCGTAAACTGCTTTGTACTCCGTTCTATCTTTCTCTATATTGTTTCAACCAGTAAGCTGTTTGCGTGGAATGACAGCATTTTGATCATTGTTTTCCAACTTGAGTAAAATCATCTTACGCAATTTTAACATCAGATTTTACCGTAACAATTCCTAATCTGTTTAGCTACGCGTGAGCTGATTTACCTTTTTTTAGCACAACCATCCATGTTCGATGTTTTCCTTTCAATTCTGCCCAAGTCGAAAAAGTCGTGCGTATTTTTCGTAAGCTTTTGAGTGTTATTGTGGAATCGGTGGACTAGGGCGCTACAAGGTTAGAGGAGAGGAATAAACACACCTGAGTCAGTTTTTGAATGAGTTGCAATAACTAAGCTTTTTGAATATGTTCTCAATGAGAGATTAGTCGAATTTTATTTATATACGGAGCGGAAAATACTCAATATGATCCTCATAGCTGAATCATTTATCAATAGTGAGAATGCTTCAGCAAAGCTTCTGAATATGAATACACATGAATGTAGTAAAGTAAAGAAATACATTTTTGTCTATGCAAGTTTGAAACCAAAATCTTTCTACATCTTTCCTTCTTCTGCTTTTAAAAGGATCCACTAGAAGAATTTACTTTTATAAGACTTTGTAACAACCCAACTTAGTTGAGACTTATCTCTTGCCTACACTGAGACTCCATGAACACTCAGCTGATCTGTCTATGCATATGTAACGCCTAGAAATTCCTGAATACATAGAAATGAGTGCATAACTAGGTGGAAAAAAAATTAGATAATTAATGACCATTTTATGTGATTTATTCATGATTTTTATGTTGCATGGTATGCATGTCATGTTTTCAGCCTGTTTGAGTTACGGACGCTGGACGAGACTGGGGACGACCGAGATGAGAATTATCTGAGATTTTTAAGTCCTTATATTTTTTAGAATAAATTTATTATTTTTAATTAGAAATTTCCGAAAATTGGGGGTTTTATGATTATTTCAGAGGGGAACCTGTTTTTCGTCTATACGGGCTGTCTTAATGGACTTTAATGTATTTTAAAATTTGAGAGGCCTTTTATTTCGAAAATTGGAGATTTTAAAGCTAAGTTTAAAGTTTTAATTAACATTTCAAATTAGTGGAGGGATAAGCTTGTAAAATTCCCTTTTATTTTCTTAATTAAACATGAGGGGTCATTTTTGTCACCCTCATTATTTCAAAACACAATTTTTTGCAAAAAACCTAGCCTCCTCCCTTCACTTAGCCGTCCCTCTCATCTTCCCCAACATCCCCATCGAAAATTTCAAGTTCTTTGGTGATCCAAAGTGGTCTAGTCCCGATCTCGCATCCTCTACGTCGATAACTCGCAGATCTTTCTTTTCTCCAAGCCAGGCATGTAATATCGATTCCTTTTCTCACCATTTACGCCATAGTATTCTGTTTTTAATTTTTAATGCATGATTTTTATGTGATTTATTTAGATCTATGCACAATTATTATAGATCCATGCATGACTCACGTTTTTTCACCATGTTTTGATCGGTTCATGTATTGTCTCGGTCGAGGAGGGTTTCTAGGGGCTGTGTCTCGATTCTAGGAGTGTCCTGGAGGTCCAAGGGAGGGCTGTTCGTGGTCCTTTGTTGAGGATAAGGTGGCTCGACCATAGACTCACGTCGGCCATGGTGTGAGCGGCGCGCGCTGCTTCGCCTCTTGGAGTGCATCGGACGTGAGTTGCAGGTGGAGGCTCGAGCCATGGCTTAGAATGGTGGTGGGGATGGACTTGGGGGTGGTCCAGCCGAATGGGCTCCGGCCAGGGGTGGCCGGAGCAGGGAGAACTAAGGCGGAAAAGCGGCTGGTCGCAGGTGCATGGAGGCGTGTGTGTTTGTGGGTAGGGTTGTGTGTGTGGGCCGTTTCGGTTGGACCGGTTGGTCGGTTCAGTTGGACCGGGTTGGCTAGTCGCGTGTCGAGTCAAATATTTTAAATTTGTTCCGAGTTGAATTTTGGACCGGTTATTTTAATTCTAAGTCTGAGGTCCATTTTTAAGAATTTGGTCAAATGTTATCAACCTTTTTTATTAATCTTGGACCTAATATTTATTTTAAGTTTTTAAGTCAAAATTGAAGTTAATGAGATTTAATTAAGTCAAAATTGATCATGGGATTTTAAGTTAGTCAAAATTGGTCATTTGAGCTTTAATTAGTCCAAGAGTTTTTAAAGTCAAAATTGAAGTATTTTGAGAATTTTGAAGGTTAATTTTATGTTATAGGCCAAGTCATGTATTAGGCCAAGGTCAATTTTAATCTAAGTCTAGGTTCTTTTGGGCTTAGAAGTAGTGGGCCAGGCTCCTGAACCAGTTCTTGAGCGGAGTAGAAAATGTAGAAGCCCGTGAATATATATTTAATTATATATGTAGTATGTCATATATGAAAATATTTTAAAGGAAAGAATTAAAAATATATTGACGGGCTAAGATTTTAATTGCATGATTTTATCAAATGCACGCATCACGAATGTTTTATGAAATGATAAAGACATGTTCTTTTAAAATAAAACCCGATGAATTGAATTGACCTGTGGCAAGTTTACGATGGGAGCTAGTCGGATAGCCGGGCCCGGGGATCCCCTGTTTATGTATTACGAGCCTATAGATCCATATGATCACGACATGGTGAAGTGGCATAGGAGGTGCTTGGGATCCCAAGGTAAGGTCAGGTGAACCGCACCGCCACGTACGTTGGTTATTTTGACTGATCGGTCATACGTCGGCTCGCATTTCACTGATACGACTCATACGTTTTTATGTTACGTTATGTCATGCCTTACTATGTATGCTACGATTATGTCATGTTATGATACGTTACGAACCATGTTTTAAGATCATCCATGCATGCATGATTTAATATTATCTTACTACACGTATGTTCTTGCATGTGGTTCTATTAGTATGTACCTTGCTGTTTTAAAAGAGAGAGCATGTTGAGCCTCTAGGCTCACTAGATTTAAATGGTGCAGGTGATGACCCTGTGGATTTTGTCCCGACTAGCGGTGAGGACCTCTGAGCGCCCGTTGCAATTGTACCCCGTGGCCGCATTGATGTTTCATCTTTGATATGATACGCTTTTCAGATATTGATTTTAGCATGTTCATGTTCATATTTTACTAGTCTTGTTTTTAAACAGTATGGATGATTTTATGAGGGAGTCAACGTATTGAAGTAAAAAGATTAAAGCGGAAAAAGAAAGGACTAAAAACAATAATTGGATGTTGTATTTCCTTCCAAAGCTCGAACTATAGAACAGTATATATGATCAACGATAAAACCAGCTTGGAATACCAAAAATTTTGTTCGATTACACAATTGGATATTACAACTTTCAAATTCTATATGCTCTATTATTGTAATAGATCTTAATATAGTTACAGAAAGAACAAACACAACAACAGTGATGAAACTGTAGAAACGCTGGCATTCGACAAACACACACACGTCCAAGCTAGTTCAGCTCGCACCTCCCGCCTGCCCCTGAGCTGCCTCACCTGCATCAGGAAAGCTAATGAGCCTAGGGGCTCAACAAGCAAAACTGATGATAGCAAGATCACATAATTCAGGCATAAACATAATTTAAAGGAAGTGTACTCAAGCTTAAACTTTCTCATGAAAACCAGATCGGGACATCAGTCCAGATCGCTCTTATAATACTGTGACTTATGGCTACTAAGTTCTCTGTAGGTCCAGGCTCTTGCTCAATCTAACATCTGTGATTCCGGAATCTGGGGAAACTAATCCCAACTTAACTGTGGAAAGGGGTTATAGCTTGCTAACCATAATACTCCCCCTTTCCTAGGACCGTAGGTCATCCAAGCCATAAATCCTTAAAAATGAAAATCACTTACTTTAAACTGAAGAAATATCTGATAAACAAAGCTCTAGACCGGAGGCTGATCACTAAAACGGGTGGGGTTCACTTCTTGAAAACTCGATTAACTTTAAAATCTTACTGAGCGTACAGCTGGGTTGCGAGCTGGAGATAACGAAAACCAGCTCGGGTGGATACTTGGAAAAATAGAGTGTCAAGAGTTAACAATGATAATGATAGTTGATTACTGATAATGGAATGTTTCTGTGAAAACTGTTTACTGAAACAAAAAGCTAAACTTGAGAAAAGGTAGTCCAGCACGGACGCAAGCTGGACCAGCTAGCGACTGGATGGTCAACTCAGATGAAAAAGGTTAAACGTTTTCAATCCAACTTTGAAAGGTAAAATCAACTTAGAAATGATCAACAAGGATCAGGTTAGAACAATAAACCAGATCGGATTAGGTAGGATGAAGGTACTCAATCAGCTTGGAGAAAACAGCTCAGCTGAAAGTACTGTTCCAGCTTGGAAGAAACCAACTTAGCTAATAGAGTGTGAAAAGCACTGTACCAGCACGGGTAGACCAACTTAGTTGATGGGTACTGTACCAGCTTAGACAGTCTCTAAACAGACCAGCTCAGCTTATCCAACGAACATAAATCCCGATCAGACCAACATTGTCTATCCGTTCAGAGTCATATCCAGAACTCTACAGCACACCAGAATCAAGAAGCTTCTCATGACTCAACTTATACTTGAACCTGTACAGCTCAGTGTTTTTGAAATACAACATCTGTCTTGCTGAAAAACAAACTGGTGAGTTTTCTCAATAAGCTTTAAACATAACTACTGTGAACCCACAATTGCATGCTTTGAAACCTTAACTTAAACATGAACATGAACTGAACTGAAACTGAAACTTACACAAACATCAGGCAAGCAAACAATAGGAAACAAAGAACAATATATGTTTCCAGATGCGGCAAAGAATCAGCTTTACTTACCCGAACTGGGAATCACGAAGAACATGTGATCTCGACTGGATGTCACCACAAGCACACGAGCTTCTAAGTATTTTTGAGAACTGTAAGTTTCTCTCTCGCGAATGTGAGTTCTTATATCTCTAAATATATCATTTGGTACAAGTATGGTTGCTAGCAGGTACATAGTACAAAAAGGCATGGGTCACCATACTAATCCATGCAATATTTGTCAAAAACCCCCTAATACCTTTTAAATTCTGAGATTCAATATTAAAATTTTATTGAAAGCTGAACTCACATCCACCACATTTTATATAAAATCAGAACCAGCTCGGGATTGTGCTTGGGGCGAATTCCTTTCGGAAATCCTCTGGTCGTGCTTCTAAACTGGAAAAAGAAGAAGTCAGCTTAGGTAAAAGAAACCAGCTTGAACTATAGCTGGATGCTCAAATAACGAAACAACCCTTCAAAAGAAAAATGCTATCAAATGTGGTTCTATGGATTTTGGGGCGTTACACATTTGGTCCATATAAATATTTTTTACCAGTTTCTTATAATCTTCAAGTTTAAGCTCAAGGTCTTTTCGAATGCCAAAAACAAATTCATCAGCTATATCCTATGACATCTATTAAAACTATCAATCTCATCAACTAATCAAATCCATCGTGGGTCTATGTCCTCCTTTGTTTATGCCATGGACACAACACAGCAGCCACAAAATAATGGCTAGTTAGTTTTAATTTTTCAATGTTTACCTCTTCACCCCACCCTCTCTAAACTCGTTAATCTTGACCTTCAATCACACAAACTGATGGTACTCATCTCACTAAAATGGCTATGGCGAAATCCATCTTCCTCATGTATCGTTGGATAAGTTATTGAACAATTTTAGCCATGAGATAAGACAATACTCAAACAAAGAAAACTACTAACAATACTGTACTACTACATAAAAAACCATAAATAGTTGATTGAGGTTCATATAATCTTTGGAAATCAAATCAAATTATCAAGAAGCCTCTACATTTTTCTTTGTTTGAGAATTGTCTTATCTCATTTATTTGGTAATTTACTCAATCTCATTTTCATTAAAAAATGACAGAATTTTTCACAGGCTTCCATGTACTGAGATCGCAATGTCAATTTGCAATCAAAAGATTGATTCTTTTCAAGTTTCGTGTGGAAATTATCTGCAATTTATAATAGAAAACATTCTCTAATCACATGAGACAAAAAATAACATAAAAATGTAATTATTTGCATGAAGTGCATGAAGTGAAAACTGAGAATTTTCAAAGTGGGTCGATTTTAAAAAATATGGTCGAGTTATGATCATCTGGTCGAGTTCTATTACTCTGGGTCGAGTTCTATTGCTCTGGGTCGAGTTTTGTTAATGTGGGTCAAGTACTATCTGGGTCAAGCTTTGGTGGAGTTTTGGTATAACTCGACCCAGATCACCCGAAGTCGGCCTAGACTCCACCAAAGATCTACCTAGACTCGACCCAAACTCCATGGATTTATGTATTTTAGGTTAAGTTTAATAAAATCACTCCACCAAACTCGACCCATCTAAGTGTTAGAGTAGGTGCCCAACTAGCCAACTTGTGGCGTGTGGGTTCTTGTTGAATCTTTGTAAAACGATCTTTACTTATAAAATTCGTATTCTCTTATGGCATTCTTTATCTTCATTATTTTATAATGTTAACAATTGTGTTGGATAGTGTATGTTAGATGTGATAGTGGATATGATGGCTATCATGAAACACATCTAATAGTCACTGTGTGTTCTAAACTCGTTCCTAGTCGATTGGGCCGTTTCGTTCCGGCCTAGTTTTTCGTGGAGAATCCGATCGTGCTGATCTCGTCAGGACTTCTAGTGCAGTCTGACGAAGGAGCCTCGAGTCTGGTCGTGGACCGGATTGACGAATCTACCGCAATCAACCGAGAAGCGCCGGGTTCTTGAAACACCGGTTGGAGCCAGCACAAGTGCCTAGACAGGTGACCTGCTAAACACCCTATGTATGTTGATACATTCTATTGATTTGATTATTCGTATTGATCGCATCCCGGTCAAATTTTTGTTCTTCCGCTGCCTGCCGGGGTGCGGATCCGGATCCTAACCAACAGAGGATTCATCGCTCGCCTTTGTGCGTGGATATCCTATGCTATCTGAGGAGATAATAGTCTGAAAAATCTCTGGCCAGAGTACTTGATGTGTTTTAGGTAAATGGGTTTACCTAGTAACACATGCGATGTCACTATTTGATCTCCAAGATGTATGCATGGTTATTGGATCTCTAGCGACTCTCGATTTACCAATGGTCGTTGATCTGATCGGGATATTTTTGTTGAAAGGACCGTACTGTACGCTAACCATGACCGACTGGTTCTTGCAGGCACTATCAGTGATACCTAGGGGATCATGGGGTGATGTTGCTAGAGGCTTTACCATGATCCGATGGGTTAGTCCAAAAATGTGGTTTCAGAGTCACAAATGTTATGATCCCACGGCTAGCTGTATCCCTGAACCATTGAGGATTACACAAGTACTGGTTTCTCAATTCCCGCATGGAAATTAAGCTCAATTTGTTGAGTATGGGAGGAGGAAGGATGGAAGTGCGACTTCCTAAAATTAAATAGGGTCAAAATGCAACTTAAAGTTTGGGCTAGTTTGACTATCCTTGAAACTTGCAGGGGCCAAACTTCTATTTTGGATTAGGTGGTCCGAAAAATTGTTTTCGCATCATAATGCTCAGTTTTGTAAACTGTGTAGATCGGTCCGATCTGATCGTCGATCGAGATTATGATGGAGCCACCGTGAAGGACTTGAAACCAATGTTCCCTGGGCCTGGGCCCGACCCAAGCCCATTAAGCTGGTTCAAGCCCATGGAAAATCTATAAATAGAGGCCCTGGGGTATTCATTTGAAACTTACCAAAAGCTCCTCAGCTATATTCTCCCTTCCTCTCCTCTCCTCCCCACGCCGCCGTCGCCGCCCGCCGCTGTCGGACTTGTTCCGATCGTTCCGGCAAGGAGATTCCGTCCGTGAAATCTTCGTCGTGTTTTCTAGTGCAGACCGACGAATGAATTGGGATTCCGGTCATGGACCGGATTAGGAGGCCGACACAGCAAACTGTTGAAGTGCCGATTTCCTCGTGAAATTGGTCGGAGCCAGGCGCCTAGACTGTTAGAGTAGGTGTCCAACTAGCCAACTTGTGGCGTGTGGGTTTTATTGACTCTTTGTAAATAATCTTTATTTATGAAATTCGTATTCTTTTATGACATTCTTTATATTCATTATTTTATAATATTAACAATTGCGTTGGATAAAGACCTTGAATGCACCATAGTGTATGTTAGATGTGATAGTGGATATGATGGCTATCATGAAACACATCTAATAGTCACTGTGTATTCTAAACTCGTTCCTAGTCGATTGGGCCGTCAAAATGAGGATAAGGCCGCCCGAGCTTGAGACTAGCATCTGCGATGTGAAGTACCACGTTTCATTGGTAGGGAACATTGTGATGTTCTGAGCATGCAGATGGATAGTGACCTGGTGATCTATCGAACTACCTCGAGCAGTTGCGAACTGCAAAAGGTATGTTCTATATTGAAATAAATATGTCTCTTAATTCGACTTCTTGGGTACTTGATACCGGATGTGGATCTCATATCTGCAATGATTTGCAGGTGATGACAAGAAGCCGACGTCTTAGAGAGGGTGAGACCCACTTGAGGCTGGACAATGGAGCAAGAGTTGCTGCAGTAGCTATAGAAGATGATTATTTATTTCTATCTTCAGATTTTAAGTTGTTATTGCGAAACGTTTTATTTGTTCCCGAATTAATTAATAACATCATTTATGTTTCTATGCTTGATAGTGATGGATATTCTTGTGTTTTTACTCATTCGATTTGCAATATATACAAGAATGAATGTTTAATTGGAATTGGGGAACGCGAAAACGATTTGTACACCTTAAAATTGAAACAAGTTCCAACTCGCGATGTCGAAACACATACAACAACAATTAAAAGGAAATACGATAGCTTAAACCCAGCACAAATTTGGCACGCTAGGCTAGGTCATATTTCTCTAAGAAGGATGAAAAAGTTAGTTAGGAGTGACATGTTTGATTTGTCAGACATTAACTCCCTACCAACTTGTGAATCTTGTCTCAAGGGAAAGATGACTAAACAACACTTCAAGGCAATCCTGAACATGCTCAAGGCCTATTGGATTTGATCCATACTGATGTGTGTGGTCCACTTAGCATTGGTACTAAGTACGGTCACACATAATTCATCACCTTTACCGATGATTACTCTAGGTATGGGTACTTGTACTTAATGAAGCACAAGTCTGAATCTTTTGAAAGGTTCAAAGAATTCAAGGCTGAAGTAGAAAACAATTAGGCAAAAGTATTAAAGCACTTCGATCCGATCGAGGTGGTGAATACTTGAGTGCTGAATTTCAAGACTATCTTAAAGAGAATGGGATTCTCTCGCAGTGGACCCCTCCGGGCCACACCACAGCTCAATGGTTTGGCGGAGCGTCGTAATCGAACCCTGATGGGCATGGTTCGATCTATGATGAGCTTCACTGAGCTTCCTACCTCATTTTGGGGCTATGCGCTCGAAACGGTGGTAATGTTGTTGAATAATGTCCACACCAAGGCAGTGGATAAGACTCCATATGAGATATGGATGGGCAAACCACCCAAATACTCATACATGAGAATTTGGGGATGTCCTGCTTACGTGAAGCAGACAGTGGGCGATAAGCTGGATACTAGATCCATCTTATGCTACTTCATTGGGTATCCAAAGAATTCCATTGGATACTACTTATATTATCCAAACGAAACAAAAGTATTTGTTTGTAGGAATGCCACCTTTATGGAAATGGAATTTCTACTTGATAGAAAGGACAAAATAGTAGAACTCGAAGAGGTTCTAGAACCAACTGAAGTACCATGTGAATCTCGTGCACCTCAAGAGCCGGTACCAGAAATGGTCGCACCTAGGAGATCCGAAAGGGTTCCTAGGGCTCCTGAAAGATATGGTTTCCTCCTTGAAGATGATCAAAGTGATCAAGTTGTTGGATGTGATCCAAGGACTTTCAAGGAGGCAATTTCTGATGCTGATTCTAATTTGTGTCTTGAAGCAATGCAGTCTGAGATTGACTCAATGCATGCGAACCAAGTTTGGACTCTTGTTAATCCTCCCGAAGGAATTGTTCCTATTGGGTGCAAATGGATATACAAGAGAAAACTTGGGCCTGATGGTAAGGTACTGACCTACAAGGCACGACTGGTACGCGAAAGGTTACACTCAAAGGCAAGGTGTTAACTATGATGAAACCTTCTACACCAGTACGCAATGTTCAAGTCAATTAGAATCCTACTTGCCATAGCCGCATGGTACGACTATGAGATATGGCAAATTGATGTGAAAACTGCGTTCCTTAATGGAAACATTAAGGAAGAGATCTATGTGACGCAACCTGAGGGTTTCACATCTGTAGGAAGTGAGCATAAGGTATGCAAACTTCATAGATCGATCCACGGTCTCAAACAAGCATCGAGGAGTTGGAACCTGAGATTCGATGAAACATTAAGGAATTTGGTTTCATCAAGAATCCTGAGGAGCCATGTGTGTAAAAGAAGATAGTTAAAAGCGCTGTAACATTTCTTGTACTTTATGTTGATGACATTCTACTCATTGGGAATGATGTAGGAATGCTGCAGTCAACTAAAGTATGGTTTTCTAGTAGATTCTCGATGAAGGACATGGGTGAAGCATCCTATATTCTTGGAATACAGATCTATCGGGATAGATCGAAATGGATGCTCGGACTCACCCAAACTACCTACATCGATACCATACTTAAGCGGTTCTCTATGGAAGAGTCCAAGAGAGGACTATGTATGGCATGATCTCAACTAGACCGGATGTCGCATATGCTCTGAGTGTCACGATCCGCTACCAGGCCAACCCCGGCCAATTGCATTGGAAGGCTGTGAAGGATATTCTTAAGTACTTACGAAGGACTAAGAATATGTTCATGGTCTATGGGGGTGGTAAACTGAAATTGAAGACTATACTGATTCTAGCTTCCAATGTGACGTGGATGATTCGAAGTCAACCTCCGGATTTGTATTCATGCTCAATGGTGGTGCTGTCTCTTGGAAGAGTTCCAAGCAAGACACCATCGTGGATTCAACCACTGAGGCTGAGTACATTGCAGCATCAGCTACTGCTAAGGAGGCGGTTTGGATAAGGAATTTCGTCCAAGAGTTGGGCGTCATTCCTGATGGAGTTGGTCCAGTCCCGGTGTACTGCGACAACACGGGTGCCGTTGCGCAAGCAAAGGAG
>KV013976.1:22600-32961 GCA_001598015.1 Dorcoceras hygrometricum
ACAGTTAGCATCAGCGTCAGTTTCAAGTATTGATCAGGAAGATAAGACATATTTTGTTCAGAGCCCAGAGTCTTCTTTTGACTTTTCTCAGCGACAGAACTCTCCACACTCAGCTGTTGACTCACCTCTACGATTCATTTCAAATGATATTTCTATGGCCGATGATACCACTCGCTTCTCTAATTCACTTGCTGATCTCCAGACCCTTGTATCAGAGCGCATTGGTGATTCTCACAATGATGTATTATCCAGACTACACACGCTTGACAAGGGTCTCCGTGACGCTCTGATACAACAAGTAGAAGACTTTCGAAAGTTGATTCAAAATGTTCGATAAGATGGCCGCAATCTCGATGATGTCTAGACCCTTCACTTCAATGAGTTTAAGAAAGGTTTTGTGGCTCACAGTGCTGCTGTCACTGTTGATTCGATGGACTTTCGAAAGGAATTTAGAGCACTTAATGCCAAAGTGACATATCTGGATGAGCAGGTGGCCGCTACTTGCAATGATTTATTAGAATTTCGTGCTCAGGCACAGGAAACCCTCAATAACATTGCCGACCAACTGAGCTAACTTATTGCTTATATCAACCGTGGTGGTAATGAAAAAAGGGGGAAGTGAGTAGCAGTCGTCCTCAACCACCGCCTGATGATCAAAACAGAGGCAGTGGCAATGCAGGTGGTGGTGGTGATAATGTTAGAACGACAAATATTGTGGACAGATACAGTGGTTCTATGAGCAGAGAGGGTCATAGCAGAGGTAGAAGCGGTGGAAAGACGTAGTTCTGGTAGCAGAAGTGGATCTTCCAAAAGAAAACATCCTAGCAGTGCTGGTGGGCCTTTCAGAAGATCTTTTGAAGACTGTCTAGGATAGAATGGTTGTTGATTTTTGTACAAATCATATGTACAGTTCTTCAGTAATGAAAGTTTGAATTTCAGCAGTCCTTGTGCAATTTATTTTTGCCTATTCATATATCTCGGCTGCTAAGTTTTGTCATCACAAAAAAGGGGGAAATTGTTAGGATAACATTTATCAAATTTTGGTGATAACAAAATAATATAAGCACTGAAGTTAAGCTAGATCTGGACAGACAGACGATGATATCAACTACGTATTTGGTACATAGCATATTTCAGTCGACGGGTTGATTTTCAGCTGATTGTTGTTAAGTGGAAGTTTTCAGATGCTGCGTTGAGAATTTCATTTGATAGATATCAGATGTTGATTTTCTGGATTATTTCAGAGGTTGAATTTTTACAGGTTATCAGTTTCTGGTACTGGATCAGCCGTTGGTATAATCAGTCGATGGTTAGTATTCAACCGATGGTTTGTAATCAGCAGATGAAGTCTTCAAGGGTTTTTCAGAAGGTATATTAGTTTCAGACGCAAGTTGTTAAGTGTTAGCGTTTTTTGTTGAAAATTGCAAAACGACAGCGTTTGGATAAGTTGAAACGACAGCGTATTGGATTAGCGCTAGCATTCAGCCGATGGGTTTTGCATATTATCATCTACTGGTATATCAGCTGCTGGTATATCATCTGTTGGTAATTTCAGCTGTTGGAAAAATGAGGTGATGAAGTGTTCAGGCGTTGTAACCAGCTGATACATCATATTCTTTAATATACATAAAGGGAGATATTTCAAGCGATCAGCTGGTGCATATTTTCAGGAGTTGAAGCTATCAGCTGGTGCGTACTTTTAGTTGTTCAAGTCATCAGCTGGGGCACAAACAATGAATTGATTCAAATTCGATCAAATACTCAAATTGGAAAAGATCGATGGCCATAACAGAATCGTACAATTTCCTGGAATTAAGGAGACAACGACGATACTATTTTGGGTAAATAGTACATATTTACAGAGGTTGTTACACGGTTATTGCACAAATATGGAAAACGACAATGGTATATCAGCTGCTGGTATATCATCTGTTGGTAATTTCAGCTGTTGGAAAAATGAGGTGATGAAGTGTTCAGGCGTTGTAACCAGCTGATACATCATATTCTTTAATATACATAAAGGGAGATATTTCAAGCGATCAGCTGGTGCGTACTTTCAGTTGTTCAAGTCATCAGCTGGGGCATGAACAATGAATTGATTCAAATTCGATCGAATACTCAAATTGGAAAAGATCGACGGCCATAACAGAATCGTACAATTTCCTGGAATTAAGGAGACAACGACGGTACTATTTTGGGTAAATAGTACATATTTACAGAGGTTGTTACACGGTTATTGCACAAATATGGAAAACGACAATCTGGTTCTGACGATGTGCAATTTACCATTTGGTGGAGCAGGATATACAGTTACAGATTATCAGATTTCAAAAAGGGATTTTATTTTCCTTTACAGAGTTAATCTACCGTTGTGAACGAAGACTATAAATAGCAGGAGTTTTGAATTGAAGAAAATCTTCACTATTGTTACTTACCGTCACTCTGCCAATTTTCTGAGCGCTTTGCAATATTGAAGTTATCCTCAAAAAGCTCACAACTCGAAGAACTTTCAAACAAGCTTTCACAGATTTACCTTCGAGTCATTCTCTGGTCCAATCTTTTGAATCGTTTTTCGTTGTTTAGAAACCAGAGAATTTACAGTCTCATAGATTTGTATTTCACTGTCATATTTTATTGAGTCTGTAACGAACTGGCTTTGTGAAGCAGTTCGAAAAACTTCATTACGTTACCTACTTTCAGCAGCTGCGTCTGCACTTTGTATTTGATGTTGGTAGGAGTTCACCTGGAGCGAGGCTCGGTGATCGGGTATTTGTAGAAGGCCTACACACATCAAATCTTCTAGTGAAACCTTCCTGAAAAAGAAGAAGGGGAGACGTAGGATATTTATATCCGAACTTCCAGAAACAAATTCTCTGTCCCTTAACTTGTTACATTACGCATTATTTACTGCTTTACACTGTTCACTGATTAATCGGTTTCTTTCCGCACATTTTTGTTAACCGATAAATCAGCCTTTAAAACTGAGATACCTTAAGTCTGGTAACTCGGACTTAAGTTAATCGGTGCTTGTAAAAATAGTTTTAAATGGTTTCGAAAATTTAAAATACCAAGGAGTTCATTCAACCCTCCTTCTGAACTCCTAGGCCTGTTTTCGTGCCATATTGATCCTATCATAGATTATAGAGAGCTGAATAAGCTTACTGTAAGACAAGTATTCCCTCCCAAGGATTGAAGATCTGTTTGATCAACTACAGGGTGCAGCAGTGTTTCCTACGATCGACCTCCGATTTGGATACCATCAGCAAAGGATTAAGGAATCGGATATCTACAAGACTGCCTTCAGAACACGCTACGGTCACTACAAGTTTTGGTCATGCCTTTTGGATTGACAAATGCACCTTAAGCTTTCATGGACTTGATGAACAGAGTATTACAACCTTTATTGGACCAGCTCGTGATAGTGTTCATAGACGATATCCTTGTTTACTCTAAGAACAGAGAAGAACACTCGCATCATCTTAGGACAATATTGAAAATTTTGCGGGAAAAGTAGCTCTTTGCTAAGTTTAGAAAATGTATGTTCTGGCCTGATAAGGTTGCTTTCCTTGGCCATGTGATTTCCAGGGATGGACTAGAAGTCGACCCAATGAAGGTGGAAGCAGTTCGTGTGAGAACTAGAATTATCGGATGATAATTAATGAGTTAGCCAGAGCAGATTAGTGTTTAACCCAAGTAGATACTTCAACTGGATAAGCAGCTGGTGAAGTTACCAGCTGAGATGCAAACTGGTCCAGAGTATTGTGCTAAGATGGTTTTGCAAGCTTTTTGGGTTTCAGTGCAGTACATGGAGCACTGATGGTTAGAGCCGATTGATGATTCTGTCAGTGGAGATGTTACAACATGAAGATTCAGATTGTAAGGAATCAACTTTGTTGCAAGCTGGTTGAGATGAACGGTTTAAATTCCAGTGAAATCAGGTACCCGCTTAGAGGTTTGCTGGTGGGTTTCGAATTTTAATCAAGACCAGTTCTGGTGTGAGCTTATTGACTTGATTAGTCCTGAGCTGGACAGTAAGTTTGAGCACTGAGCTAGATTGTATTATGTGATTTGATTAGTAATCAGATTGGGAGATTGGTGTGAACTATTGGTGACCTTTGGTTATTCCAGATCAGGTCAGTTGTGAGCTGCACTGAGATGTTAGTTCTGAGCTGGAATGCTTTGCTATGCTGGTTTGAGTTATACCGCGAGATGGTTTTGAGGGTACCAGATTAGAGATGTACCACTTTGAGTTTCCCTGTGTATGTGCGAGCTGGAATCAGCTTAGAGATATGTTGGATGCTCCATGCTGGTGTGTTTGAGAATGCGATCTGGTTTTAATGTCTGTGTACCTGAGCTGGTACAGTGGAGAGGTCTGAGCCGATCTGGCGTACGGGAGATTAGACCGGGTTTGTGTGAGTGATCCAAGTTGGATATGTGTTGCTTGAAGTACCTGAGCTGGTCAGCAGAACGCCGTGCTGGTTGAAGTAGCATAACTCCCCGAGATGGTTTGTGTGCCTGAGCTGGTGCAGTGGTAAAATCTGAGCTGGTTTGACTTTGCTGTAGCATTGACTGGGATTATATTTATACATAAGTGTGGACCAAAACTTTGTAAGTTTGAACGCACATACCTTATCTTCTCCGGACTTATATCTTAGAACCTTCATGTATACTGTTCACTCGATAACTTCTTCTTATGATTGCCGGAGATTGGCTGGTCAGAATTGAGTGACGGTACATTGATCAAAAACCCCTCTTCGAGGCAAACATTCTTGTACTAATTTGGAGTTGGAAGGAGGCTGGATAGAGAAAATATTTGAGGAACCACATGAGCTAGGTTTTTCGCTAATTTCCAGGAGAGTTGAGCTTCGGTTCAGGTAACCGTGTTGTGCTAGCTTTAGTTTCGTCCTAGCTTTGATCTTTGAGCTGAGTAGTGCTCTATTAGCTAGATATAGTTGAGCTGAACTATGAGGCTTTAGGCCACGAGCTGGTTAAGTTTTAGCATAGCTGATTTCCTTGAGTATCTTGACAGATTAGCTTCTTTCATGTTGTTTTGCCCTGATTTCTTGGTAGAGACTTGAGCTGAGCTGGGAAATGTGTTCTGATGATTAAGCTGTAAGCTGTTTTATGGTAATTTTAGCTCAGAAGCGAAAGGTACGGATTGAGCTTGATTTAACAGCTCTGACATAAGCATGATAATATTTCCGGCGTGAATGATTGTTATGTGATTGCTTGCTGGATGTATGCTGTGTTGCTTAGCCCTGCTGTTCCGGATGATTATCTGGTTTGCTTATGTGTGAATTATATGCATTGTTTGTGAGCATAATTCTGTCTTGCGTTCATGCATAACATATAGAGCCTGTTCCATTGAGAACCGATAATCACTGAGTTGTGATTTGCGGCTGAGTTTCCGTGCTGTGAATCCAATGCTGTTGCTGAGTCATGATAGCTAGCTGAGTCGCTGATGTATTCCGATGAATTATTGAGTTTTGATTGCCCAGTTGAGTCGCTGTGCTTTTTTTACAGATGATTCTTGGTAACCATTCTTGCATTGCACGACTTGAATGTTGCATGCCTTATATGATTGCTATTATGAGTGCTCTTCGTACTGAGGCTTGACCTTGTTTTCTTTCCCCTTTTGGGGCTGCTTTGGTCCTGTGTTTGGCCTTTGCAGGTGCTTCAGGTAACCCAGCTGGACCTAGTGGTGCGTCGGCTAGTAGAGTCCCGTTTTGTGTCTCAGTTACGTATTATGTACTGATTGTATTATGAGGGGATGTCGTGTGTGAATACTGTACTTTAGATTTGTATTGGTTGAGCTACTTGTATATATTTCTGGTACTGATGCCGTTGTATGGATTTTGATTTAAAATCTATATTTTGAGTATGATTGTACTTTAAACGATATTTCCAGTTCAGGCCCAAATAAAAGTTTTTAGCCCTTATTTTATGCTTCCACGTAATTGCGATCAATTGAGTAATTAATCAGTCTAGGAACAAAGTTTGGATTTCTGTTCATGATTAACTCTGTGATTTCTATGATTTCGTTATCTGCCTATGTGATTTATCTACTTTTGTTCTTACCTTTGAGTATCTCTTAGATTCCACCGAGGAGAAGTAGTGGTAGAGCTGCTAGGCAAGTAGTTGGGGATCTAGAGCCCCTGAGAGCGATGAGGATATTGCTCAACAGAGTGTGCCTTTGCATCGTCGAGCTGGACAGGCAGAGGTTGAGGTTGAGAACGTAACTAGGCATATTGGCAAGATGGAATTGGTGTTGGCTAGGTTCTAGAGTACGAATCCCCTACGTTTACTGGATCCGAGGGTGGTTTGATGGCTGAAGGCTAGTTGGAACACTTGGAAGAGTTGTTTGATACAGTTGAGTATACTGAGGAGAAGAGACTGAAGTTTGCTGTTTTGTAGTTGAGGAAGCGTGCTCAGCGTTGGTGGAAGGGTACGTCCAGAGTCATGAGAGAGACCGGAGTTTTGATTACTTGTGAGATCTTCTGTGCCGCCTTTCGCCAGGAGTATACCCCTGAGTCGTACTCAAAAAACCGTGAGAGGCAGTTTGATAATTTGAAGCAAGGGAACATGAGGGTAGCCGAGTGTGCTAGACAGGTTTTCTCGCTTCTGTCGTATGTTCCCCACGTGGCTAACCAGGAGAGGACGAATACGAACAAGTTTCTGAGAGGGTTGAGACCCGATTTATTCCATATGGTGCTAGCTGATTCTCCTTCGACTTACACTGAGGCAGTGGATAGGGCGGTGGACATCGAGGAGAGACTTTTGGAAGCACAATCAGGTTCAGCCGATAGCAGGACAAGGTTTCCATCCCGCACCTGAAGGGATGTATGTGTATCAGCCTCCTCAATCGTCGCAGCAGTCTAATCGCCAGAAGTTCAATCCTCGAGAAAAGCAGTTTAGGAGACATTCGAATTCGAATTCTTCTGGTTCCATTAGCTCTAGTGGTAGTGTTGCGGAGGTAGGCATTTTACTTCTTAGTGCCGTGGAGTTCAGGGTCTTTGCCATAAGTGCAGGCAGCATGGACACTTTGCTAGAGTGTGTCCTTCGATGAGGGGACAACCCTCTAATCTTTCGCAGCAAGGTTCGACTGGTGGTTCTTCTTAGAGGCCGCAACCTCCTGCCCCATCGTAGCGATCAGGATTCCAACCTCGAGAACTGTCTAGATTTGGAGGACCTTATAGACCTCAGTTTCAGGGACGTCAGCAAGCTCAGGTGAATGCAATGACTCGGGAGAAAGCTGATGATATTCCTGGAGGAGTTATTACAGATACTTGCTCTATCTTTGATTTTCCTGCCCGAGTTTTATTGGAGCATCACACTCCTTTATAGCTGATGTTTGTGTATGAGTGTGGGTTGAGTGCTACCCCATTGTGTGATGTTGTATCTTTGCTGGTGTAAGTTTGTTGTCCCATGAGGCGGTTGTGAATTGCGTGATCAGATTTGATCAGAATGTTCTGGTGACGAATTTGATTTCTTTGGAGATTAGAGACTTTGATTGTATCTTAGGTATGGACGTGTTGTCCCGTTATAGGATTACGGTGGATTGTTTCCATGGAGTGGTGAGGTTTAGGCATGAATTTGGTGAAAAGTGGGATTTCTACGATGTAGATTCGAGATCTAAGATTCCTCTTGTGTCGCCCATGGAGATGTTTAGCCTGTTGTCTCTCGAGAATGCAGGGTTTATGATTTATGCCCTAGATGTGGCCCAAGAATCACGACTGGAATTGAGTGATATTCCGATCGTCCGAGAGTTTCCTGATGTTTTTTTGGATGAGATTCCTGGTTTTCCTCCGAGACGAGAGATTGATTTCAGTATTGAGTAGGTGCTAGGGTCTGCCCCGATTGCTATAGCTCCATATCGATTGGCGCCAGCTAGCTAAGGGAACTCAAGGACCAGTTGCGTGATCTTAGAGAAGTGTTTCATTAGGCCGAGTATGTTGCCTTGGAGCTCCGATTCTCTTAGTGAAGAATAAGGATGGACCTATGAGGATGTGTATCTATTTTAGACAGCTGAACAAAGCGACAATGAAGAATAATTATCCTCTGCCGAGTATTGATGATCTGTTTGATCAGCTGCAGGAATCAGTAGTATACTCCAAGATTGTATGTGATCTGGTTACCATCAATTGTGGATTAGATACGTTGATGTAGCGAAGACGACTTTTCGGACGAGATACGGGCATTATGAGTTCCTTGTGATGCCATTTCGATTGGCGAATGCCCCTGCTATCTTCATCAACTCGATGAACCACATCTTTAGTGAATATATTGATCGCTTTGTGATTGTCTTCATAGATGATATTCTGGTGTATTCGCGGAACTTTAGTGAGCATATGAGACTAGTGTTGCAGATGCTGAGAGACTTGCAGTTGTACGCAAAGTTCACTAAATGTGAATTTTGGTTGGACAGGGTGATCTTTTTGGGTCATGTCATTTCTGCGAAAGGTATTTCTGTGGATCCTATTAAGGTTGAGGCAGTTCTTAACTGGGAGCGACATAGGAATATTTCGAAGATCCGTAGTTTCTTGGGTTTGGATGACTACTATAGAGTTTCATTGAGGTATTTTCTTCAATAGCCAGGTCGATGACGCAATTGACCTAGAAAGATAGAAGATTTCTGTGGACAGACGAGTGTGAGTCAAGTTTCTAATTACTCAAGGAGAAATTGAATACTGCTCCTGTGTTAACTTTACCTTCGGGTTCTGGAGGTTTTGTTGTGCGCTCCGATGCTTCTCTGAGTGGTTTGGGTTGCATGCTGATGTAGAACGGGCGAGTGATAGCTTATGCGTCTCGACAGATGAAACCCCATGAGACTAGATATCACGTTCATGTTTTGGAGTTGACAGCTATCGTTTTTTCTTTGAATATTTGGTGTCATTACTTGTATGTTGAGCAATTTGTGGTGTACGTCGATCACAAGAATTTGAAGTATATCTTCACTCAGTCAGATTTGAACATGATGCAGCGTCATTGGATGGAGTTACTCATGAATTTTGATGATGAGATTCTGTTGGGAACTGTGACCCTCAATGGTTCAGGGATACAGCTAGCCATGGGCCCACAACCATTGTGGCTCCGGAATCACAATTCCGGACTTGCCCATCGGATCATGGTAAGAGCGCCTAGCAACATCGCCCCATGATCCCTAGGTATCACTGATAGTGCCTGCAAGAACCAGTTGGTCGTGGTTAGCGTACAGTACGGTCCTTTCAATCCATTAAGGTTGAGGTAGTTCTTAACTGGGAGCTACCTAGGAATATTTCGAAGATCCGTAGTTTCTTGGGTTTGGATGACTACTATAGAGTTTCATTGAGGGATTTTCTTCAATAGCCAGGTCGATGACGCAGTTGACCTAGAAAGATAGAAGATTTCTGTGGAC
Organism: Dorcoceras hygrometricum; assembly: GCA_001598015.1. Classification (NCBI taxonomy): domain Eukaryota; kingdom Viridiplantae; phylum Streptophyta; class Magnoliopsida; order Lamiales; family Gesneriaceae; genus Dorcoceras; species Dorcoceras hygrometricum. The sequence continues at coordinate 31,995 of KV013976.1, forward strand.
AGTCGAGTGTGAGTCAAGTTTCTAATTACTCAAGGAGAAATTGAATACTGCTCCTGTGTTAACTTTACCTTCGGGTTCTGGAGGTTTTTTTGTGCGCTCCGATGCTTCTCTGAGTGGTTTGGGTTGCATGCTGATGTAGAACGGGCGAGTGATAGCTTATGCGTCTCGACAGATGAAACCCCATGAGACTAGATATCACGTTCATGTTTTGGAGTTGACAGCTATCGTTTTTCTTTGAATATTTGGTGTCATTACTAGTATGTTGAGCAATTTGTGGTGTACGTCGATCACAAGAATTTGAAGTATATCTTCACTCAGTCAGATTTGAACATGATGCAGCGTCATTGGATGGAGTTACTCATGAATTTTGATGAGATTCTGTTGGGAACTGTGGCGGATCCGGATCCCGTCTCCCGACGAGGCAGCGGAAGAATAAAATTAGGCCGGGAAACGTTCAATACAATTAAAAACTACTGCAAACTATGAACCATTCATAGGGCGTTTAGTCAGTTATCTTGCTGACGACTTGCGCCTGGCTCCAACCGGAATTACAAGAAGACCGGCTCTTCACGGTAGGCGGCAGTAGATTCGTCAATCAGGTCCATGACCGGAAGGGAGACTCCTTCGTCAGCCTGCACTAGAAGGCCTGACGAGATCAGCACGGACGGATTCTTCTCGAAAAGTTGGCCGGAGCAACTCCGGCGAGGGGCGACGGCGGCGCGTGGCGGGCACGGCGGCGGCGTCGGCTTTGAGAGGAGGGAGGCGGCCAAGGTGTGCTAGGGTTAGGTCTTGTGAGTTGTGATACAAGTGTATTATGACTAATGAAGCCCTTGTCTACTTTAAGTAGATTAGTGGTGGACTTGGACCGGCCCAACGGGCCCGGGTCCAAATGACGATATCCATCACTACGACTTCATTACAACTCCGATCGCCGATCAAATCGGACCGATCGACTCAGTTTCCAAAA
>KV013976.1:59268-76882 GCA_001598015.1 Dorcoceras hygrometricum
CGAGCCTGAGCTCTGATACCACTGTTGGCATACAATGGCGGATCCGGATCCCGCTTCCCGGGGGCGCTGTGGAAATTAATATTATGCACCGAGATGCGTTCAATACATTAAAAACAATCAATAAACATTCATAGGGCATTTATCAAATTGCTACCTTGCTGGCGTCTAGGCGCCTGGCTCCAACCAGAATCACAAGGAAACTGGCTCTTGAATTGTAGGCGGCGGTAGATCCGCCTAATCAGGTCCACGACCGGAATCAAGATGCCTCCGTCAATCTGCACTAGAAGATATGACGGATTTCAGCACGGACAGAAACTCCTCAGCGTGGTGGCTGGAAAAAGTCACGTGAAGGGGCAGCGGCGCGTGGCCGACGTGCGGTGGCGCGTGGGGAGGCGCGGCCGAGGGAGAGGAGAAGAGGTGGGGGCGGCGGCCAAGAGCTTGGAGTAGGGTTTTGTGTTGTGTTTTTAAGTGATTAAAGCCCTAAACCAACTTAACTAAATAAAGATGGTACATGGGCTTGAACCGGCCCAATGGACTTGGGTCATACCCAGGTCCATATGAACATTCGGTTCATTTAAATCACTGCGGTTTGATCATAACTCCGATTGACGATCAGATCGTACCGATCGACTCAGTTTCCAAAACTGAACGTTATGATGTGAAAAACAATTTTTCAGATTACCTAGTCCAAAATGACAGTTTTGCCCCTCAACTTTGGGAAATCGCAATTTGACCCCTGTTGACTTTTAGGAAGTCGCAATCCCTAAAATCCTCCTCCTATGCTCAACACATTGCGCTCAGTTTCCGTGCGGGAATCATGAATCCAGTACTTGTGTGACCCTCAATGGTTCAGGGATACAGCTAGCCGTGGGCCCACAACCATTGCGGCTCCGAAATCACAATTTCGGACTTGCCCATCGGTCATGGTAAAGCGCCTAGCAACATTGCCCCATGATCCCCTAGGTATCACTGATAGTTCCTGCAAGAACCAGTTGGTTGTGGTTAGCGTACAGTACGGTCCTTTCAACACATATATCCCGATCAGATCAACGACCATTGGTAAATCGAGAGTCGCTAGAGATCCGATAGCTATGCATACATCTTGGAGATCAAATAGTGACATCACGAGTGTAACTAGCAAACCCATTTACCTAAAACACATCCAGTACTCTGGCCAGATATTTATCACACTATTGTCTCCTCAGATAACATAGGATATCCACGCATGAAAACGAGCGGTGAATCCTCGAAAACGAACCATCGAATCCTACATACATCGGGACCTCACCCAATCCCGCCGCCTAATGACCCCAAGTGAGTCGGCAAACGGGTCAAAATGAGGTGCCTATCATGTAGAGACTCAATGGCGTTTCAAGTAGTGAGGACTAATCAGTACAACCAAGACCTCGGACTTATCCACTCGACAAATGGTAACCACTTGGAAAGTCCGAACGAGGGTAGTTCGATAGATCACCAGGTCACTATCCATCTGCATGCTCAGAACATCACAATGTTCCCTACCAATGAAACATGATACTTCGCATCACAGATGCTAGTCTCAAGCTCGGGCGGCCTTATCCTCATTTTGACGGCCCAATCGACTAGGAACGAATTCAGAATACACAGTGACTATTAGATGTGTTTAAGTTCGATAGATCACCAGGTCACTATCCATCTGCATGCTCAGAACATCACAATGTTCCCTACCAATGAAACATGATACTTCGCATCACAGATGCTAGTCTCAAGCTCGGGCGGCCTTATCCTCATTTTGACGGCCCAATCGACTAGGAACGAATTCAGAATACACAGTGACTATTAGATGTGTTTCATGATAGCCATCATATCCACTATCACATCTAACATACACTATGGTGCATTCTAGGTCTTTATCCAACACAATTGTTAACATCATATAACATAATGAAAATAAAGAATGCCATAATGAAATGCGAATAACATATATAAAGATTGTCATATACAAGAGTCAATAAAACCCACACGCCACAAGTTGGCTAGTTGGCCATCTACTCTAACAATTTTCTAAGATAGCAGTCCCGTTGACGACATTAACCAAGAAACACGTTAAGTATGACTGGAACCCTTAGTGTCAACCGAGTTTTGATAAGCTAAAGCAAGCTTTGGTATAGGCCCCTGTTTTAGCTATGCCCTCTGGACAAGGTATTATGTTCTCTTCACCGATGTGTCTAAGCTGGGGTTGGGTGCCGTGCTAATGCAAGATCGAAGGGTGATTGCCTACGCTTCCAGGCAATTGAAGACGCACGAGAATGACTACCCAACTCATGATCTGGAACTAACAGCGATAGTTTTTGCATTAAAAATTTGGAGACACTATCTGTATGTATAGAAATGCGAAATCTTTACTGATCACAAGAGGCTCAAATACTTATTCATGCAGAAAGAACTGAACATGAGGCAGTGGAGATGACTAGTGCTGGTAACGGATGCATTGAGCAGGAAGTCAATGGGTATAGCTCAGGTTTCAGTTCAGAGACCTTTGGCAATAGAAATTGGGAAATTTGATTTAGAGCTGATTACCAAAGATTGCGCTGCAAAGCTAGCTGGTCTCACTATTCAGCCAATGTTGAAAGATCGGATCAGATAGGGACAGGCGAAAGACGAACAACTGTTAATGTGGAAATAGCAGGATGAAGATAAGGGTGGAAATCTCTACATGGAAGAAGAGGGTATCGTGCGTTAACAAGGTAGTATGTGGGTACCATGGTAGATACCCTGCAAGCTGATATCATTTAGGAGGCTCACGCCACCCCATATTCAGTTCACCCAGGAAGCAAAAAGATGTATAAGGACTTGCAAACATTATACTGGTGGCCAGGAATGAAGCTGGATATCTCCAGATTTGTCGCTGAGTGCCTAACATGTCAGCAAGTTAAAACAGAGTATCAACGACCAGCTGGGATGCTAAAACCTCTTCCGATACCATAGTGGAAGTGGGAAAACATTCTGATGGATTTTGTGGTAGGTCTGCCCAGAACTCTTCACGGTTTCAACTTGATCTAGGTCATAGTTGATCGTTTAACTAAGTCAGCCCACTTTCTACCAATAAAGACCACCTATGATATGAACAGATATGATGAGCTGTATATCAAGGAGATAGTGAGACTTCACGGGATTCCAGTTTCCATTGTCTCAGTTAGGGACCCAAGATTCACATCTGCGTCTTGGAAGAGCTTACATCGGGCCATGCGGACCAAGCTGGCCTTCAGCACGGCGTTCCATCCTCCAACTGATGGCCAATCTTAAAGGGTAATCCAAACGCTGGAGGATCTACTCCGTGCATGCGCTATAGAATTCTCTGAAAGTTGGGATATGAAGCTTCCTTTGGTAGAGTTCGCATACAATAATAGTTAACAAGCTTCGATAAAGATGTCTCCTTATGAATCTCTGTATGGTCGAAAGTGCAGGTCACCTATTCATTGGGATGATGTAGGAGAGAGAGCTGATCTGGGTCCAGATATAGTTGAGCAGACAACTGAAGCCATCAGGAAGGTACGTGATCGGATGAGGACGGCTCAGAGTATACAAAAGAGCTATGCTGATAATCGCCATTGTGAGTTGAGTTTTGAGGTAGGAGATCACGTATATCTCAAGGTAGCACCCATGAAAGGGGTGATGAGGTTTGGAAGGAACGGTAAGCTGAGTCCCAGATTCATCGGCCCATTTGAGATTTTGGAAAAAGTGGGGATGTTAGCTTATCGGTTAGCACTACCTCCACAGCTATCTACATTACACAACGCATTTCATGTATCAACTCTTAGGAAATACGTTCCAAGTCCCTCGAACATATTGAGCTACGAACCGATTCAGATTGCGCCTAATCTGAGTTACGAAGAAGAGCCAGTGAGAATTCTTCTTAGGGAAGACAGAAGATTGAGGAATCGATGCATTCCAATGGTCAAAGTTCAATGGGCGAATCACTCAGAACGGGAAGCAACCTAGGAAACTGTAGCAGACATGAGTAGTCGTTACCCAGAGCTCTTAGGTGAGTTAAATTTTGAGGACAAAATTTTAGTAAGGGGGTAGAGTTGTAATGCCCAGAAATACCATAAACCGACAAGTCATTTTATTTATTTTAAGGTTTAAACTGCTATTTCTTTGTGCGTTTAACATTTCAGTTTTCGCCTGAGATGATTTCTTTGTTTTTTTCCTGGGCGGTTCGAGGACGATTCCTACGATATCAAACCCAAGCACGGTTTAGTTTTTTTAAAAAAACTAAAAATAATATATATATATTTTCTAAAAATGAATACTGTTGGCGTGGGTAGAGAAACCCGTGCCTAAAGAATTTTAGGAAAATGATTACTTTTGGCGTGTGGGATTGGAAGACCCCTTCCTTTCTTGATTGCTGTATTAAGGAGGTGGGGGGGGGGTGTCGATCACACAAACCAACCAAATATTTTCTTCACAGAAAGCGTTCGACCGTGCTTGTGGCAGACTCGAAGTCGGAGCTGTTTTCTGCAACCCGCCGTTCAGCGAAAGACAAGTAAAATCTGTTTCTTGCTACTTCTGTGAAAGCATATTATTGTTTGATTTTCTCTAAATGATGTTTGCTTTCTGTTGCTTTTCAGAGTTTTGAGCAATGTTTAAAGGTTTCTCATATAATGTTAGGATCTGTACGCTTTTAGCGGTTTCGAAAATGGTTTATGTTCTCAAACATTTGACAGAAGAGTTTCTGTGATAGATGAGTTGCCGTCTCTTCCAAATTTCTGGGTTGTACAAAGGTAGCTTTAAAGTAGTTCTCCACATGTTTCCAGAGAATAAGTTGTGCTGAATGGTTGAGGATGAGGTCCTGAGCGGATAGGCAGAGCTGGTCTGCTTAGAATTCTGTTCTAATCTAATAAACTTGGCTAATCTGTTCAAACTTCTCCAACCTGTTTTCAATACTCGTGCTTGATAGCTAAGGATGAGGTTCTGAGCAGATAGGCAGAGCTGGTCTAGTTTGAACTCTGTTCTAATATGATAAGCTTAGCTAATCTGTTCGAACTTCTCCATGCTGTTTTCAGTACTTGTGATGGATAGATAAGGATGAGGTTCTGAGCTGATAGGAAAAGATGGTCTAGTTAAAAGTTTGTTCTGATCTGATAATTTTACCTAATCTATTCGAACTTCCCCGAGCGGTTTTATTCTCCGAGCTGTTTTACGCTCGTGAGCTATTTTCTTCTCCGAGCTATTTTACGCTCGTGAGCCATTTTCTTCTCAGAGCTGTTTTATGCTCGTAAGCTATTTTCTTTACCCAGAGCTGTTTTACGCTCGTAAGCTGTTTTCTTTACCCAGAGCTGGTTTACGATCGTGAACTATTTTATTTACCCAGAGTTGTTTTGTAACGCCCATGAAATCCATAAATCCCAATGATAAATCCAAATATTTGAAGGATTTAATTGCTAATTTCAGTACCCTTCTTCAGTTTCAATTCAACGAATTAAGTTTTCTTCCAAGCTGAATTTTCAGATTTGACAGGAACCCGGTTCACAGGACTTAGCCGGTTCCTATCAAGCACGGTCCAAGGTATTTTAAATCAGTCGGTGCAAATATTTCTAAAGACAAAATGAGTTCATGCTTTTAATTTGCTATAAATACACGTGCCAAGTACCTTCACCCTCATTATCAAACTTCTTCCAACAATTTCCATTTTTAAAGCGGTGGGTACTGTGGGAAAAATATCTCTGCCGACCAGAGCTTCAAAAACGCTTTCAAAGTAATTTTGATCATGAATGTAAGTGGTTCAACATCGGAAGATTTTCGTTAGTTGTGTTCAGCAGTTGAGGCACGAAAAATCTGTTTCTTGCTATACTTTGGAAACCATATATTGATTCCTTATTGTCTGTATGTGCTAGTTTTAAAGGTTTGAGAAATGGTTTTTTAAAGCTTTTCGAAAGCAGAGTTAAGTTTAAGTTGTTTTCTTGAGAAATTATTGATTTGCTGAAGTTTGATTCAGAAAAGTTGTTAGAAAATGTTTTTACGATGTTCGTTTTTGTTTCTTCCTGAGTTTTCTGGGATGTTCTTCAAGCAGCTTACGTGCTTTTCTTTCAGTAGCTTACAAGCAGCTTACATGTTCTTGTATCTGGAATTTTCTTTAGATATTTTCGATTACTTCAGACTAAGGAAATCTCCCAAGATGATTGTCCAGCTCGCTTGCTTTCTGATTTTATTGTCCAGCTCGCTTGAGATCTGATTTCATTGCCGAGCTTGCTTGCAATCTGATTTAATTATCCAAGCCAAGTTGACTTTATTTGACCAAACAGTTATATGTGAGACCCGAAAGCTGATGAGATTAATTGAGTTAATTAATCGGGTTTTATTGAGATCAGATTTGAGCGTGATCGATCTGGGTGATCAGTTTTTAGTTAGCAGGCTTGGAGAAGCTATCGGGTTTTGTTTTAGTCCTTAGAACAGTTCTGGAGAGTTAGAGTTTGGCGCGGAATCTGTTCAGTAGTGAGTGCTGGGTCATCGCTGAATGTTAGCGTTCAGCAGTGGTGACGTGAGCAGTTGACGCTGAGTGGTTGTATTCAGTAGTTGTAGCAAGATCTGTTTTCTCTAGTGTTCAGTGGTGAGATAGTGTGCTTTCAGTATCGGGTGCTAGTACATCGTCGTTTGGATTAGTTGGTACGTCGTCGTTTGGATTAGTTGGAACGACATCGTTTTGAATTAGCGAAGAAGACTCATCTGTGAGTTGCGTTAGCTCTCTGTTGTGTGAGAGATCTGTTATTGCGTTTCAAACAGATGTTGGTTAGTTGTTCAGCAGTGAGTAGCGGGTGACGTGTCTAGTTGCGACCGTAGTTCTCTGCGACGTCGTTTGATTTAAGTGATCGCTATTTTGACGTAGAGTGAGATCTGTTGCAAGATCTGTTTGCGGGCGGGTATATCATGATAGCTTAAGTTGTCGGTGGATCTGTTCCCAGTTTCTGTCAGCAGTGAGATTTAATAGGGAGCTTGGCCTTGTTCTCTATTATTGTTTCCGACACTTAGAATATTTCCCGATAGCAAGCTTTGTTGCGATACCCTAACTACTGTTCATCGAACCTTATCTTCTTCGATTGCCGAAGGTAGACAGCTCCGATTGAAGTAAGAGTGGTAGCGTTGGACTCCTCTTGCTGAGACGCTTCGTTTGGATATTGCTTTCGGACGTTTTCTTGAAGCTGGTGAGGTGTGCGAAGACATCTCCCTTGTGTAGTCTGTTAGCATAAGCGTCGGGTTCCGTCCTAGATTTTTGGGGTAAGTGTTCAGATTCTACCTTGTGTTGTTTAGAGCTCTCTGCTGAGTTAGATGAGGTAAGATAGCGCTGGTTGAGTTCGTAGCTCCCAGCTGTTGCTTTTCTGTTCTTCGGTCCTTGAGTAGTTGCTTGTGTTGGCATAGCAGGTGGTGGATCTGCGTTGCTTGGACCCTATTTGTAGTAAATTGTTGCACAAATATTTGAGGTACTGATGTGAGCTTGTCTTACAGCGTGGATTTGGCATGGGTATTATGTGTAATGCTGTGTTCTGTTCTGTATTGTTGTTGCTTGCATATGTTTCATGTATTATATGGCAAGCTGTTGCATTGCATACATATCTGTCATATCCAGTTCAGATCTTGTAGCCTTGCGTTGTTGTTGTTCTGTTCTGTTGCGTGCCAGGATGCGAGGGAGAGCGGCAATACCGCACTATCATCTCCCTGCTGGGTTTAGTTAGCCACTATGAGCCGAGTGGTTAACTACCACAGTTCATGAGTTGGCAACGGCAGGTTGAGCAGTTGTGCAGCATCTGGTATCGGGTGTGGTGTAGAGATGAGTGGGTAATTCCCATATGCTTGTACACACACCGTGGCCACTATCCTTGCAGAATCTGTTGTTAGCTGTTGATCTATGCCTGAGTTCTTTGGCTCCCTACTGTGGTTGTAGCCTTCGACTGTTGCCCTGTTCCTCATGCATAGCATCTGCATTTTATCTGTTGCTGTCTATTGCTGTTTTTCAGTTGCTCTCCGACTGGGGTTTGACCCCGATGTCCCTCTGGGGCTTGTGTTTGTTGCATGTGCGTAGTTCTAGGTTTTCCAGGTTTCTCTGCTGGTCGTGGCTTTGACCCAGCTGGAGGTGCCCCAGGAGGTGGATAGAGTGTCCCAGTTAGCGTATAGCATATATGTACTAGTACTGTAAGCCGGGGAATGCCCTGTGCTTGTGGGATTTAGTTGTATGCTGTAGTACTTGTATTTGTTTAAATGCTGTACTCTTGTACTGAGTGTTTGTAAACTGAGATATTTTAAGTATGGTTGTATTTTAAATTATATGTTTTAAACCGTCAGGCCTAAAGCGAAAAATTTACCACTATTTTATTGCTTCCGCGTTGTGCTTTATGTGGTTTTGCTCTGATTTGTGCACGAGGCCTAACATTTTTGGTATCAGAGCTTAAGCTGGGATAAGCTCGATTTCTTTTGATCACACTTGAGTCTTGGCACAGTGTTGTGTGTTGCATGTGCTTGATTATGTGATCTATTTGCTGCATTTAATTGTGCTGTATTTGTTCTGTTGTGACCTTACCCTCTTAGTGTTTCTTAGATGCCGCCTAGACGTAGGGGTAGAGGTAGAGGGCAGATTCCGGAAGAGTCGGAAGGTCAGACTGAAGTTGATCATCGTAGTTCTCACCTCCGTGGACGTGGTAGGCGAGCTGAAGATGAGGTTGACGAGTTGGCTGCTCGTGTGAACGATATGGAACTCGTTATGCGAGGTTTCAGCGTATGAATCCTCAGGTTTTCAATGGGGATGAGTCTAGTGCTAATGCAGATTTGTGGTTGCAGCATGTCACGGGTTTGTTTAACCTTGTGCAGTAATATGACGAACTCAAGTTGAGTCTGGCTACTTTGACGAGTTGGCTGCTCGTGTGAACGATATGGAACTCGTTATGCGAGGTTTCAGCGTATGAATCCTCAGGTTTTCAATGGGGATGAGTCTAGTGCTAATGCAGATTTGTGGTTGCAGCATGTCACGGGTTTGTTTAACCTTGTGCAGTAATATGACGAACTCAAGTTGAGTCTGGCTACTTTTCAGTTGAGGAAAGGTGCGGAGCGTTGGTGGAGAGGAGCTTCGAGGACCTTGGATGAGACTGGAGTAGGGATTTCGGGGGACAATTTTTGCGCAGCTTTTTGCCAAGAGTATGTCCCGGAGTCTTATGTGAACGCTCGTGAGCGTGAGTTTGATAACTTGGAGCAAGGCTCTATGTCTGCCAGAGAGCATGCCCATAGGTTTTCTTCCCTTCTTGCGTATGTGCCGCATGTTGCTGGCCGAGAGATAGCGAAGAGAACTAGGTTTCTTGAAGGGCTGAATGAGGAGTTGTATTCGTTGGTTTTGGCGAGTTCACCCAAGAGCTATGCGGAGGCGGTGGATAGTGCGATAGACATTGAGGAGGGTTTGAGGAATCGTCGGTCTCGTGTTAGGCTGCAGGTGGCGTAGAGTAGTCGTCCAGTGGTTCCGAGAGCGCAACGTTCCCAGTCGTCTCATCCACCCCAGCAGCAGCAGTTAGCTCAGCAGTCGGGATGCCAGATGTTTAGGCCTCGTGGCCACCAGTTCAAGAAGAAGGCAGGTTCTAGTTCTTCTGGTTCTGGTAGTTCTAGCAGTGGTAGCCCTAGGGCAGAGTTTTGTGGTTTTGGTGGAGGCAAGCACCCTTCAACCCAGTGTGTTGGAGTGCAGGGTTCGTGCAACATCTGTGGATAGTATGGGCACTTTGCGAGACTGTGTCCATTGGCTGGATCTCAGCAAGCTACAGCTTCACCTCAGGGTCGTGGTGGATCTTCTAGAGGTCGTTCTTTTCCGGTGCCTCAGTCTAGAGTGGGAGAGACGCAGTTTAGGCCGTTTCAGCAGCCTGTTCCGTCGTGTTTCGGACAGTCTTCCCAGCAGCATTTCTCGGTTCCCCAGCAAGCCCAGGTGAATGCCATTACGAGGGAGCAGGCGGAGGGCACGCCGAACGGAGTGATTTCAGGTATTTGCTTTGTCTTTGATTTTCCTGCACGAGTATTGTTTGATACTGGCGCATCGCATTCGTTTATTTCGGATGTATTTGTGATTGAGCATTGTTTGCATACCACACCTTTGCGCGATGTTGTCTCTGTTGCAACTCCGGCTGGCGCGAGCCTGTACTCCCGAGAGGTTTTGTTGAATGGTATTTTGAGATTTGGTGAGAATGTTTTAATAGCGAATTTGATTCGTTTGGTGTTATGGGATTTCGACTGTATAGTGGGAATGGATTTGTTGTAAAGTTTTAGGGCCTCGGTGGATTGTTTCCATGGCATTGTGCGTTTTAGGCCTCAATTTTTGGTGAGAAGTGAAATTTTTATGGCCAGGATTCCCAGTCGAAGATTCCTTTGGTCTCTGCGATGGAGATGTTTAGTCTACTGTCTTTGGAGAATGCTGGATTTATGATTTATGCGTTGGACGCATCTTCTTCTTCGAGTGTGGAGCTTAGTGATGTTCCGATTGCTCGTGATTTCCCCGATGTGTTTGAGGAGGTTCCTGGTTTTCCTCTGAAAAGGGAGATCGACTTTAGCATCGAGCTGGTGCCTGGCACAGCTCCGATCTCGCGTGCACCGTATCGCTTACCACCTGCAGAGTTGAGGGAGCTTAAGGTGCAACTTGACGACTTGCTGGAGAAAGGTTTTATTAGGCCTAGAATGTCGCCTTGGGGAGCTCCAATTTTGTTTGTGAAGAAGAAGGATGGCACAATGAGGATGTGCATCGATTTCCGTCAAATGAATAAGGATACTGTGAAGAATAAGTACCCTTTGCCTAGGATTGATGATCTGTTCGATCAGTTGCAAGGTTATGCCGTGTACTCGAAGATCGATTTGCGGTCGGGGTATCATCAGTTGCGGATTAGAGAGCAAGATGTTGCGAAAACTGCGTTTCGTACGAGGTACGGGCATTATGAGTTTCTGGTTATGCCTTTTGGTTTGATGAATGCCCCTGCAGTTTTCATGGACTTGATGAATAGAGTATTTCGAGAGTACATTGATCAGTTTGTGATTGTTTTTATCGATGATATCTTGGTGTATTCGAAGACTCTGATGGAGCACTAGGATCATTTGAGGATTATTCTCCAAACTCTTCGAGACCACCGCAGCTGTATGCTAAGTTTTCTAAGTGCGAGTTCTGGTTGGATAGAGTTGTGTTTCTGGGTCATGTAATTTTGCCAGGTGGGATTTCTGTGGATCCCATTAAGGTAGAAGCTGTTGTCAATTGGGAGCGTCCCAGGAATGTGTCGGAGATTCGTAGTTTCTTGGGTCTGGCTGGCTATTATCGTCATTTTATCGAGAGATTTTCTAGTATAGCTAAGACGATGAAGTAGTTGACCCAGAAGGACAAGCGTTTTGTTTGGACTGAGCAATGTGAAAGCAGTTTTCAGTTGCTCAAAGAGAAGTTAACCTCTTGGACTGAGCAATGGAACTGCTTCAGATTTTGATTGTGAGATCCAATACCAGCCTGAGAAAGTTAATGTAGTGGCTGATGTCTTGAGTAGGAAAGCTCAAGTGGCGATGCTTGCATCTGTGCAGATTTCGAAGGTGCATGAGCATTTAAGCAACTACTGGTTGGCGTTTTTACCCAGCTGAGGATTATGTTGTGGTGTATTCTTTCCAAGTTGAGCCACAGATTGTAGCGAGCATTAGAGCTACTCAAAGGACAGATCCTTCCATCCATGAACTCAAGTTGAAGGTTAGAGCTGGACAGCTTGAGGAGTATTCTATTTCTCCTGATGGTTGTTTGAGATTCCGTGACAGGTTGGTTGTGCCAAATCTGATTGATTTGAAGGAAGAGATCCTTAGAGAAGCGCACTGCAGTAGGCACAGTGTTCATCCAGGCGTGAGGAAGATGTATTATGACTTAAAGTCTCACTTCTGGTGGGCTGGTTTGAAGAGCGGCGTTGCTGATTTTGTGGCTAGATGTCTGAATTGTCAGCAAGTCAAGGCTGAAAGGATGAGACCTGGTGGTCTATTGCAAAGTCTGGAAGTGCCCCAGTGGAATTGGGAGCACATAGCGATGGATTTTGTGACGCATCTGCCTTGTTCCAACAGAGGATGCGATGTTGTGTGGGTTGTTATAAATAGATTGTCGAAGTCTGCTCACTTCATTCCCTATGGCATGACATTTTCTTTGAAGAAAATGACGAAGCTGTACGTGGATTTTGTGGTGCGTTTGCATGGTGTTCCTGTTTCCATTGTCTCAGATGTCTGAATTGTCAGCAAGTCAAGGCTGAAAGGATGAGACCTGGTGGTCTATTGCAAAGTCTGGAAGTGCCCCAGTGGAATTGGGAGCACATAGCGATGGATTTTGTGACGCATCTGCCTTGTTCCAACAGAGGATGCGATGTTGTGTGGGTTGTTATAAATAGATTGTCGAAGTCTGCTCACTTCATTCCCTATGGCATGACATTTTCTTTGAAGAAAATGACGAAGCTGTACGTGGATTTTGTGGTGCGTTTGCATGGTGTTCCTGTTTCCATTGTCTCAGACAGAGATCCGAGATTTACTTCCAGGTTTTGGAAGAGTTTGCAGACAGCTTTAGGTACCAGATTGGCTATGAGTACAGCGTATCACCCCCAAACAGATGGACAATCTGAGAGGACTATCCAGATTTTTGAGGATATGCTAAGAGCTGTTGTGATGGACTTTGGTGGTAGATGGCAAGATTCACTGTATTTGGTTGAGTTTTCTTACAATAACAGCTACCAAGTGACGATTGGCATGGCATCGTTTGAAGCACTGTATGGTAGGAAGTGCAGGTCGCCTGTATGTTGGGAAGAAGTGGGTGAGAAGCAGTTGCCTTCTCCAGAAATTGTGCAGCAGATGAGAGATCATGTAGATCTGATTCGCCAGCGTATGAAAGTTGCACAAGATCACCAAGCCAGTTATGCGAATAAGAGGCGTAGGCCTTCAGAGTTTCAGGTTGGTGATCTTGTTTTCTTGAAAGTTTCTCCTTTTCGTAGTGTTTTGCGTTTTGGTCTCAAGGGTAAGTTAGCTCCTCGTTATGTTGGATCGTATGAGATCTTAGAGAGGATTGGTCCTTTGGCTTATTGGCTGTTGTTGCCACCAGATTTGTCTTCCTTACATGATGTGTTTTATGTTTTGATGTTGAGAAAGTATGAGTCAGATCCCTCGCATGTGTTGAGAACTGCGAGGTGGAGTTAGATCAGACTTTGAGCTATGTTGAGTATCCCTTGCAGATCTTGGATAGAAAAGAGAAACAACTGAGGAATAAAACCATTCCTTTGGTGATGGTTCAGTGGAGCAAGCATGGTAGAGAGGAAGCTACATGGGAACTGGAAGAGAAGATGCAGCATGAGTGGCCGCATCTGTTTGAGTAAGCGTTGCCTCAGGTTCCAGTAGTTGGTTCTTTGTTAATTCCTGGTAGATGTTTGCTTATGTTCTTTTCCCCAGTTATCTTGAACTCTTGTTTTGGAGTTGGTTGATTTCGAGGACAAAATCCTATTTTAGTGGGGGAGAGATGTCCCGAAAGCTGATGAGATTAATTGAGTTAATTAATTGGGTTTTATTGAGATCAGATTTGAGCATGATCGAATCTGGGTGATCAGCTTTTAGTTAGCAGGCTTGGAGAAGCTATCGGGTTTTGTTTTAGTCCTTAGAACAGTTCTGGAGAATTATAGTTTGGCGCGGAATCTGTTCAGTAGTGAGTGCTGGGTCATCGCTGAATGTTAGCGTTCAGCAGTGGTGACGTGAGCAGTTGACGCTGAGTGGTTGTATTCAGCAGTTGTAGCGAGATCTGTTGTCACTAGTGTTCAGTGGTGAGATAGCGTGCTTTCAGTAGCGGGTGCTAGTACGTCGTCGTTTGGATTAGTTGGAACGACAACATTTTGAATTAGCGAAGAAGACTCAGTTGTGAGTTGCGTTAGCTCTCTGCTATGTGAGAGATCTGTTGTTGCGTTGCAAACAGATGTTGGTTAGTTGTTCAGCAGTGAGTAGCGGGTGACGTGTCCAGTTGCGACCATAGTTCTCTGCGACTTCGTTTGATTTAAGTGATCGCTGTTTTGACGTAGAGTGAGATCTGTTGAAATATCTGTTTGCGAGCGGGTATATCAGTTGTGATAGCTTAAGTTGTCGGTGGATCTGTTCCCAGTTTCTGTCAGCAGTGAGATTTAATAGGGAGCTTGACCTTGTTCTCTATTATTGGACACTTAGAATATTTCCCGATAGCAAGCTTTGTTGCGATACCCTAGCTACTGTTCATCGAATCTTATCTTCTTCGATTGCCGTCGGTAGACATCTCCGATTGAAGTAAGAGTGGTAGCGTTGGACTCCTCTTGCTGAGACGCTTCGTTTGGATATTGCTTTTGAACGTTTGCTTGAAGCTAATGAGGTGTGCCAAGACATCTCCCTTGTGTAGTCTGTTAGCATAAGCGTCGGGTTCCGTCCTAGCTTTTTGGGGTAAGTGTTCAGATTCTACCTTGTGTTGTTTAGAGCTCTTTGCTGAGTTAGATGAGGTAAGATAGCGCTGGTTGAGTTCGTAGCTCCCAGCTGTTGCTTTTCTGTGCTTCGGTCCTTGAGTAGTTGCTTGTGTTGGCATAGCAGGTGGTGGATCTGCGTTGCTTGGACCCTGTTTGTAGTAATTGTTGCACAAAGATTTGAGGTACTGATGTGAGCTTGTCTTACAGCGTGGATTTGGCATGGGTATTATGTGTAATGCTGGGTTCTGTTCTGTATTGTTGTTGCTTGCATATGTTTCGTGTATTATATGGCAAGCCGTTGCATTGCATACATATCTGTCATATCCAGTTCAAATCTTGTAGCCTTGTGTTGTTGTTGTTCTGTTCTGTTGCGTGTCAGGATGCGAGGGCGAGCGGCTATACCGCACTCTCATCTCCCTGCTGGGTTTAGTTAGCCACTATGAGCCGAGTGTTTAACTACCATAGTTCATGAGTTGGCAACGGCAGGTTGAGCAATTGTGAAGCACCTGGTATTGGGTGTGGTGTAAAGATGAGTGGGTAATTCCCATATGTTTGTACACACACCATGGACACTATCCTTGCAAAATTTGTTGCCAGCTGTTGATCTATGCCTGAGTTCTTTGGCTCCCTGCTGTGATTGTATCCTTCGGCTGTTGCCCTGTCCCTCATGCATAGCATCTGCATTTTATCTGTTGCTGTCTATTTCTGTTTTCAGTTGCTCTCCGTACTGGGGTTTGACCCCGATGTCCCTCTGTGGCTTGTGTTTGTTTCCTGTGTGTAGTTCCAGGTTTTCCAGGTTTCTCTGCTGGTCGTGGCTTTGACCCAGCTGGAGGTGCCCCAGGAGGTGGATAGAGTGTCCCAGTTAGCGTATAGCATATATGTACTAGTACTGTTAGCCGTGGAATGCCCTGTGCTTGTGGGATTGTGTTATCCGTTGTAGTACTGGTATTTGTATTGTTTCCTGTGTGTAGTTCCAGGTTTTCCAGGTTTCTCTGCTGGTCGTGGCTTTGACCCAGCTGGAGGTGCCCCAGGAGGTGGATAGAGTGTCCCAGTTAGCGTATAGCATATATGTACTAGTACTGTCAGCCGGGGAATGCCCTGTGCTTGTGGGATTCAGTTGTATGCTGTAGTACTTGTATTTGTTTAAATGCTGTTGGGAGACACACTCCTCGTCAAGCTGATCGGAACAAGTCCGATCAACGTATGCGGTGGCGGGGCGGCGGCACTTGGGCTGCGGCGCGGCCGAGAGAGGGGGCGAGAGGAGAGGGGCGGCCGAGTGGTCTAGGGTTGGAGGGTTATGATTGGGCGTGCGGCGCGGCCGAGAGAGGGGGCGGAGAGGAGAGGGGCGGCCGAGTGGTCTAGGGTTGGAGTGTTATGAGTTGTGTTGTGTGCCTTGTAATGAAGCCCTAAGTCTATTATAAGTAGACTAGCAATGGACTTGGACCGGGCCCAACGGGCCCGGGTCCAAATGACGATATCCATCACTGCGACTTCATTACAACTCTGATCGCCGATCAGATCGTACCGATCGTCTCAGTTTCCAAAACTGAATATTATGATGCGAAAAACCATTTTTCAGATACCTAGTCCAAATGACCGTCTTGCCACTCAACAGCGGGAAATCGCAATTTGACCCCTGTTGACTTTTAGGAAGTCGCACTCCCTAAAATCCTCTTCGTATGCTCAACACATTGAGCTCAGTTTCCGTGCCGTAATCATGAATCCAGTACTTGTGTGACCCTCAATGGTTCAGGGATTCAGCTAGCCGTGGGCCCACAACCATTGCGGCTCCGAAATCACAATTTCTGACTTGCCCAACGGATCATGGTAAAGCGCCTAAAAACATCGCGCCATGATCCCCTAGGTATCACTGATAGTGCCTGCAAGAACCAGTTGGTCGTGGTTAGCGTACAGTACGGTCCTTTCAACACATATATCCCGATCAGATCAACGACCATTGGTAAATCGAGAGTCGCTATAGATCCGATAGTTATGCATACATCTTGGAGATCGAATAGTGACATCGCGAGTATTACTAGGTAAACCCATTTACCTAAAACACTTCTAGTACTCTGGCCAGAGATTTATACACTATAATCTCCTCAGATAGCATAGGATATCCACGCATGAGAGCGAGCGGTGAATCCTCGACAACGAAGCATGGACTCCTACATGCATCGGGATCTCACCCAATCCCGCCGCCTAATGACCCCAAGTCCCTAGGTATCACTGATAGTGCCTGCAAGAACCAGTTGGTCGTGGTTAGCGTACAGTACGGTCCTTTAAATCCATATATCCCGATCAGATCAACGACCATTGGTAAATCGAGAGTCGCTAAAGATCCGATAGCTATGCATACATCTTGGAGATCGAATAGTGACATCGCGAGTGTAACTAGGTAAACACATTTACCTAAAACACTTCTAATACTCTGGCCAGAGATTTATACACTATTATCCCCTCAGATAGCACAGGATATCCACGCATGTCTGCGAGCGGTGAATCCTCGACAACGATGCATCGACTCCTATATGCATCGGGGTCTCACCCAATCCCGACGCCTTATGACCCCAAGTGAGTCGGCAAACGGGTCAAAGTGAGACGCCTATCATGTAGAGTCTCAATGACGTTTCTAGTCGTGAGGACTAATCAGTACAACCAAGACCTCGGACTTATCCACTCGACAAATGGTAACCACTTGGAAAGTCCGAACGAGGGTAGTTCGATAGATCACCAGGTCACTATCTATCTGCATGCTCAGAACATCACAATGTTCCCTACTAATGAAACACGGTACTTCGCATCGCAGATACTAGTCTCGAACTCGGGCGGCCTTATCCTCATTTTGACGGCCCAATCGACTAGGAACATGTTCAGAATACACAGGGACTTTTAGATGTGTTTCATGATAGCCGTCATACCCACTATCACATCTAACATACACTTTAGTGCATTTTAGGTCTTTACTCAACGCAATTGTAAATCATCATACATACAATGAAAGGAAAGAATGCCATATGGATAAATGCGAATATCATATATAAAGATTGTAATATACAAGAGTCTATAAACCCACACGCCACAAGTTGGCTAGTTGGGCATCTACTCTAACAATATCCCACTTGCCCTAAAGCCAACTACTCATCAGACGCAGT
>KV013977.1:0-22675 GCA_001598015.1 Dorcoceras hygrometricum
AGCCTATAGCGAATTATCTTTTAGCCCTTATTTTATTCGAAAAACTTTTATTCACCCCAAATCGTGATTCCCGTGGGTTCGGGCATCACACAACAGCTCAGGGCCACCCAATCAAGACAAGAACCACAAGACTCTACAAATATGTAAAAACATCTAGGAAATCAGCTTTAGGTCAAGCTCAAACAGCTCATGACCGAATATTCGGAATATAGCCAGCTCCTACTCAACCTCATAATTCAAACCCAGCTCAAATAAAAACAACTAAGGTTCATAATCAACACTTAAAACCTCGGTTATCTAAAACAAAACTCACCTCGTTCGGAAATCAAGAGTAACAGCTCCCGAAGCTTGTATTTACTTTCTCAATTAGGCCTCCACACAACTCCAAATTGGTACAAGGTTGAAGAGCTTGAAGTAAGGTTTACAACGGTACCTCTCTTGTCCAAATCTGATCGGCCAAACTCCGGCGATCGGAATTCAAAGGTGTCGGATGAAAATTAACAAGGGTTTCAGGAAATATCTGCTCGATGCTCTATGAAGAAGAAGATAAGGTGATATGTGGTGTATAAATGGCTACCACTTGGTCAACGATCGCATATATATACAATTGAGTTCTTCATAAGTGTTTTCAGATCAGCTCAGACATCTATACTATATCCAGCTTAGGCATGCAGTTCAGCACACGAACACAATTCAGCTCTCGCATCCAACAGATCACGTTCATCGACAGATCACGCTCACGAACAGCTCACTCTCACAAACAGATCACGCTCATAGACGCAGGTCAGATCTCGCATGCTACTCATCTCTCGCACACTACTCAACTCTCACGTCTTCAAGCACAGGAGAGCAAGATCAGCTCACACTTGAACTGGCCTCCCAATCAGCTCACGTCCGATACGAAGGTCTCAAGCAGCTCTCACCTAATCTATTCTTCGAATCAGCTCACGCCTAAGCTGATCCATGCTAGCTAAGATACTTCAAACAGATATACCTCGGCTAATACTCCTCTAATTTGATCCGATTAAGCCACTAATTACTTCATATAATTACGGTCCTCCTATTCTCCCCTCCTAGAAAAATATTTTGTCCTCGAAAGCGAACACAACAGCCCGCACAACAAAACAGATCACAACTAAACACAAAAAAATTAAAAACAGAACACACATAAGTATTCAAACAGATGAGGCCACTCTTGTCTCATCTTGGCTTTCACTTCCCGGGTAGCCTCTTTTCTTCCATGTTTACTCCACTGTACCATAACCAAAGGTATGGTATTATTCCTCAACTGCTTTCCTTTCTGTCTAGAATCCTCACTGGATATTCAATGTAGCTCAGGGTCTGGTCCAGCTCAACCTCATCTGTTCTCAACACATGGGAAGGATCCTCTCATATTCCCTAGGCATTTACACATGAAACACATCATGCATCAACGACAACTTAGTCGACAACTGAAATCTGTACACCAAAGATCCAATCCGTTCGATAATATCATACGGACCGATGAATCTAGGAGCTAACTTACCCTTCATTCTAATCTCATTACGCTCTTGAAAGGAGAAACTCACAGAAATACTCTATCTCCAACTTGAAATTCCGAAGGCCTATGCCTAATATTCACATAACTCGCATGGAAATCTTGTGCAGCCTTCATACTCTATCGAATTAGATCAACCTGATCTTTTGTGTGCTGCAAAAACTCTGACGAAGATAACTGTCTCTCCCCAACTTCTTCCCAACAAATAGGCGATCTGCACTTCCTACCGTATAAGCCTCAAATGGTGCCATCCCGATGATCACTTGGTAGCTATTGTTGTACAAAAACTCTACCCAAGACAAGGAATCCTGCCAACCACCACTGAAATCCATCACCAAAGCTTGCAGTATATCCTCTAAAGTCTGAACTGTCTGCTCAAATTGGCCATCTGTCTAGGGATGATAGCCAATCTTGACCCCAAAAGCTGCCTGCAAGCTCTTACAGAATCAGGAAGTAAATCGAGGATCCCTATCGGACACTATCAACACTGGCACACCATGCAATCTCACCGCATGGTCGACGTACAATCTCGCCATCTTCTTCATAGAACACGTCATGTCATAGGGAACAAAGTGTGCTGACTTAGTCTGTCTATCAACCAGTACCCAAACTGCATCACAACCTTGGCTTGAATGAGGTAAATGGGTAACGAAATCCATAGCAATGGGCCCAATTCCATTGGGGCACCTCTAAGATCTGAAGAATACCACCAGGTCTCATTCTCTCATCTTTGCTCTGTTGACAGTTCAAGCATCGAGCCACGAATCCGGAAATATCACTCTTCATGCCTTCCCACCAATAGTAAGATCTCAAGGCATGGTACATCTTTTCTCACCCGGATGCACACTATGGCGACTACAATGGGCCTCTTTCAAGATGGTCTCCCTCAAATCGATCAAGTTCGGAACCATAAATATCCCTCAAAATCTCAAATGACAATAAGAAGCAATGTTAAAATCGTCTGACTGATCTGATTGGGCTTTCAAATTCAACTCATGAACATACGGGTCAGTCCTCTGTGCTGCTCTAATGTCTGCAACAATCTGTGGTTCAACCTGAAACGAAGAAACTACAATGAAATCATCACCAGGCTGAAAACTCCATCATGAAGTCCCAAATGCACGTGGACCTTCGAAACGTTCAACGCTACCAGCATCACAGGCTAGGCTTTCCTTCTCAAAGCATCTGCAACAAGATTCACCCGCCCAGACTGGTACTGTATCTTGCAATTGAAGTCCTTGAGCAATTACATCCGCCGATGTTGTCTCATATTCAGATCCGACTGAGTGAATATATACTTCAAACTATTGTGGTCGGTGTATCACAGACTGCTCTCCATACAAGTAGTGACACCAAATCTTCAAGGCAAAATGATGGCAGCCAACTCCAAGTCATGAACAGGATATCTGGTCTCGTGAGGCTTCAATTTTCGAGACGCATAATCTATAACTCGCCCGTTCTGCATCAAAATGCAATCCAAACCACTCAAAGAAGCATCAGATCACACCACAAAACCTCCCAATACCCAGGGTAAAGCCAACACGGGAGCAGTAGTCAACTTCTCTTTCAGCGTCAGAAAGCTAGAATCATATTCGTTTGTCCAAATAAACCTCCTATATTTCTGGGTCAACTGCATCATCGGCATGGATATCGCCGAAAACCCCTCAATGAAATGTCTGTAATAGCCAGCGAAACCCAAGAAACTACGAATCTCAGATACATTCTTGGGTCACTCCCAGCTGATGACTGCCTCAACTTTACTGGGATCCACTGAAATACCCTGAGACGAGATAACATGAGTCAAAAAGACTACTCAATCTAGCCAAAATTCACACTTGGAGAACTTGGAATACAATGGTGAGTCTCAAAGTATGCAATACTAACCTCAAGATGTCATCGATAAAGACAATCACAAAGCGATCAATGTACTTGCTGAAAACTAGGTTCATCATATCCATGAAGACAGCAGGGGAATTCGTCAATCCAAAAGGCATCACCAAAAATTCATAATGCCTATACCTAGTCCTAAAAACCGTCTTCAAAACATCCTCATCCCGGATCCTCAACTGATGAAAACCGAAATGCAAATAAATCTTTGAGGACACCGCTGATCCCTGCAACTGGTCAAACAAGTCATCAATCCTCCGCAACGGATCCTTATTCTTCAATGTCGATCTATTCAGTTGTCAATGCACATCCGCATCGACCCATATTTCTTCTTCACAAACAAGATCGGAGCTCCCCAATGTGATATAATCGGTCTAATGAAGCCCTTATCTAACAGGTCTCCAAGTGACAAGGATCTCTAGAAATTGGGGCAGTCCCTGGAACCAACTCAATGCTGAAATCAATCTCTTGTTTTGGAGGAAATCCAGGAATCTCATCTGGAAAGACGTCAGGGAACTCTCGAATAACAGGGGATTTCACAAATCTCCAATCACGGTTCAGAAGTCGCATCCAAGCATAAATAATAAATCCTGAGTTCTTGAGCGACAACAAGCTAAACATCTCCATAGCTTACACTAGTGGGATCTTAGATCTAGAATTAGTGCCATAAAATCGCGCTTCTCTCCAGATTGATGCCAAAACCTCACCACACTGTGGAAGCAATCAACTGAAGCCCTATAACTGGACAACATATCCATTCTCAGGATACAATCAAAATTTGTATCTCCAATGAAATCAAGTTTGTCACCAGCACATTCTCATCAAACTTAACAACACAATATAGCACTATCTCGTAGGACATTAAGCTCACACCGGTAGGAGTGGCAACAGACACAACATCAAAAAAATGGATAGAATCAACCCATACTCAGACACAAACAGATCAGATATAAGCCAATGTGATGCTACAGTGTCAAAAAAACTCGTGCAAGATAATAAAAAATAAGGCAAGTACCTGCAATAACTCCTCCGAGCATATCGTTAGCTTGCTCCCTTGTCATCGCATTCACTTGAGCCCGCTGAGGTCCCGAGTGTTGAGATTGAGAAGGCCCTCTGAACCTAGACACTTTCGACGGCAGATAACCTGATCGCTGGGGCTGGGCAGGGGTATACTATCTCCGTGAGAACCTCAAGAAGAACCCTGTTGTGAAAGGTTAGAGCCTTGTACCCTAGAAGGAAACACCTTCGCAAAATGTCTAATATGTCCACAAGTACGGCAATAACCTGTACTCCAAGACACTGAGAAGTCAGATTCCTGCCACCACACTGACCAAAAATCATTGCCCTTGAACTCGCTCCACTAGAACTGTCCGAACCAGAAGAACTCAAACCCTTCATCTTGAAATGTTTCCCTCTTTGTCTGAACCTCTGGCGGTTCGAAGACTGCGTTGCCTAGGGAGGTTGGGAAGAAGGCGTCCCAGAAGATGCGGGATAGGAACCTTCTCCAGCTGGAGATTGGAATTGGGATTGCGTATTCAGAAGACCCTACTCAATATCAATAGCCCTGTTCACGGCATTAGCAAAAGTCACAGGGGGATCAGCCAACACCAAAGGAAGAAGATCTGACCTCAAGCCTTCCATAAACTTGTTCCTCTTAGTCCTCTCCTAGCCAGAGATGTGAGGGACATAGGAGAGAAGGGAAGAAACCGTGGCATACTCCTCCACCTTCATAGTGCCCTGCACCAAGTGATCAAACTCTCGCTCCTTATCATTATAATACGACTCGGGGATGTACTCCTGTCTGAAAGAGGCACAAAAACTCCCCCAAGAGATCACCACACCCATCTCTCTCATGTCCCTGGAGGCACCCTTCCACCAACGTGGCGCATGATCCCTCAGCTGGAACGTCACCAAACTCAGTCTCCTCTCCTCATCATATTGCACACGGTCAAAAAGTCCTTCCATATGCTCAAGCCATCCCTCTACAAGTACACCCTCAACACCAATGAAGGTAGGAGGATTAATCCGCTGAAACCTAGCCAGAACCAGCTCCATATCATATGTCGAGTCAAATGATCCACTTCTTCCTCAGTCCGCCTCTCTCTACAGTGCAAAGGGACACTAGGCTGAGCTACGCCTTCAGCCTCATCACTATCCAAAGCTCGACTCACCCACTACCTCTACCAACTCTACCTCTTCTTCTCGGCGGCCAAAATCAGGTAAATCAAGTAGGCAAGCACATACTGGAGATACATCACTGTGCCTAGACTCGAATGTGATAGAGAAAGAATAGAGCTTATCCAAGTTTAAGCTCTGATACCAAAATGTTAGGTCTGGTGCTCAAATTCAGAAATAAGCACACAATTAATAATAAATTGCGGAGCTTAAAAGTGGTTAAAATTTTCTTTTGGTCTGAACAGAAAATACATCATTCAAAATATTCACATACTCAAAATACAGACTTTGATTCAAAAGCAAACAGTAAAACCCAACATTCTTATACGTAAATATCAGAAACAACTGTCAAATCAACAATAGAAAATTATCACAAGGCATTCCCTGACAATGACTCGACACAATATATACATAACTGGGACATCAAACGCCTATGGGGCTCCATCAGCTGATGCATTACTCGGACCAGTTGATCTATCTAAAAAGCCTGCAGTGGTCAAACACACGACCAAAGCAGACCCAAAGGAAATTACACGAGTGCAAAGCTCATTACGAAGAGCAATCATAATATAGAAATCAAATAAAACATGCAATATATCGTGTTGTGAAATGCATGAAAGGTACAACAAATCATCGGAATCCAAAGCACAGCAACTCAGTTGGCAATCAAATATAAGTGGCCACAACACGTGAGAGTGTGGGAGCTACCCAGTCGTCCCACATGCAGTACCAGTAGCACAATCATCAAGCTCAACCCAGCTGTTGCTTTTCGACTCTTTGAGGGGTGGGAGCTACCTGCTGGTCCTCATGGCGAAACAATCTCGCAGTGGGGAGTCGAGGGTACGGGAGCCAATCGACACACCTCACTTCATTTTCAATAAAACAGCATACTGGTACTATCGAATCATGTGTAAAAATCGGTAATCAAGGGATTTAGGCTCAACATGATATGCATGTATTCAATGCCATCAATTCTCATAAACAAGAACAAACAGCTAAGGCATCCTCATGCGGTACATGGTTCGGACACTCAGCACACACACACACATACACGTATATTCACATGCTTATCTTAAGCCCGTAGATTACAAGATCAATTCGTACCTTACTCAGATCTTACCAAAAACCTCAATCAAAGCTCACAGCTGAGACAGAACACACACACTGTCCATTTCAGCTCTTGGTCAATAGTTCAGGGCACCAAATCAGATCACGCTCACGAACAAATCATGCTCGCAAATAGATCAAGATTGCAAACAGATCACGCTTGCAGATGGAGGTCATATATTGTGCACAAAACTGCTCTCGTGCACTACACATCTCTAATGCACTACTCAGCTGTCGCGTTTTCCAGCACAGGAGAACAAGATCAGCTCACACTGAACTGACCTCCCAATCAGCTCACACCTGATACGAAGGTCACAAATAGATCTCACCTAATATTTTCTTCGCCATTAGATCATGCCTAAGCTGATCCACGCTAGCTATGATACTTCCAACAGATATACCTGGCTAACACTCCTCTAATTTGATCCGATTAAGCCACTAATTACTTCAGCTAATTATAGTCCTCACGCTAACCCTAGATCATAGCATTCCTTTCTATTAGCGTGTTGTTAGCAGAGTTACCACCGCATTTCAAGTTTCCCAGCATCGAGGAATATGAGGGCACCGGAGATCCCCCAGAACACCTCTCTCATTTCTAGAATTGCTTGTAGGACCGAGCGCTTGCCGCTTTACCAAAAGCTATAGCTGGTGGTAACGGTGCAACTCCAATATTTTAAACCGTATAGCAACACAAGCGCCACGGTTCGATCGCTCTACCTAGCAGGGGCAATTATTGCACTCCAACAACCCCCCTCCCAATAATTGCACTCCTTGCAATCAATGGGAATCGAACCTGTGACCTTGGCTCTGATACCAATTGTATGACCGAGCGCCTGCCTCTTTACCAAAAGCTATAGCTGGTGGTAACGGTGCAACTCCAATCTTTTAAACCGTATAGCAACACAAGCACCACGGTTCGATCGCTCTACCTAGCAGGGGCAATTATTGCACTCCAACATACACACATTTGGAGATATAGACTAGATATCCCAAAAGTGCAAAAGGAAGGCACACATTGAGAATGTGATATCCGAGTATTACCTGTGCAGCATTATTGAAGGGCGGGAGAAAGTCACCATTGTTGTATGTATCAATTATAATTTCTTCTAATGGCTTGCCATCAAGTTCCGTATTTAACTATTTGCTTATTGAGGTTATCCACGTAAGCCCTGTGATGCTTTCCCCAGTGGTATTCAAATGTTTCGCAGCTCATATGAGGTTCCAAAGCATCCTAGATCAGAATCAATGGAAAATAATCACAATATGTGTGTGTCTGTGTGTATAAGTATAAATTCCTACTATGTTTGTTACTACATAAAAGAACAGGGAAACACATTTTCTCCAAAGATATCTAGGTCATTGTAAAGAAAATATATAAGTTATTAACCATCTCGGACACACAAAGCAGGCCAAAATCGACAACCCCAGAACAAAAAATGGATCAAAATAAGGTATTTTAATACAAAGGCAGAGAGAGGTTTGAAGTAGTTCATGCGTTACCAATGGGTAAGGTGGTGGCTTAAGTTCAATAATGGCCTTTATTACACCACCAGCAGCTCTTCTTATATTCAATTTCTGCAAAAAAAAACCTTCCAACATCATATTAGCATTATTGGCAGATAATACCATGATACATTACAATCTTAATATGGTATCAGAGGAGGGCCTTTCGATTCTAGCACCTCAAGAATAAATTAGGGAGCTTTAAAGCTATTGCCCCAAAAGTGAAAATTTTACTAACAGTTTTTCAAAAAAAAAAAATTCATTAAGTCTCCTCCAGCCTAGAAACTTGAGCTGGTCCAGGATAGTTTGGGCCTCAAACACCATTGAAAGTCAATAAGGTGAAGGCACTTGAAATCTGTGATGTGAAGAAACTAGTCTGGAGGCCCAGAGGCAGTGAAGGGGGGCCCCAAAAACCTCGATTGAACAAATTTTGTGACTTCCACAAGGAGTACGGTCACACTACCTACGATTGTCGACATCTTGATAAAGAATTGGAACGCATTGTGTAGTACTACCCCGACGTGAAAGCCACATTAGTGAATGGTTTCCCTCCAGGCCAGAAAGATCCCCTCCCCCTCGGGGAATTATCAACATGATCTGAGGATTAACGGATGGTGACTCAAAAAGAGCAAGGAAATCTCGAGCCGTCACATGGAGAACATGCAGGTGGTGACGACAAGGGATCAGAGGAGTCCCATAATCTCTTTCGGCCCTGATGATCTACCAACAGATACCGAGATGCATAATGATGCCTTGGTCATCCGGGCTATGATTGCAAACTATGATGTAACCAGTGTATTCATAGACTCAGGAAGCTCATAAAATGTATATTCAAGGGAGCCATGGAGCAAATGGATTTGGAGAATTACCCGGTAAAACCTGTAAAAACACCGGTGTTCGGGTTTATTTGGCATTCTCTAGAGCTCATGGGTCAAGTGTACTTGCCAATGTAATTAGGGAGTGGAGAGAAGAAGAAGAACAAAATCATGGGATTCACGGTAATAGACACTCTTTCCTCTTACAACGTAATACTTGGACGGCCAGCTATGGCCT
Organism: Dorcoceras hygrometricum; assembly: GCA_001598015.1. NCBI lineage: Eukaryota > Viridiplantae > Streptophyta > Magnoliopsida > Lamiales > Gesneriaceae > Dorcoceras > Dorcoceras hygrometricum. The sequence goes on from KV013977.1 coordinate 9,263, forward strand.
CCTTTATGGCTGTGGCTTCAGCCTTCATCAAAAGATAAGTACCCGATTGCAGAAGGAGTTGGGGAAGTTTTGGGGGAGAGATTAGCACGGTGCTACGTAGATGAAGTTAGGATTGAGAAAAAGGAACAAAAGTCTCAATACCCATCGTGGCCTCGGGAGACACCACATGAAAATGTTTATTTGGATGAGGGGGTCAGATTATGATAGAGGAGGACAGTGAAGAAGTTACTTTGACAACCTGGGGGGAAATTGTGAGGGTGGCTCAGGCTCTTCCTGATGCAATCAAGATACTACTAATCCAATGCCCGAAGAATAACAGGGACACATTAAGAGTATCTCGAGAAATTATGGAGCATCGACTAAACACATCTCCCAAAGTCACACCCATCATGTAGAAACAGAGACATTTCGGGCCAAAAAATGTGTTGTAATCAGGGCACATGTTGAAGAGTTGCTGAAGGCCGGGCATGTTCGGGAGGTAGTTTTCCCGACTTGGCTATCCAATGTTTTATTGGTTCCAAAGACCACTGGGAAATGGCTCATGTGCATGGACTTCCTAGATCTTAATAAAGCCTATCCTAAACAATGTTATCCGCTACATTGGATTGATAAACTGGTAGAATCCACGGCGGGACACGAATTACTCGATTTCCTGGATTCTTATCAGGGACATCATCAAATAACCTTGTCTTGGGAAGATCAAGATAAGGTTAATTTCGTCACCTCGGATGGTACTTAATGTTACGAGGTCATGCCTTTGGTCTCAAGAATGCAGATGCCACCTATCAAAGACTTATGGATAAGGCTTGTTAGGCCCTAGGTCTCATAATCAATAACTAAGCACACAATTAAAGTGGAAGTGGTTGTAAATTTGTTTGGGTCATGTTATTTCATCTCAGGGTATATCCGTTCCCAATAAAGTGTAAGCGGTTGTAAATTGGTCACGACCTAGAAATATTTTCTAGATCCGTATTTTCTTGGGGTTTGACAGCTATTATAGACGCTTTATTGATGGATTTTAAATATAGCTAGGCCTATGACTCCGTTGACCCGGAAGCATAAGAGCTTTGTGTGGAACGAGAAGTGTCAGTACAGTTTTCTATTGCTGAAGGACAAGCTGACTACTACTCCAGCTATGGCGTTGCCTGCAGGTTGAGGTTGTTTACTCGTGTCTTTCAATGCGTCATTGAATGGACTGATGTGTTCTGATGCAGAATGGGCGAGTGATTTCTTATGCTACACTGAAGTTGAAACCTCACGAGACTCGCTATCGAGTTCATGACATAGAATTGGCGGCTATTGTGAGGACTGTAATTATCCAACGTAATTAATGGCTTAATCGGATCAGCTTAGAGATTTAGTCGTGAGATTACCTATTGGTGCGACTTGAGTTGACCACCATGAGCTAAGTTGACTATCACGAACTGATCTGGAGTTCGTAAGCTGAATAGAGCATCCTATACTAAATTGGAAGGGTGCGATTTGATCTGAGTCTTGTAGATAAGCAGCGTTGAGTATAGCCAGAGCTGATAGTATGATCTGATTTGCTTGAGTGCAAACTGACAGTGAAGCTGCTCTGGACTGCTATCAGTTTGAGTAGTAAGGCGTAAGATGGATTCAGCTTGGGGAGTTACGCAGCGTTCTGAGCTGAGTAGTAAGATCAAAAGCGTTGTGCTGTGTTGTTTGGTTAAATCAGCTTAAGAACAACTTAGGTATGAGCTATTGGTGGAATTTGGGTAAGTTGTGAGCTGAGTGGCGGTCTTATTTGGCGAGATTTGGTTGTGGAGCGCGAGCTGATGAGTACGTAATCTTAGTACGCGAGAGCTGAACCACGTGTGATAACTGATCTATGAGCGTGATCTGTTTGATGAGCGTGATTTTTTTGGTGAGTGTGATTTGATCTGAGAGCGTGATCTGTCTTTCGAGCGTGATCTGTTAGTGGACGTGTTCTGTCTATGGACACGAACTGTTGGGAGCGAGAGCTGAATTGAGTACGCGTGCTGAGCTGCATGCCTAAAGCTGAATACAGTGCTGATGCCGAGCTGATCTGAAAACACTGTAGCCCAGATCTGAAGAACTTAAGTCGTATATATACAACCATTGACCAGCACTTAGCCATTTTTCTACACCACAAATACCTTATCTTCTGAGAGCTTCCGACCCTGATATTTTCCCAAACCTTTGTCATCACTATTCATCGACCTGGTATTTTCCCGATTTTCAGAGATTGATGATAAGTTTTGGGCGAGGATACTACGGTTAAAAACATCTCTTCAAGTTCTACTTTTCCATACCAATTTAGAGGACGGTCAAAAGCGGAATTGATAAATCGAAGAGAAGCTGAACTGTTCGAATTTTAGAATTTTCCTGCCGATTTGCGCTTTGGTTTAGGTAACCATGTTCTGCTGGTGTTAGTTTCAGTTCTTAGCTTTAATCTTTGAGTTGGAGTAGAGTCCTGTCTTTATTCATAGTTGTTCAGACTTGAGTGCTTCTGCCGTGAGTTGAGTAAGATTTACCCGAGCTGAATTTCTTCGGTATTTTGTTCAGATTAACGCCTCTCTTGTTGTTTCTGGCGTGATTTCTCCACCCTTAAATGTTGACCGTGAGCTGTGCAGCGATAGTGGTGTGAGATGTTCTAGCCGTATTCTTCCACTCTTGTTCATTCGCTGCGGAGCTTTGTTGAGGTATTTTGGTAAGATTTGAGCAAGGTACGAATTGAGCTTGTATTTACAGCTTTGAGATAAGCATGTGAAAGTATCTGTGTGTGTATCGATGTTGAACTGTGGTTGTGTGCTGATTGCCGAGCCGCGTGTATTGCATGACCTGATACTGTAACTGTTGTATTTGTACTGTATGCTGCTATATGATTTTCGATGATCTGCATACATCATATCATGTTGAGCCTAAATACTTTTAAAACTGATTTTTGATGATTGAATAGTACCAGTGTGATGTTTTTTTAAAATAATATGAGGTGTTAGCTGGCTCCTATCCTGGAATCCCCGCTGCGAGATTTGTGTTTCCATTAGAACTGGTGGGTAGCTCCCACCCCTCAAAGAGCTGAAAGACACCAGTTTGGTTGAGCTTGATGTTTATACTATTGGTACTGCATGTGGGAACGATCGGATAGCTCCCATACTCTCACATACATTGTGTCCACTTATATATTTGATTGCCAGTTGAGTAGCTGTGCTTTGGATCCCGATGATTTTGTTGTACCTAACATGGATTGCACGGCATGATATGTTGCATGTTTTTTTTGGTAGCTGTATTATGATTGTTATTTGTACTGAGGTTTACCTCGTTTATTTTCCTTTGGGGCTGCTTTGGTCGTGTATTTTACCACTACAGGTTTTTTAGGTAGAACAGCTGGTCCGAGTGATGCGTCAGTTGGTGGAGTACAGAGGCGTTTGATGTCCCAGTTATGTATATATTGTATCGAGTCATTGCCAGGAGATGTATTGTGTAATTGTTCTATTGTTGATTCAACTGTTGTTGTTAATATACATATGTGGACGATTAGTTTCGTTGTTGACTTTTGAATCAAAGTCTGTATTTTGAGTATGTGACTATTTTGAAGATGATTTTTTTGTTCAAGCCAAAAGAAAAATTTTATTAACTTTTTAAGCTTCTGCATTTTATTGTTGATTGTGTGCTTATTTTGTATTAAGAGCATTGGGCCTGACATTTTGGCATCAGAGCTTAAACTGAGATCAGCTCAATTCTTTTCTATCAGAATAGAGTCTAGGCACGGTGATTGTCCTCTTGTATGTGCTTGACTACTTGATTTACCTGCTATTGTGCTTACCTTTGAGTATCTCTTAGATGCCGCCGAGGAGGAGAGGTGGAGGTAAAGCTACTTGGTATGTTGTGGATGAGTCGAGAGCGTTGGATAGTGATGAGGGTGAGGACGTAGCTCAGCTTAGTGTTCCTTTGCGCCATAGGGATAGGCAGACCGAGGTTGAGTTGGAGAACAGGACTCTACAGATTGACGATATGGAGCTGGTCCTGGCTAGGTTCCAGCGGATGAATCCTCCTACCTTCACTGGTTTTGAGGGTGGATTTGTATCCAAGGGATGGGTTGAGCACATGGAAGGACTGTTTGACCGTGTGCAGTATGATGAGGAGAGGAGATTGAGTTTGGAGATGTTCCAGCTGAGGGATCACGCGCAGCGCTGGTGGAAGGGTGCTTCCCGAGATGAATGAGATGGTTTTGGTGATCACGTGGGATAGTTTATATGTCACTTCATCAGGAGTACATTCCCGAGTCATACTATAACCGCAAGGAGCGAGAGTTAAACAACTTGGTGCAAGGGAATCTGAAGGTATCTGAGTACGATAGACAGTTTTCTTCCCTTCTCTCCTATGTCTACTGGCCAAGAGAGGGCAAAGTGAAGCAAATTCTTGAAGGCTTTGAGGCTGGATCTCTTTCTTTTGGTGTTATCAAATTCCCCTTCTACCTATACCGATGCCGTGAACCGAGCTGTCAGGCCTCGTGCTCTAAACAGAGTAAAAACACCAAAACACATGCGGAATCTAACAAAAAGCGGGTAAAATTTTCGCTTTTGGCCTGACGAGTTTAAAACAATATAATTTAAAATAGCGCAATACTCAAAATAGAATCCCAGTTTACTAAAATCACCACAACAATAACAGTATAGCATATAACAAGTATCAGACTCAAACAGTCAAATACACCAACGAAGCACAGGGCATCTCCCCGGCTAACTGGACCGATATATATAAATATGTTATACGCCACTGGGATACTCTAACCACCTCCTGGGGCACCACTAGCTGGACTAAAACCACGACCAGCTGTAGAACCTGGGTTTCCTGAAAACAACACAACAAGGAAAACAACCAAGCCCCAGAGGGACATGGGGTCAAACCCCAGTACGGAGAGAAACTATAAACAGCATGAATAAAATGCAGATGCTATGCATGAGGAAAGAAACAACAGCTCAACAGGATCTGCAACAGAATATGTGGCCACGGTGAGTGTAGGACATGTGGGTGCTACCCACTCACCCCTAATCGCCCACCCTTACCAGATGCATCACAACCCAACCTATGAAATGTGGTAGCTAGCCACTCGGCGCATAGGGGAAATGAGAGTGCGGAATCACCGCTCGCCCTCGCATCCTGGTAAGTAAATAGAACAACAACAACAACAACAACAAGGCAATGGCTGCAAAATCTGAAAGTAGATGCAAATGCGTGTATGAAACATGCTGGAATAATAAGCATATGAACATATGCGAAACAATAACATCAGCACGTATACACCATATAGCTCACGGCCAATCTCACAAACAGCAGCCTCAACAGGAAACAAATCACCGCAGCCAACAAATAGCCATCTCACAAATTATTCAAGTCATAACCTCGCTGTAAATACAAGCTTCAATCCGTACCTTTATTCCTAGCTCAATTACCACAATCAAAGGTCCCGAGAAAGCTGAACAACAACCTGTCAAAGCACACATGGGCATAAATCATCGGGACTCAAATACACATAAGGTATTGCCGGGAGTTACAACTCAACCAGTGATCAATCCCATCAATACCACTTAACAGGGAGCTTAATTTAACTTACTAAAGCTAAGATCTTACAACAATTCGAAGCTACCTGCTCACAGCAAACACACGGCCAAAACAGTAACTTCGCGACCTCGCTCTAGCTAACAACAGCCTCCAAAATTGGTATAAGATGGAAGAGCTTCTCGAGAGGAGTCCAACGCCACCTCGCACGCACCAAACAACGGCCAGCAACGACGGGAAATTCACCAGAAAAGCTTACGGTGAACAGTGCTCTAGGGTTCGAGAAACAAAGGACGAATATCGTCCAACGCCACCTCGCACGCACCAAACAACGGCCAGCAACGACGGGAAATTCACCAGAAAAGCTTACGGTGAACAGTGCTCTAGGGTTCGAGAAACAAAGGACGAATATCGGGAAATTATTCTAAGTATGGGATCTGATGTCTCAATCGAAGACCATGTCTTCCTATATATAAATCCCGTAGCTGCTGAAATCTGTTTTAAAAATCCACCGACATAACCAGCAGGTACCAACAAACCAGTAGATGCAAAGAGCCAACTGCTGAATTCTCAAACCACGCTAATCAAAACGATGTCGCAGCGACTTAACAAAACGACGTCGCACCGCTTACGTCATCAAATCTGCCACCAGCTGGTCGCCTAAAACCATCGGCTGGTTTCTCTCACGTGAAATCCTTCCAAAAGCTGGTACCATTCGCGACATCTAAAACGCAGCGTTGCAACTAATTAAAACGGCGTCGCATAGCATACGTAATACTTTCTGCCAACAGCTGGTCATCCAGACGCAAGCTACAGTAGCGCACCACCAGTCGCAAGCTACAGTGACGTTGACTAACGTTGACATCTGCTCTCAGTTGGACAACCAATCGACACATATGCGAACAAATCCTCGCAGATAGTACCAGTCGCAACATCCAAACGACGTCGCGCCAACTTAGCGAAACACTGTCGTTTTGCCCTCAATACACAAAATAGAGCAGCTGCTGGATACCAACGCTACCAGCTTTCACTTAACACAACGCATCCAGATTTCACTAAAACGACGGCGTTAAGGAATCTCGAGCTACCAAAACACGCTATGACTGGATTTCACCAAAACGACCAGCTCTCACCACTAAACCAGATTTTACCCAAATACCAAAAAAAATACGAAAACTTCCAGAATTGTTCTAAGAGAGGAATTTGACCCGAAATTACTACTCAAACATTTAACAGAGATCTTAAACCACCAAGAATCTCAAAACACCGATTAATTGTCACGATTAATATTAAACACAAATCCAGGTCTCACATTTCTCCCCCACTAAAAAGGATTTCGTCCTCGAAATCAATTAACAATTCTGAAACACAACTCAACAACAGCAATCAAAAACAGAAACTCGCCTAACACAAGCCAAGAATTCAAGATAACTGAGCAGACATATAACAACAACTAGGGAAGAAATACAACCAAAAGCTACAAACTACTGGAAATTTAGCTCAATAGCTACTCAAACAGATGCGGCCACTCACGCTGCATCTTTTCTTCCAGCTCCAAAGTAGCTTCTCCCTTCCGTGTTTGCTCCATTGCACCATCACCATGCGGCCACTCACGCTGCATCTTTCTTCCAGCTCCAAAGTAGCTTCTTCCCTTCCGTGTTTGCTCCATTGCACCATCACCAACGGAATGGTCTTATTTCTCAGCTGTTTCTCTTTTCTGCCAAGGATTTGCAAAGGATATTCTTGATAACTCAACGACTGATCTAGCTCCACCTCGTCAGTTACAAGCACATGAGACGGATCTGGCTCATACTTCCTCAACATGGAAACATGAAAGACGTCATGAAGAGAAGACAACTCTGACGGCAAAAACAGTCGATACGCTAAAGGGCCAATCCTCTCAACAATCTCATACGGTCCGACGTAACGAGGGGCTAACTTTCCCTTGCGTCCAAAGCGCATAACGTTGCGAAACGGAGAAATTTTGAGAAATACACGATCACCAACCTGAAACTCAAGAGGTCGAGCCTCTTATTCGCATAACTGGCTTGGTGATCCTGGGCAGCTTTCATCCACTGTCTAATAAGATTCACGTGATCTTTCATTTGCTACACAAATCAGGGGCAGATAGCTGCTTCTCCCCCACTTCTTCCCAACATACCGGCGATCTGCACTTTCTGCCATACAAAGCCTCAAAAGGAGCCATACCAATCGTCACTTGGTAGCTGTTATTATACGAAAACTCAACTAAAGACAACGCGTCTTGCCAGCTACCACCAAAATCCAACACAACAGCTCGCAACATATCCTCCAACGTCTGGATAGTTCGCTCAGAATGGCCATCTGTCTGGGGGTGATACGCGGTGCTCATAGCCAATCTGGTACCCAAAGCTGTTTGCAAACTCTTCCAAAACCTGGAAGTAAACCTCGGATCTCGGTCGGAAACGATCGAAACAGGCACACCATGCAGTCTAACAACAAAATCAACGTACAGCTTCGCCATCTTCTTCAACGAGAAGGTCAGTCCGTAGGGAATAAAATGTGCAGACTTCAACAGTCGGTCTATAACCACCCAAATAGCATCGCATCCTCTGCTGGAACGAGGCAGATGCGTAACGAAATCCACAGCAATGTGCTCCCAATTCCATTGGGGCACTTCCAAACTCTGCAACAGACCGCCAGGTCTCATCCTTTCGGCATTAACCATATGACAATTCAAACAACGAGCGACAAAACCAGCAACGTCACTCTTTAGGCCAGCCCACCGAAAGTGCGGCTTCAAAGCATGATACATCATCCGTGCACAGGATGAACATTATTTCTACTACAGTGCGCTTCCCGAAGGATCTCCTCCTTCAAATCAATCAAATTGGGCACAACCAACCTGCCCCGAAAATGCAAACAACCATCGGAAGAGACAGAATAATCTTCAAGTTCGCCAGCCCTGACCTTCAACTTTGACTCGTGGATAGACGGATCAGTTCTATGAGCTGCTCGAATGGTATAAAATCTGTGGCTCCACTTGGAAAGAACAAACCACCACACAATCCTCAGCCGGTATAATCTCCAACCCATAGTGTTAAGATGCTCCTGATCCTTAGAGATATACAACGACGCAAGCATCTCACTAGCCTTCCTGCTCAAAGAATCGGCCACTACGTTCGACTTCCCAGGCTGGTACTTGATCTCACAATCAAAATCTTTTAGCAGCTCCATCCAACGACGTTGTCTCATGTTCAGGTCAGGCTGCGAAAACAGATATTGCAGACTCTTGTGGTCGGAATACACCACAAACTGCTCGCCATACAGGTAGTGACGCCAGATCTTCAACGCAAAGACCACCGCTGCTAACTCCAAATCATGGACTGGGTAACGAGTCTCGTGCGGTTTCAACTGCCGCGAGGCATACGCAATGACTCGAACATTCTGCATCAACACACAACCCAATCCATTGAGCGAAGCGTCAGAACGAACAACGAAACCATCTGAACCGGACGGCAGAGCCAACACAGGCGCAGTAGTCAACTTTTCCTTGAGCAGTTTAAAAGAATTCTCATACTGCTCAGTCCAAACAAAACGCTTGTCCTTCTGAGTCAATTGAGTCATCGACTTTACTATACTTGGCGAGGCATACGCAATGACTCGAACATTCTGCATCAACACACAACCCAATCCATTGAGCGAAGCGTCAGAACGAACAACGAAACCATCTGAACCGGACGGCAGAGCCAACACAGGCGCAGTAGTCAACTTTTCCTTGAGCAGTTTAAAAGAATTCTCATACTGCTCAGTCCAAACAAAACGCTTGTCCTTCTGAGTCAATTGAGTCATCGACTTTACTATACTTGAGAATCCCTCAATGAAGCGACGATAATAGCCAGCCAGACCCAAGAAACTACGAATCTCGGAAACATTCCTGGGACGCTCCCAGTTCAGAACGGCATCAACCTTGTAGGATGTACAGAAATCCCCTCGGCTGAAATCACATGTCCCAAGAATACGACGCGATCCAACCAGAACTCACACTTAGAGAACTTTGCATACAACTGCTGGTCTCTCAGCGTCTGAAGAACAATACGCAAATGATCCTTGTGCTCCAAAGGAGTCTTCGAATAGACTAAGATGTCGTTGATGAACACGATCACAAACTGATCAATAAACTCACGGAAAACTCGGTTCATCAAATCCATAAAGACTGTAGGGGCATTAGTCAATCCAAACGGCATAACCAAAAACTCGAAATGCCCGTACCTGGTACGAAAAGCAGTCTTCGTGACATCTTGTTCTCTCACTCTCAGCTGATGGTACCCGGAACGAAGATCAATCTTTGAATACACCGCAGAACCTTGCAACTGATCAAACAAATCATCGATTCTCGGCAACGGGTAATTGTTCTTCACAGTGGCTTTGTTCAACTGGTGGAAATCAATGCATATCCGCATTGAGCCATCCTTCTTCTTCACAAACAAGATGGGCGCTCCCCATGGCGACATACTAGGTCGGATAAAACCTTTCTCCAGCAAATCATCTAGCTGCACCTTGAGTTCTCTCAACTCCGCAGGCGCCAGACGATAAGGAGCACGCGAAATCAGAGCTGTGCCAGGCACCAGCTCTATGCTGAAGTCAATCTCCCGCCTCGGAGGGAAACCAGGAATCTCCTCCGGAAACACATCGGGAAAGTGCCGCACTACGGGAACATCACTGAGCTGAACACGGGAAGAAGAAGACGCGTCCAACACGTAGATCATAAAGCCAGCATTCCCCAAAGACAACAAACTAAACATCTCCATAGCTGAGATCAACGGGATCTTCGATCTAGAATCATGGCCGTAGAAGTCCCACTTCTCGCCAGATAAAGGCCTAAGCACACAATCCCATGGAAGCAGTCCACGGAGGCCCTATAGTTGGACAGCACATCCATCCCAACTATGCAATCAAAATCCCAAAGCATCAAACGATCAAGTTCGCTAACAGGACATGCTCACCAAACCGCAACACACCATCCAACAAAATCTCCTGGGAGAACAAGCTCACACCGCCAAGTGTAGACACGGAAACAGCATCGCGCAATGAAATGGTACACAGACCATGCTCAACAACAAACGAATCAGAAATAAACGAATTCGATGCACCGGTGTCAAACAACACACGCGTAGGAAAGTCAAAGACAAGGCAAGTACCTGCGATCACTCGACTCGGTGTCTCCTCGGCCTGCTCCCTAGTGATGGCGTTAACTTTAGCATGCTGGGGTCCTGAGAAGAAAGGCTGAGACGACTGTCCGAACTACGACGGACCAGGCTGCTGAAAAGGCCTAAACTGAGGCTCACCCAACGGGGCTGCGGAAACTGAGGGGAACGACCCCTAGACTGACCTCCACGACCCTGAGGCTAGGCCGCGGTCTGCTGTGATCCAGCTGACGGACACACTCTCGCAAAATGCCTGTACTGACCACAAAGGTTGCAGGAACCCTGCACACCTACACACTGAGTGGAAGGATGCTTTCCACCGCAAAAGCCGCAAAACTCAGTCCGAGATCAACTGCTACTCGAACTACCTGAACCAGAAGAGCCAGAACCCGACTTATTCTTGAACTACTGACCTCGGGGTTGAAACCTCTGACGGCCAGACATCTGAGCCACCTGCTGCTGCTGCTAGGGCTGATGGGCTGACTGGGAGGACTGAGAATACTGCGCTCCCTGAATAGCAGGACGACTAACCTGCACCGCCTGCTGCCTGTGAGCACGACGACTCTGCAAACCCTCCTCAATATCAATAGCAGTGTCAACTGCTTCCGCATAGCTCTTGGGTTTACTGGTCAACACCATCTGATACAACTCTTCGTTCAAGCCCTCAAGAAATCGAGTCCGCTTGGCCCTCTCCCGGCCGGAAACATGGGGAACATACGCCAACAGAGAAGAAAACTTCCTAGAATACTCCCGAACAGTCATGGAACCCTGCTCCAGATGGTCGAACTCCCGCTCCCGGGCGTTCACATAAGACTCGGGCACATACTCCTGCCGGAAGGTCTCGCAAAAACTGTCCCAAGAGATCCCAACACTGGTCTCTAACAAGGTACTCGAAGCGCCTCGCCACCAGCGCTCCGCTGCCTTCCTGAGCAAGAGGGTCGCTAAACTCAGCCGAAGATCATCCTCATACTGGACCCGATCCAAAAGACCAATGATATTCCGAAGCCACGAGTCTGCATCCTCACTGGAATCGTCACCATTAAAGACTGGAGAGTTCATCCGCTGAAACCGGGCTATAACAACATCCATCCGCTCCACCGAGGGAGGCAAGTTACCAACTTCCTCCTCCTCCTCGTGCCTACTACGAGAACGGCTAGGAGCGCTACGCCGATCCTCATTCTGTCCTGCTGATTCCTCAAACTGCCCCTACCTCTACCACGATGTCTAGTCGGCATCTACGAAAACACTCAACAGGATCAAGCAAAACAGAACATATACAGCATAGATAACACAACAAGATGCAGCACATAATCACATAGTCAAGAACATGCAACATACGACACAGTGCCTAGACTCAAGTGTGATCAAGGAAATTGAGCTTATCCCAGCTTAAGCTCTGATACCAAAAATGTCAGGCCTCGTGCTCTAAACAGAGTAAAAACACCAAAACACATGCGGAATCTAACAAAAAGCGGGTAAAATTTTCGCTTTTGGCCTGACGAGTTTAAAACAATATAATTTAAAATAGCGCAATACTCAAAATAGAATCCCAGTTTACTAAAATCACCACAACAATAACAGTATAGCATAGAAGAAGTATCAGACTCAAACAGTCAAATACACCAACGAAGCACAGGGCATCTCCCCGGCTAACTGGACCGATACATATAAATATGCTATACACCACTGGGATAATCTAACCACCTCCTGGGGCACCAATAGCTGGACTAAAACCACGATCAGCTGTAGAACCTGGGTTTCCTGAAAACAACACAACAAGGAAAACAACCAAGCCCCAGAGGGACATGGGGTCACACCCCAGTACGGAGAGCAACTATAAACAGCAGTAAACAGCATGAATAAAATGCAGATGCTATGCATGAGGAAAGAAACAACAGCTCAACGGGATCTGCAACAGAATATGTGGCCACGGTGAGTGTAGGACATGTGGGTGCTACCCACTCACCCCTACTCGCCCACCCTTACCAGATGCATCACAACCCAATCTATGAACTGTGGTAGCTAGCCACTCGGCGCATAGGGGAAATGAGAGTGCGGAATCACCGCTCGCCCTCGCATCCTGGTAAGTAAACAGAACAACAACAAAAACAAGGCAATGGCTGCGAAAGCTGAAAGGAGATGCAAATGCATGTATGAAACATGCTGGAATAATAAGCATATGAACATATGCGAAACAATAACATCAGCACGTATACACCATATAGCTCACGGCCAATATCACAAACAGCACCCTCAACAGGCAACAAATCACCGCAGCCAACAAATAGCCATCTCACAAATTATTCAAGCCATAACCTCGCTGTAAATACAAGCTTCAATCCGTACCTTAATTCCTAGCTCAATTACCACAATCAAAGGTCCCGAGAAAGCTGAACAACAACCTGTCAAAGCACACAGGGGATAAATCATCGGGACTCAAATACACAGAAGGTACTGTCGGGAGTTACAACTCAACCAGCGATCAATCCCATCAATACCACTTAACAGGGAGCTTAATTTAACTTACTAAAGCTAAGATCTTACAACAATTCGAAGCTACCTGCTCACAGAGAACACACGGCCAAAACAGTAAATTCTCGAACTCGCTCTAGCTAACAATAGCCTCCAAAAATGGTATAAGATGGAAGAGCTTCTCGAGAGGAGTCCAACGCTACCTCGCACG
>KV013977.1:24922-41363 GCA_001598015.1 Dorcoceras hygrometricum
AGATGCAAAGAGCAGATGCAAAGAACCAACTGCTGAATTCTCAAACCACGCTAATCAAAACGATGTCGCATCGACTTAACAAAACAACGTCGCACCGCTTACGTCATCAAATCTGCCACCAGCTGGTCGCCTAAAACCATCGGTTGGTTTCTATCGCGTGAAATCCTTCCAAAAGCTGGTACAAGTCGCGACATCTAAAACGCAGCGTTGCAACTAATTAAAACGGCGTCGCATAGCATACGTAATACTTTCTGCCAACAGTTGGTCATCCAGACGCAAGCTACAGTAGCGCACCACCAGTCGCAAGCTACAGTGACGTTGACTAACGTTGACATCTGCTCTCAGTTGGACAACCAGTCGACACATATGCGAACAAATCCTCGCAGCTGGTACCAGTCGCAACATCCAAACGACGTCGCGCCAACTTAGCGAAACGCTGTCGTTTTGCCCTCAATACACAAAATAGATCAGCCGCTAGATACCAACGCTACCAGCTTTCAATTAACACAACGCATCCAGATTTCACTAAAACGACGGCGTTAAGGAATCTCGCGCTAACAAAACACGCTACGACTGGATTTCACCAAAACGACCAGCTCTCACCACTAAACCAGCTTTTACCCAAATACCAAAAAAAATACGAAAACTTCCAGAATTGTTCTAAGCGAGGAATTTGACCCGAAATTACTACTCAAACATTTAACAAAGATCTTAAACCACCAAGAATCTCAAAACACCGATCAATTCTCACGATTAATCTTAAACACAAATCCAGGTCTCACACGAGTGATCGACATTGAGGAGGGTCTCTTGAATAGACAATCCCAGGGTCAGCCGCTAGCTAGGCAAGGTTTCTATCCTGCACCTTATGGGACTCCTTCTTACCAGCCTTCTGAGGCACCGCAATTGTAGAACCATCAGAGGTTTAGGCCGAGAGGGAAACAATTCAAGAGTTCAGGTTCAAGCTCTTCTAGTTTGGATAGTTATGGTGGAGCGAGTTTGAGAGCAGTGATCTGTGGTCAATGTGGTGGTACGCATCTGACTTCTCAGTGTCTTGGAGTGCAAGGCGCTTGACATACTTGTGGGCAGATTGGACATTTTGCGAGGTTGTGTTCTTTTGCTAGGGGACAACGCTCTAACCTGTCGCATCAAGGTTCTTCTGGAGGTTCTTCAAGGATATCGCATTTCCCTCACAGCCCGAACGATCGGGTTATCAGCCGCCGAAGGCGGCTAGGTTCAAAGGCGTTTCAACCTCAGCACTCGGGACCTCAGCGGGCTCAAGTGAATGCGATTACTAGGGAGCAGGCTGATGATATGGCCAGAGGAGTGATTGCAGGAACTTGACTGATTATCCTGCAATAGTTTTATTTGACAATGGAGCATCACACTCGTTTATATCTGATTTTAATTGTGTATGAGTAGGGGTTGTTTTCTACCTCTTTGTGTGATGCTATGTCTGTTGCTACTCCTCCGGTGTGAGTTTGTTGTCCCGAGAGATAGTGCTGATGTGTTGTTAAGTTTGATGAGAATGTGATGGTGGCGAATTTGATTTTGTTGGAGTTGCGAGATTTCAACTGCATCTTGGGCATTGATGTTTTTTCTGGTTATAGAGCTACAGTTGATTGCTTCCATGGCGTGGTGAGGTTTAGACCTCAATCTGGTGAGAAGTGGGATTTATACAATACTGATTCTAGATCTAAGATCCCCGTGGTGTCGGCTATGGAGATGTTTAGTTTTCTGTCACTCGAGAACTCAGGATTTATGATATATGCTTTGGATGCAACTTCTGAACCGAGATTGGAGTTGGTGACATTCCTATTGTTCGAGAGTTCCGTGATGTATTTCTAGATGTGATTCCTGGATTTCTTTCATGACGAGATTTTAATTTCAGCATTGAGTTGGTGCTAGGGACTGCCCTGATTTCTAGAGCTCCCTATCGCTTGGCGCCAGCTGAATTGAGGGAACTTAAGGACCAGTTGTGAGATTTGCTAGAGAAGGGCTTCATTAGACCGAGTATGTTACCTTGGGGGGCTCTGATTTTGTTTGTGAAGAAGAAATATGGGTCGATGCGGATGTGTATTGATTTTTGGCAATTGAAAAAAGCGACTGTGAAGAACAAGTATCTGTTGCCGAGAATTGATGACTTGTTTGGTTAGTTGCAGGGATCAGTGGTGTGCTCCAAGATGAGGATTTGGGATGAGGATGTTGTGAAGACGACTTTACAGACCAGGTATGGGCATTATGAATTTCTGGTGATGCCTTTTGGATTGACGAACACCCCTGCTGTCTTCATGGATATGATGAACCGAGTTTTCCATGGGTACATTGACCGCTTTGTGATCATCTTTATCGATGATATCTTGGTCTATTCGAGGACCAAGAGGGAGCACAAGGAGCACTTGTTGTTAGTTCCAGACTTTGCGAGACTCACAGTTGTATGCCAAGTTCTCTTGTAAATTTTGGCTAGATCGAGTAGTCTTTTGGGGTCATGTTATCTCGTCTCAGGGTATTTCTTCAAAACCCCGATCCAAAAATATTAAATAATTAAACTGAGAAGGTGAAAATTGAAAGATGACAATTTGTTCTGGACTGATTTGAAATTTTTTAAATTTTCAGATCGCGATAAATGAGAGCAGACTATATATCTTATAAAAGTAATACTTAACTGCGGAACTCTATGTATGTATCAAAGATACAAATCCATTCAGATTACATTGAACAACGAGGAATTAATCTGAAAAGTCCAAAAATTGTATCATGATGTCTATACAACAAAAAGAATGAGAACTGAAAACATGACGGAAGCTAATGTCCATGATAAACACCCCCGATCTGATCCAGCTCGCACCAACCAGCTCCGCTTCAATCTCATCACCTACACTCAAGAAAACTAGTGAGCCTAGGGGCTCAACAAGTAAATCTGGAATAAGAAAAGGCAGGCGGCATAACAATAATTGACACTGTATCAGAAAACTCGTAAACTGATAGAACTTAAAAGCTGATAAGCTAAATACTGTAATATGGTAAACTGAAAACTGCGAATAACTGCACATATTTGAAACATACTAAAAACATTTATTGATCGTTAAAAGGAAGCAACATAAACATTTCTTTGAGTTGTGGTTATGAACCACCCTGTGCTCTGTTCTTATTTTCTATTGAACTATGGCACATAAGCTCACCTCAGGTCAAGGTCGTTTGATCAAACAATCATCTAAAATCAGGAACTGGGGAATAAATTCCAACTAAGCTGTGAAGGGGTAAATAGTTCGTCAACTATAAAGCCTTGTCCCTTCCAATGTGAAGGGGCACATTGGGATGCTGACACCCTTTAGCAGAGATAGAATAAGCAAAATCTATAGATGTATGCCCCAAATCTCTAATGTATATGACCTATGAAAACCAAATCCAATAAAACAAAATCCAATAAAACCAAATCTCTAATGTATATACTTTATATATTAATTCTACATTATATATAAAATGCAGTATAAAACACCCAACCATCCCTTGGGTTAAAGCAAATACCATGGGATAAAACTTTGTCATACAAAGTTTTATCCCTAGGTATTTTCTTTAACCCAAGGGATGGTTGGGTGTTTTATACTGCATTTTATATATAATGTAGAATTTGATTGGATTTGGTTTTATTGGATTTTGTTTTATTGGATTTGGTTTTCATAGGTCATATACATTATAGATTTGGGGCATACATCTATAGATTTTGCTTATTCTATCTCTGCTAAAGGGTGTCAGCATCTATAGATGTCCTCACTCTTACTAAGCTGACCGTCTGTTATCTTTGCCATTAATCACTTTAAACTTTGAAATACAATTCTTTAAATCTTTCTGTAAAAATTTCTTTGAACATCTATTCTTAAAATCTCTTTTGGTGTTCGAAAGCTGTTGGGAGTTCATTGGGTTCAATTTACAAAGGAAACTGGAATAAGCTCGGGTTACAGAAATGAATAAAGAGCAGTAGAGCTATGAGCTGATGAAATATCTCTTGCAATGGGTATAACTACGAATAGATTGAAATTATACCTTCGAATCAAAGCTAAAGAAATGAAGAATTAACTTGAAGTTACTGTATCAGTCCAGATTGTACCTGATCTGCATCAGCTCGGAGTATGATCAGCACGCAGGCGTACTGGTTCAGAACAGAAAACCAGCTCGGGGCTGTTTGGTCAAATAAAGTCAACTCAGACTGGACAATCAGATCGTAAACACCTGAATAAGAAAACCAGATCGCAAGTGGACTGTAAATGAAATCAGATCGTAAACAACTGAATAAGAAAACCAGATCACAAGCAGACTGTAAATGAAATCAGATCGCAAGCAGGCTGGGCAACCAGATCGCGACTAGAAAACCAGCTCGGGAAAAAATGAGCAGGTCGCGAACTTAGTTAAATAACAACTACCAGCTTGGAAGATTTCCTTAGTCTGAAGGAATCGAAAATATCTAAGAAAAATTCCAGTAAACATTAACAGGTAAGCATCTTGTAAGCTACTGACACAAAATCACGTAAGCTACTTGTAAGCTGCTTGAAGAACATCCTGGAAACTCAAAAACAACTAGACGAACATCGTCTAACATTTTCTACTAACTTTTCTGAATCAAACTTCAAAGAACTCAACTGTGTTTGAAGAACTTTAAAAGAAAACATTTTTTAAACCTTCAACTCATACAATAATGAAAATATAAACAATATATGCTTTCAAAAGTGCAGCAAGAAATAGTGGTTACTTGCCTTAACAACTACGAATATTACAGAGAGTTATCTGGCTCGAACAGCACACAAACGATCGGTTCCTTTGAAAAGTTTAAAACATTGGTCGGTTTATTGTTTATAGAGAGCACCGCTTCAAAAGTTTTTCTCTACGTGAAGTTTTATGAATGAGGATGCACGATGCAATTGATAGTATTTATATGAAAATTCTGATGCCACAATGAGTGAAAATAGTATTCTATTTAAAGTGCTACTCTTGTCAGGCACCGTGCTAATTAACAAAGACTAATACCACAAATAAGCACAGAAACTCGGAAGCATAAAATAGGGCTAAAAATTTTCGAAATAAAGTTGGTCCTGAACCAAATCATATCTTCAAAATATTTATAATCAAAATACGAGTTAAATCAAAATTCAAGAAACAACAGGTAAACAAATACCAAATCAACAACGATCCCCCAAATACATATAACCTCAGGGCATCCCCTGTATCAATACATAATAAAGTAGTAACTGGGACTCAAGGAAATGAGGATCGACCAGCTGGGGTTCCAGTCTGTCCAGCTTGGTTACCTTAAGATCCTGCAAATGGGCAACGCAGACCCAAACAACACAAAAGCAGGAAAAGAATACGAGGTCAAGCCTCAGTACGAATGAGCACCAATATAACAGCAAATCATAAACATGCAGTATCTAAGTCATGAATGCATGCGGCTGCCAAGGAAAATCGGTCATCAAGGCCTGCTAATCAGCTGGCAGTAATATCAATCGAGCCTCTATACCCGCATAGTGTATCAAACGGGGAAATCATCGGTCCGTGATCTTCAGGCCCGTCAGCCATCACAGCTCGGTGGTTTCAGACACAACTAATCAGTCGGTCACCACTCCGATGATAGCGTTGTACCTTTCAGGCACGACACATCTGTCTTCCGGTCACAACGTGGCTCTATCTCAGGTTCTCAATCGATCAATGGCTCAATATGTATGCATGAATGCCATGAAATTCAAATCTGATTTCAACATGCATATAATACGTAAACAGAACATATCAATTCAATCAACTGTTCACGTAAACACAGAAATCACATAGCACAGATGTCATGCCTAGCACGCTATGTCCAAGCTGTTAGCAAAAGCTCAACTCATACCTTCAATTCTCAGTACGCTACCTCAACAGAGCTCACCAGGCACAGAAATTACAGCCTGCTCAAAATTGCTACCTCGCTGGTCACGTCCAACACAACAGGGACTTCCCTGGAGCTCAAATCCAAAAGCTCAAGAGAGCTGAATAACTCTCGGGTCTAGCTTGCGAAAACGTTCGAGCAACACTGCTACTTTGCGTTCCCTTTCCAACGTCGACTCAAGCCACCTAGCTGATATCAATCGAAAGAGCTACTCAAGACGAGCTCAGCGCCACCAGTCTCGCTCCAAACAACGGCGGAAATCGACGGCAATTATCGGAGAAGTGTTCGAATGAACAGTATCTATCGAGGGTTTTCTGGAGCAAACGATGAGGAATATCGGGTTCAAAATATGGTAAGTGTTGGGCAGCACTTGGTATATTAATCTTCGAATCACTACTGTTCTAAGCAACTCAGATCTCTGCTTATACTAAGGCAAAATCCCTCTCAAAGCTGACTCCAGCTTTCGCTCACTACTGATACAATTCAAACATCTAAACACTCTACTAACTCATACAGCAAACGACGTCGCACCAACTAATCCAAAAGACGTAGCATAGCTTCGACAGTTGCAACAGATCTCTCCCTCTAGCGACATCTGAACAGCGTTAACAACCAGCAGTCAACTCAGTTGTGTTGACTAACACGTGGCATCTTCTCGCACGTGCGCTAACGCTAAAAGCTGCCTCTCGCTACACTCTCACTGTTGAGTTGATTAGCATTGACATCTGTTCATGCTACTACTGAAAACCAATATTTGAACCACGCCACTGCTGAGTACTCACAGCTGAATGCTCGCAAAACTCCGCGCAAGAACGCTGCTGGCCTAGCTTCTCCCAGCGATGAACCTGAAGTCTAAATTATCACTGGAATCATTTCCCCATAGAAAAATGCAACTACTGAACTCCAAATATGACGCAGATCTCACTCGATCACCATTCTCACTGCTGATCACTCTACGTCTAATCTGAGCACCCAGAAATCACAATTTCCATGACAAAGCTTAATCCAAAAGCTGATTAGCCATTAAATCTTACTTAACAGATTTCTAGTCCACACACTCTCCCCCACTAAAAATCGATTTCGTCCTCGAAATCAGTTAAGTCATCAAATCAAAATCACAGCAGCAAGATAGCTTATTCATGACACACTATACTAGACACCAGTCCTAATATACTCATACCATACTGCCTAGTAAAACTCAATACTAAACAGAATCTCAATTCAGTAGCAAAATCACTTAAACCACAAAATCAATCAAGCTAGAAGTTACCTGAAACGCTGCTGTTATAGCTCAAACAGATGAGGCCACTCCTGTCTTATCTTTTCCTCAACTTCCCATGTAGCTTCTTCACGCCCATGCTTGCTCCATTGGACCATCACCAACGGTATAACCTTATTCCTCAGTTGCATCTCCTTCCTATCCAGAATCTGCATTGGATATTCAACATAGCTCAGGGTCTGGTCAAGCTCTACTTCATCAGTCCTCAGCACATGGGATGAATCTGGCTCATATTTTCTCAACATTGACACATGAAACACATCATGCATCGCTGCTAACTCATCAGGCAGCTTCAATCTATAAGCTAACTGTCCAATCCGCTCAACAATCTCAAAGGGACCAACGAATCTAGGAGCTAACTTACCCTTAAATCTGAATCTCATAACACTCTTGAAAGGAGAAATCTTAAGGAACACACGACCGCCAACCTCAAATTCCAACGGTCTGCGTCGCTTATTAGCATAGCTAGCATAACGGTCTTGTGCAGCTTTCATTCTACTCCGAATCAGTTCAACCTGATCTTTCATATGTTGCATAAACTCAGGAGTAGAAAGCTGTCTCTCACCACCTCTTCCCAACAAATCAGTGATCTACACTTGCGACCATATAAAGATTCAAACGGAGCCATTCCAATAGTCACTTGGTAGCTTTTGTTGTAAGAAAACTCAACTAAGGACAAAGAATCCTGCCAGCCGCCACTGAAATCCATCACAATTGCACGCAGCATATCCTCTAAAGTCTGAATGGTCCTCTCAAATTGACCATCTGTCTAGGGGTGGTACGCCGTAATCATAGCCAATCTCGAACCCATCGCTGTTGCAAACTCTTCCAAAATCGAGAGGTGAATCTCGAATCTCTATCTGACACTATCGAAACAGGCACTCCATGCAATCTAACCACATGGTCGACATATAATCTCTATCTGACACTATCGAAACAGACACTATCGATAGCACCTCACATCATAGGGAATGAAATTGTCTGACTTCGAGAGTCTATCAATCACAACCCAAATCGCATCGCATCCCCTACTCGATCGAGGAAAATGAGTCAAAAAATCCATGGCGATGTGCTCCCAATTCCATTGAGGCACTTCTAAACTCTGCAACAATCCACCAGGTCTCATTCTTTCAGCCTTGACCTGCTGGCAATTCAAACATCGAGCAACAAAACCAGAAATGTCGCTCTTCATGTCTTCCCACCAGTAGTGAGACTTCAAAGCATGGTACATCTTCTTCTCCCCCGGATGTACGCTATATCGACTGCAATGCGCTTCATTCAGAATAGTCTCTTTCAAATCAATCAAGTTCGGAACCACCAATCTTCCTCTAAATCTTAAACATCCATCAGAAGCAACAGAGAAATCTTCAGACAGACCATTCTGGGCCTTAATCTTCAACTCATGGATATACGGATCTCTGATGTCAATCGCAATCTGTGGTTCAACCTGAATTGAAGAAACTAAGAAGTACTGATCACTCGGCTGGAATCGCCAACCAGAAGTACTCAACTGCTCGTGGACTCTCGAGATACTCAAGGATGTTAGAATCGCAGGCTGGTTTCCTACTCAAAGCATCGGCTACTAAGTTCATCCACCCAGGCTGATACTGTATCTCGCAATCAAAATCCTTAAGCAACTCTATCCAATTATGTTGCATCATATTCAAATCGGACTGGGTGAAGATATACTTCAAACTCTTGTGCTATCCAATTATGTTGCATCATATTCAAATCGGACTGGGTGAAGATATACTTCAAACTCTTGTGGTCGTTGTACGCCACAAACTCCTCACCATACAGATAGTGTCGCCATATCTTCAAGGCAAACACAATCGCAGCCAAATCTAGATTATGAACGGGGTACCTGGTCTCATGGGGCTTCACCTGTCGAGACGCATATGCAATTACGTACCGTTCTGCATCAAAACACACCCTAAACCACTCAAAGAAGCATCGAATCACACCACAAAACCTTCAGAACCCGAAGGCAAGGCCAAAACAGGAGCAGTAGTAAACTTCTCCTTCAGCATCTGAAAACTCGACTCACACTCATCATTCCAAACAAACTTCTTATCCTTCTGGGTCAACTGAGTCATCGGCCTGGCTATCGAAGAGAACTTCTCAATAAAAAGCCTATAATATCCAGCCAATCCCAAGAAACTACGGATCTCCGAAAAATTCCTAGGTCGCTCCCAATTAAGAACTGCCTCGACCTTACTAGGATCCACAGAAATTCCTTGCGCTGAAATCACATGACCAAGAAAATAACTCTGTCTAGCCAAAATTCACACTTTCTGAACTTGACATAAAGTTGTGAGTCTCTCAGTCTCTGTAACACTAGCCTCAAGTGCTCCTTATGCTCTCTGAAACTCCTCGAATACACCAAGATGTCATCTATGAAGACAATCATGGATCGATCGATGTAATCGCAAAAGATGCGATTCATCAAATCCATGAACACAGCAGGATCATCGTCAATCCAAACGGCATCACAAGAAATTCATAATGCCCGTATCTCGTTCGGAAAGCTGTGTTCTCTACATCAGCGTCTCTAATCCACAACTGATGATAGCCAGATCGTAAATCAATCTTCAAGTACACGGCCGATCCTTTAAATTGATCGATCAAGTCATCAATCCTCGGCAAAGGATACTTTTTCTTCAATGTCGCTTTGTTCAAATGCCGGCACATCCTCATAGATCCATCTTTCTTCTTCACAAACAGAATCGGAGCTCCCCAAGGCGACTTACTCGGTCGAATGAAGCCTTTCTCAAGAAGATCTCTCAAATGATCCTTGAGTTCTTTCAACTCTGCTGGCGCCAACCGATACAGAGCTCTAGAAATCGGGGCTGTACCAAGCACCAACTCTATACTGAAATCGATCTCTCTTCTCGGAGGAAATCCAGGAATCTCGTCTGGAAACACATCTGGGAACTCTTGAGCAATCGGAACATCACTCAATTCCACTCTCGACTCATGGGAAACATCTAGGGCATAGATCATAAACCCTGAATTCTCTAGCGACAACAAACTAAACATCTCCATGGCTGACACCATAGGAATCTTAGGTCGCAAATCAGCACCGTAGAACTCCCATTTCTCTCCAGATCGAGGCCTAAACCTCACCACACAATGGAAACAATCAACGGTCGCTCTATACTCAGTCAGCACATCCGTACCCAAAATGCAATCAAAATCTCGAATTCCCAAAAAAATCAGATGGGTCATCAAAACATGCTCATCAAATAAAAAATCAGGCAATCCAACACCACCTCTCGGGACAACAGACTCACACCAGCAGGGGTGGACACGGAGACAACATCACACTGTGGGGAAGAAATCAACCCACACTCATACACAAACAACTCAGAAATGAAGGAGTGTGATGCTCCAGTGTCAATCAAAACTCGTGCAAGAAAATCAAAGATAAAGCATGTACCTTGAATCACTCCCGTAGGTATC
Source organism: Dorcoceras hygrometricum (assembly GCA_001598015.1). NCBI lineage: Eukaryota > Viridiplantae > Streptophyta > Magnoliopsida > Lamiales > Gesneriaceae > Dorcoceras > Dorcoceras hygrometricum. Next base: position 35,578 of record KV013977.1, read on the forward strand.
TCATCAACCTGCTCTCTCGTCAAGGCATTCGCCTGAGCCTGCTGCGGTCCCGAAAAACTAAGGTGTCGAAGGTACTCCAAACCTAGAAAGCTCACGAGGTTGGAATCCTGATCGTTGGGATGGAACAAAAGGTTGCTGCCGCTACGAAGAACCACATGCGGGACCTTGCTGTGACTGACTCAAAGACTGCCCTCCCATCAAAGGACACGCTCTAGAAAAATGTCCCGGTTGGCCACAAAGATGACAAAGACCTCGAACTACATGACACTGCGAAGTCTCATGCTTCCCTCCGCACTTTCCACAGAACATACTGCCAGAAATATTGGGATGGAACAAAAGGTTGCTGCCGCTACGAAGAACCACATGCGGGACCTTGCTGTGACTGACTCAAAGACTGCCCTCCCATCAAAGGACACGCTCTAGAAAAATGTCCCGGTTGGCCACAAAGATGACAAAGACCTCGAACTACATGACACTGCGAAGTCTCATGCTTCCCTCCGCACTTTCCACAGAACATACTGCCAGAAATACTGCCACCAGAGCTCACAGAACCAGAGGAACTCGAATGCGCCTTCTTCTTAAATTGTTTGCCTCGTGGATTGAACCTCTGATGATTCAATTGCTGTGACCCCTGAGGAGACTGAAACGATTGCGACACATCTTGTATCAGTTGAAAAGTGCACCCCACCGACGGCTGAACCGGAGCCTGTGCCTCCAACAAACTCTCCTCAATATCTACAGCCCGATCCACGGCCTCAGCATAAGTCGCAGGTGAACCAGACAACACCATCCGGAAAAAATCAGGCCTCAAACCCTTCATAAACTTGTTCCTATTAGTCCTCTCCTGGTTAGCTACATGGGGAACATACATCAAAAGCGAAGAGAACTGTCTAGCATACTCGGCCACCTTCATTTCCCTTGCTTCAAGTTGTCAAACTCTCGTTCATGACTGTTGTAGTAGGACTCTGGGGTATACTCCTATCGAAACGCTGCACAGAAGCTCTTCCAAGTAATCACAGTCCCACTCTCATGCAAGATACGGGAAGTACCTATCCACCAGCGCTGCGCATTATCTCTCAACTGCAACACCGCTAGCTTCAATCTCTTCTCGGGGACGTACTCCAAAGTATCAAACAATTCTTACATCTGAACTAGCCAACCCTCGGCCATCAAACCTCCTTCAGCGCCCGTGAACGTAGGGGGATTTGTTCGCTGGAACCTCGCTAGAACTAACTCCATATCGCCAATCTGTCTCGTCACATCCTCAACCTCTGCCTGTCTCTCTAGATGACGCAAAGGGATATTCTGTTGAATGCCCTCATCACTATCCGAGGCCCTAGACTCCTCAGTAGAACGTCTAGCAGTCCTACCTCTACCTCTCCTCGGCGGCATCTAAACAAATCTCAAGGTAAGAACTAACAGCAGTAATCACAGAGACATGTAAAATAATCACATAAGCCACAGAGTCAATCAAAATCAAATCCAAACTCTGTGCCTAGACTCGAGTGTGATCAAAGGAAAATGAGCTTATCCCAGTTTAAGCTCTGATACCGAAAGTGTCAGGCCCCGTGCTAATTAACAAAGATTAATAGCACAATTAAGCACAGAAACTCGGAAGCATAAAATAGGGCTAAAAATTTTCGAAACAAAGTTGGGCCTGAACCAAATCATATCTTCAAAATAGTTATAATCAAACTAAGAGTTAAATCAAAACTCAAGAAACAACAGGTAAACAAATACCAAATCAACAACGATCCCCCAACTACATATAACCTCAGGGCATCCCCTGGATCAATACATAATAAAGTAGTAACTGGGACTCAAGGAAATGGGGATCGACTAGCTGGGGTTCCAGTCAATACAGCTTGGGGTTACCTGAAGATCCTGCAAATGGGCAACGCAGACCCAAACAACACAAAAGCAGGAAAAGAATACGAGGTCAAGCCTCAGTACGAATGAGCACTAATATAACAACAAATCATAAACATGCAGTATCTATGTCATGAATGCATGCGGCTGCAAGGGAAAATTGGTCATCAAGGCCTGCTAATCAGCTGGCAGTAATCTCAATCGAGCCTCTATACCCGCACAGTGTATCAATTGGGGAAATCATCGGTCCATGATCTTCAGGCCCGTCATCCATCACAGCTTGGTGGTTTTCAGACACAACTAATCAGTCGGTCACCACTCCGATGATAGCGTTGTACCTTTCAGGCACGACACATCTGTCTGCCGGTCACAACGTGGCTCTATCTCAGGTTCTCAATCGATCAATGGCTCAAATGTATGCATGAATGCCATGAAATTCAAATCTGATTTCAACATGCATATAATACGTAAACAGAACATATCAATTCAATCAACTGTTCACGTAAACATAGAAATCACATAGCACAGATTTCATGCCTCAAATACTAACACACTATGTCCAAGCTGTTAACAAAAGCTCAACTCGTACCTTCAATTCTCAGTATGCTACCTCAACAGAGCTCACCAGGCACAGAAATTACAGCCTGCTCAAAATTGCTACCTCGCTGGTCACATCCAACACAGCAGGGACTTACCTGGAGCTCAAATCCAAAAGCTCAATAGAGCTGAAGAACTCTCGGGTCTAGCTTGCGAAAACGTTCGAGCAACACTGCTACTTCGCGTTCCCTTTCCAACGTCGACTCAGGCCACCTAACTGATATCAATCGAAAGAGCTACTCAAGAAGAGCACAGCGCCACCAGTCTCGCTCCAAACAACGATGGAAATCGACGGAAATTTACCGGTGAAGTGTTCGAATGAACAGTATCTATCGAGGGTTTTCTAGAGAAAACGATGAGGAATATCGGGTTCAAAATACGCTAAGTGTTGGGCAGAACTTGGTATATTAATCCTCGAATCACTACTGTTCTAATCAACTCAGATCTCTACTTATACTAAGGCAAAAGTCCTCTCAAAGCTGACTCCAGCTTTCGCTCACTGCTGATACAGTTCAAAAATCTAAACACTCTACTAACTCATACAGCAAACGACGTCGCACCAACTAATCCAAATGACGTAGCATAGCTTCGACAGTTGCAACAGATCTCTCCCTCTAGAGACATCTGAACAGCGTTAACAACCAGCAGTCAACTCAGTTGTGTTGACTAACACGTGGCATCTTCTCGCACACATGCTAACGCTAACAGCTGCCTCTCGTTACACTCTCACTGCTGATTTGACTAGCGTTGACATCTGTTCACGCTACTACTGAAAACCAACATCTGAACCACGCCACTGCTGAGTACTCACAGCTGAATGCTCGCAAAACTCTGCGCAAGAATGCTGCTGCCTAGATTCTCCCAGCGATGAACCTCAAGTCTAAATTACCACTGGAATCATTTCCCCATAGGAAAATGCAACTACTGAACTCCAAATTCGACGCAGATCTCACTCGATCACCATTCTCACTGCTGATCACTCTACGTCTAAATCTGAGCACCCAGAAATCACAATTTCCGTGACAAAGCTTAATCCAAAATCTGATTAGCCATTAAATCTTACTTTAAAGATTTCTAGTCGTCACAAATCTTCTTAAAATTTGCTACTCTGTTTTAAAAAAAACAATAAAAATGCAAATCGAACCGTTTTGGTTTAAAATGAAATGAACCGACTTGTCTGGGCCGATCGGACAGTTCTCGTAACCACGCTCTAATCTGAAGTAGAACCAGCTCAGATGAAAGCTGATTGACAATATAATTGTATATAGATCCTCAAAACTTTAAACTTTATATTTGTGAATTTATGGATTTATGGGCGTTGCAATTCTATCCTCCTTATAAAAATTTCGTCCCCGAAATTTACTTACTTAAATAGATATGGATAGCTAATTCGTATATCTGACTCAGCTTCCCAGGTTGCTTCCCTTTCTGAGTTGTTTACCCATTGAATCTTGATCATAGGAATATTTCTGTTTCTTAAACTTCGATTTTATCTCAGGAGAATATTCACTGGCTCTTCTTCATAGGTCAGATCAGGTGCAAGCTGTATCGGCTCGTACCTTAGCACATGCGAAGGGTTCGAAATATATTTCCTAAGAGCTGATATATGAAACACATTGTGAACTGCCGACAACGGAGCTAGAAATGCTAAGAGATAAGCTAATGCCCCTATCCTTTCCAGAACTTCGAACGGGCCAATATATCTGGGACTCATATTACCTTTTCTTCCAAATCTCATTACACCCATCATGGGTGCTACCTTTGTGAGACCCGAAAGTTAGAAAGATTAATTGAGTTAATTAATCGAGTTTAGTATAGACCAGATTTGGATTGAACAGATCTATGATGAGCCAGCTTTGAGTTGGTATGCTTGGTTTTGTTTTTGGGTCCGTGTAAGTCCTTGAAACAGATCTTGAGAGTTGGATAATTTTCGTGGGAACTGATCAGATGTGAGTGTTGGTCATCGTTGGTTGATCGCGCTCAATTGTGGTGATGAAATCTGGTATCGCTAAGCAGATGCGAGTACGCCAGCGTGATTGCGGTGGCGAGTAGCTAAAATATGTCGTTTGGATTAATGGAAACGACAACGTTTTGGTTTAGTGGGCGAGACTCAGATTTGAGTAGTGTTGGTCTTCAGATTTTAGTAGGACCTGAGTGTTACGATGCGATGCTGTTTGGCATTTCAGATTTGAGTAACGGGTGACGTGTCCAGATGCGAGAGTGGACTCTGTGCGACGCCGTTTGGATAAGTTAGGAGCTGTTTCGGCGTAGTGCCAGATCTGATGTGAGATTCAGATTCGAGTGGGAAATCATTTTTGAGGCTTAAGTGTCGGTGGGTTCTGTTCTTCAGATTTGAGTAGATTTGACCTTTTAAATAGAGGACTTTTCCTTCGTTCTTTATTATTCAGCTTCAACACTTAGATATATTTCCCGATAGCGAATTCTATCGCGATACCCTAGCTACTGTTCATCAAACCTTATCTTCTCCGATTGTCGGTGGTAGGTAGCTCCGATTGAAATAAGAGTGGTAGCGCTGGACTCCTCTTGCTAAGACGCTTCGTTGGTACAGCTTTTGGAAGCTTGCGCCAAGCTTGGTGAGGTGGCAAGACATATCCCTTCTGTAGTCTGTTAGCATAAGCGTCGGATTTGCTTCTGCCTTTCAGGTAGCTCGTTGGGTAAGTGTTAAGATCCTACCCTGTGCTTAGCTTTGAGCTTTCTGTTGCGTTAGAAGGGTAGGACAAATTTTGTAACGCCCCAAAATCCATAGGACCACATTTATGCATTTTATTAATCTCATGGGCCAAAATGGCAATTTTAAATGTTATGTATTTGCTGATTCATTGATAAGATGCGTCGTAGCTGGTTCCAGCAGATGACTCCAAGAGCGATACATGAGCTGGTTTTAAATTGATTGGAAGTATTTTTTAGAAGGAAAAATGATTTCTTTTGAAAAAGGTTTGGTGTTTTACAAATTAAAATGAGGTGAAGGGAATTTTACTAAATTTTATAAGTGTGTCATGCTTGATTTCACAAGTAGCTTGCCACTAATCCCTTTCATATAAAAACCTATTTTGAAAACAGGATCTTTATCATTTGCAAAGAAAACCTTCTGTGTTCTTCAAAATATTTTCCAGAGAAGTTCGTGCGTTACTTAAGGAGAAGAATTCTGCAGGAATCGGTTGCTATTGCAAAGCTTCGTTTAAGGCAAGTAAAAGCTGATTTTTGACTCATCATTTGAAGCATATATTGATGTTTCTGAGTCTTTTTTCTTGTATGTGTTACCGTATGTTTAAAGTTCATGTTTGAAATGAATTATGCAT
>KV013977.1:56334-73119 GCA_001598015.1 Dorcoceras hygrometricum
GTTTCCAAAGTCGAACTCGATACTCAGTAAAGCTTTGAAAATGGAAGCGAGAGTTTTAAATGATGGAACCCAAGGATTTTAAGAAAGAAAGATTTACGAAAGGATGTTAATGAAACAAAAGTTTATTTAAGATTATGGCATAGATAGTTGACGGTCACCAAGGAGAAGGGTGAGTTTTACGAAAGGATGTTAATGGAACAAAGTTTATTTTAAGATTGTGGCATAGATAGTTGACGGTCACCAAGGAGAAGGGTGAGCAGTTGTCTAGATGTCGACTGCCCTTTAATATGAGCTATATGCTAAAACTGATATCGGAAGTCATTTTGATCAAAGTGCAACACGGACCATGAGGAGATTATATACCATAAATCTAAAGAAAAGCTATTGATGTTGAGATTTGGGCTATTATCCCCTGTCTCTAAGTTTATGAAATGTTTATGAAAGAAAATGATGATGATCATTAATGTTCCTTTAACTTATGTATTGATCAAATGTCCACCTGCGTATTTGAACTTGTTATTATTCAGGTTTTACTTGCTGAGCCCCTAGGCTCACTAGATTTTAAAATGGTGCAGGTGCGACAGCTGGAGAACGAACAGAAGGTGAAACTTGAATCAAATGCTGGGTGGTGTGTGTTTGTCAAAGGCCAGCGTTTTCCGTGTCTTCAGTTGATGTTATTTTGTATTAGAAACACTGTATTAAATCAGTTGAAACAGCTGTACATTTATATAGAATATCAGCTGTTGTAAATCGCAATTGCAGTTATTAATGAAGTCTGTTTTTCCGCAAATGTTTCTTGTAGTTGGCGCGCATTTGAGTGTCTATTAGAATTGTTTTTGCATTTTCTATTTCTTTTGAAGTTATAAGAAATACAGGTTATAAAAAATTGTCCTTTAGCCCTTCTTTTTATTTGAAAATTTTTATTTACCCCAATTCGTGATTCCCGTGGGTTCGGGCGTCACAAATTTGGTTGAGCTCGTAGCTCCCAATTCGTAGTTTATGTGCTACTGTCCCTGAGCTAGTATCTATGTTTGGCTTAGCAGGTGTGAGATCTGTGTTGCTCGGGACTGCTTTGTGGTAATTGTAGCTCAGAAGACTTGAGTTACGGATGTGAGCTTGTTTTACAGCTTTGGATTGAGCATGGGTGATTATGCTTGCTGCTGTGTATGCCTTACATCGTTGTATATGTTCTGTGTTGGACATTTTATCTGTTGCATACACGCATTTGTCATCTTGAGCTCAGATCTGTTTAAGTCGTGATTTGTTATCTTGATCTGTGCGTACCAGGATTCTTGTTTAGAGGCCGAGCGGGTAATTCCCGTCACCCTCATCTCCCTGTTGGGATCTGTTAGCCACTATGAGCGGAGTGGGTAGCTCCCACACCTCATGAGTTGGGCAACAGAAGGTTGAGCTATGTTTTGCATCTGGTTCCGTGTGTTGAGACGAGTGGGTGGCTCCCATATACTCACACACACCGTGGCCATATTCAGTTGTATCTGTCTTTGATCAGCTTTGAGATTCCTTCGAGATTCTGGCTCCCTGCCATTGGTTGTAGCCTTTTGTTGTACTCAGCTGTTCATGCATAGCATTTTCATGTTATCTGTTGCTTTCCATTTGCTGTTTTATGCTTCTCTCCGTACTGAGATTTGACCCCATGTCCCTCTGAGGCTGGTGTTGTTTGCCTATGTGTTTTTTCAGGTTATCATGGTTACTCAGCTGGTCGTGGAGTTGACCCAGCTGGAGGTGCCCCAGGAGGAGGTTAAAGTGTCCCAGTTAGCGTATAGCATATATGTATCAGTACTGTTAGCCGAGGGATGCCCTGTGCTTTATTGTATTCAGTTGTAGTGTTGTTGATTGGTGCTTGATGCATGCTGTACTGTTGTACTGTGGCTTTTAGCCGTGTGTATTCTTTGTACTCTAGGATATTTTGAGTATTGTAGTATTTTAAATTATACTATCTTTCAATCAGGAGCCACTATTTTGAATACTTCCGCTATTGTTTGCGTGGTTAAACTCTGTTATTGTGCACGAGGCCTGACAATTTTGGTATCAGAGCTTAAGCTGGGATAAGCTCGATTTCTTTGATCACAATTGAGTCTAGGCACAGTGTTTTTTGTTGCATGTGCTTGACTATGTGGCTTATTTTCTATGTGATCTAATTGTTGCTATGTGATCTTACCCTCTTAGTGCCTTCGTAGATGCCGCCTAGACGTAGGGGTAGAGGTAGAGGGCAGTTTCAGGAAGAATCCGAGGGTCAGAACGAGGAATTGCAGCGTAGTGTTCCTCGTCGTGGACGTGATAGACAGGTTGATATTGAGGTAGATGAGCTGGAAACCCGTGTGGACGACATGGAACTTGTGATGGCGAGGTTTCAGTGGATGAACCCTAAGACGTTTAACGGTGATGAGCCTAGTTCCGATGCGGAGTCCTGGTTGCAGCACATTATCGGGTTGTTCGACCGTGTCAGGTATGATGATGAGCGTAGGTTGAGTCTGGCTACGTTTCAGTTGAGGAGAGGTTCCGAGTGTTGGTGGAGAGGCGCTTCAAGGACTCTTCAGGAGACAGGTGTAGGGATTACGTGGAACAGCTTTTGTACTGCATTTCGTCAGGTGTACGTTCCGGAATCCTTTGTAAATGCCAGGGAGTGTGAGTTTGATAACTAGTGCAGGGAACTATGTCCGTGGGAGAGTATGCCCGGAGGTTTTCTTCTGTTCTTGCATATGTTCCACATGTTTCTGGCAGAGAGCGAGCGAAGAGGAATAAGTTCTTGGAGGGGCTTAATGAAGAGTAGTATTCTTTGGTGTTGGCGGGTTCACCGACGAGTTATGCAGATGCGGTGGACAAGGCTATGGATATTGAGGAGGGACTGCAGAACCGTAGGTCTCGTGTTAGGCCTCAAGTGGTGCAAGTTAACCGTCCCATGGTTCCGGGGGTGAACCTACCCAGTCTGTGCAGTCATCCCAGCCACCCCAACAGCAGGTAGCCCAACAGCCTGGACACCATAGGTTTAGGCCTCGTGGTCGTCAGTTCAAGAAGAATTCAGGTTCTAGTTGTTCTGGCTCGGGTAGTTCTAGCAGTTGTAGTAGTTCCAGGGTCGAGTTTTGTGGCCAGTGTGGAGGAAGGCATCCTACGGCGTAGTGTGTAGGAGTGCAAGGTTCGTGTAACGTTTGTGGACAGTATGGACACTTTGCGAGAGTGTGTCCTTTGTCTGGATCTCAGCATACCGTCGCCCCACCCTAGGGTCGAGGTGGATCGTCTAGAGGTCATTCTTTCCATGTTCCGCAGCAGAGGTTGGGAGAGCTCAATTTAGGCCGCTTCATCATCCTGGTCCTTCGCGGTTTGGACAGTCTTCCCAGCCCAGTTTTCAGGATCTCAGTTTGCCCAAGTGAATTCCATGATGAGGGAGCAAGAAGAGGGCACGCCAGGAGGAGGAGTGATCGCAGGTACTTGTTTTGTTTTCGATTTTCCTGCACGTGTGTTGTTTGATACAGGAGAATCACATTCGTTTATTGATGATGCATTTGTGATTGAGCATGGTTTGCATACCACTGTTTTATGTGATGTTGTGTCTGTTGCAACTCCTGCCGGCGCGAGCCTATACTCCCAAGTGATTTTGTTGAATGGCATTCTTAGGTTTGGTGAGAGCGTGTTTTTAGCCAACCTGATCAGGCTAGTGATGTGGGATTTCGATTGCATAGTGGGAATTGACGTGTTGTCTAGTTATAGGGCCATTGTGGATTGTTTCCATGGTTTTGTGCTTTTTAGGCCCCAGTCTGGTGAGAAGTGGAATTTCTATGGCCACGATTCTCAGTTGAAGATTCCTTTAGCCTCCGTGATGGAGATGTTTAGCCTGTTGTTGTTGGAGAATGATGGATTTTTGATCTATGCTTTGGATGCGTCTTTTTCTTCACGCGTAGAGCTTAGTGATGTTCTCGTTGTGCGCAATTTCCCTGATGTGTTTCCGGAGGAGATTCCTAGTTTTCCTCCGAGGAGGGAGATAGACTTCAGCATTGATTTGGTACCTGGTACAGCTCCTATCTCTCGAGCTCCGTATCGTTTAGCGCCTGCTGAGTTGAGATAGCTTAAGGTTCAGCTTAGCGACTTGCTGGAGAAGGGTTTCATTAGGCCGAGTATGTTCCCGTGGGGAGCACCTATCTTGTTTGTAAAGAATAAGGATGGGTTGATGAGGATGTGCATCGATTTTAGACAGTTGAATAAGGAGATAGTGAAGAATAAGTACCCTTTGCCGAGGATCGATGAATTGTTTGATCAGCGCCTGCTGAGTTGAGATAGCTTAAGGTTCAGCTTAGCGACTTGCTGGAGAAGGGTTTCATTAGGCCGAGTATGTTCCCGTGGGGAGCACCTATCTTGTTTGTAAAGAATAAGGATGGGTTGATGAGGATGTGCATCGATTTTAGACAGTTGAATAAGGAGATAGTGAAGAATAAGTACCCTTTGCCGAGGATCGATGAATTGTTTGATCAGCTTCAGGGTTCGGCTGTGTTTTCTACGATCGATCTGCGTTCGGGGTACCATCAGTTGCGCATTCGAGAGCAAGATGTTGCGAAAAATGCTTTTCTATGAGGTACGGGCATTATGAGTTTTTAGTTATTCCTTTTGGTTTGACGAATGCCCCCGCAATTTTCATGGACCTGATGAATCGAGTCTTCAGAGAGTTCATCGTCAGTTTGTGATTGTGTTTATCGATGATATTTTGGTGTACTTTAAGACTCCGATGCAGCACAAAGTGCATCTGAAGTTGGTTCTTCAGGCGCTTCGAGACTCGCAGCTGTATGCTAAGTTCTCCAAGTGCGAATTTTTGTTGGATAAAGTTGTGTTTCTGAGTCATGTCATTTCAGCTGCAGGTATTTCTGTGGATCCCAGTAAGGTAGAGGCTGTCGTTAACTGGGAGCGCCCCAAGAATGTTGCTGAGATTCGTAGTTTCCTGGGTTTGGCTGGCTATTATAGGCATTTTATAGAGGGATTCTCTAGTATAGCTAAGCCTATGACGCAGTTGACTCAGAAGGACAAGAGGATTGTTTGAACTGATCAGTGTGAGAACAGTTTTCTGTTGCTCAAAGAGAAGCTAACTTATGCGCCTGTGTTAGCTTTGCCATGTGGTTCCAGTGGTTTTGTGGTTTGTGCAGATGCTTCCTTGAATGGATTGGGTTGTGTGTTGATGTAGAATAGTCGAGTCATTGTGTATGCCTCTCTTCAGTTGAAACCGCATGAGACTCGTTACCTAGTTCGTGATTTGGAATTGGCAGCAGTGGTCTTTGCCTTGAAGATTTGGCGCCATTATCTGCATGGCGAGAAATTTATGGTGTATTCAGACCACAAGAGCCTGCAGTATCTCTTTTCTCAGTCATATTTGAACATGAGATAGCGTAGATGGATGGAACTGCTTAAGGATTTTGACTGTGAGATCCAATATCAGCCTGGGAAGATGAATGTAGTTGCTGATGCATTGAGCAGAAAGGCTCAAGTGGCGATGCTGGCTTCGTTGCAGATTTCGAAGGTCCATGAGCATCTAAGCACTACTGGTTGGCAATTTTATCCAGGTGAGGATTATGTTGTGGTGTCTTCTTTCCAAGTTGAGCCACAAATTGTTGTGAGCATTAGATAAGCTCAGAGGACCGATCCATCCATCCATGAGATGAAGCTGAAGGTGAGATCTGGATAGTTGGAGGACTATTCTGTCTCATCTGATGGTTGTTTGAGGTTTTGTGGCAGATTGGTTGTGCCAAATCTCATTGATCTGAAGGAAGAGATCTTAAGAGAAGCGCATTGTAGTAGACATAGTGTCCATCCTGGTGCAAGGAAGATGTATTCTTCCTTGAAGCAACATTACTGGTGGGCATGTTTGAAGAGTGATGTTGCTGATTTTGTAGCCCGTTGTCTGAATTGTCAGCAAGTCAAAACTGAAAGGATGAGAGCTGGTGGTTTGTTGCAGAGCTTAGAGGTGCCCCAATGGAATTGGGAGCACATAGCTATGGATTTTGTTACCCATTTTCCTCGTTCCAGCAGAGGTTGTGATGCTGTGCGGGTGTTCTCGATAGGTTGTCGAAGTTTGCTCACTTCATTCCCTATAGCATGAAGTATTCTTTGAAGAATATGGCGAAGCTGTACATAGATTTTGTGGTGCGTTTGCATGGTGTGCATGTTTCTATTGTTTCAGATCGTGATCCGAGGTATACTTCCAGGTTTTGGAAGAGTTTGCAAACAGCTTTGGGTACTAGATTGGCTATGAGTACATCGTATCATCGCCAGACAGATGACCAATCTGAGAGAACTATCCAGATTTTAGAGGATATGTTGAGAGCTGTTGTGATGGATTTTAGTGGTAGCTGGCAAGATTTGTTGTCTTTCGTTGAGTTTTCTTATAATAACAGCTATCTGAAACGAACCATACTCTAGAAATTTTTTTTAAAACATGTGCGGAATACTTAAACTTAAAGTGTGGCTCATTCCATTTTAAAACATTTCTCATCCATACTCCAAACATAGATAAAGGAAAGGAATATTTTAGAAAAAACGTTAAATCATTCAAACGGAATAAAAATCAACTGAGTAAAAGACTGAAAGTAAATGTTTAAAACCAATATCTAAAACTGTATTATCTCAAAACATAACATCGCAGCGATCAAGGGGTACTGCTGCAACATGCGCTCAGATGTCCTCATCGCCAGTCGGTGTAAACTCAACAGGATCATCATCTGCACCATTTAAACCTAGTGAGCCTAGAGGCTCAGCATGCTCTATCATATATCATAACAAAGTACATACTAATAAAATCGCATGCAAGCACATACTTGTAATAAAAGAACGTTAAAACATGAATACGTGCATGATTTTAAAACATTGCTTCCTACATTTCATATCGTACATACGTAACATAAACATACATAAGGCATGACATAACATAACATGAAAAACGTATGAGTCATATCAGTAAATGTGAGCGGGCGTGTGACTGATTGGTCGAAATAACCAACGTACGTGGCGGTGTGGTTTACCCGACCTCGAGCCGGTATCCCTATCACTTCACCATGATATCACACATAGATCCATAAGCTCATAATCATACATTAAATAGGGGATCCCCGGGGCCGGCTACCCGGCTAGCTCCCATCATTAAACTTTGCCACATCACTTCAATCCCTCGGGTTTTATCTTAGAAGAGACATGCCTGATCGTTTCATAAAATCTCATGATGCGTGCATTTCTTAAAATAATGCAATTTAAAAGCTTAGTCCGTTAATATATATTTAATATTTCCCTTTAAAACATTTACGTACATAACATACTATATATATGATTAAATATATATTTAAGGGCTTCTACATTTATCTACTTCGGCCAAGGATTGGTTTCAGGAGTCTGTCCCACTAGTTCTAGACTAAACATCACTCTTAACTCAGGTGATGAAACGAATGTTCACCACTTTTACCATTTTTGCCTATTTTCTTTAAAATTTTTATTTCTTACAATCAAGGCTCATTGTGGCTAATTAATCAATTTTTGACTTCCTAAAATCAATTTGGACTTATTAAAATCGATTTTAACTTTTAAAATCAATTTAAATCAATTTTGACCCCAAAAGCCGATTTGACCAAAAGACCGATTTTGACCAAATTAAATCCCAAAAATCGATTGTGACTTAATTAAAATCAAAAGACCCCAATTTTGTTCCCTACCAATGAAACACGGTACTTCGCATCGCAGATACTAGTCTCGAGCTCGGGCGGCCTTATCCTCATTTTGACAGCCCAATCGACTAGGAACAAATTCAGAATACATAGTGACTATTAGATGTGTTTCATGATAGTCGTCATACCCACTATCACATCTAATATACTCTATGGTGCATTCTAGGTCTTTATCCAACACTATTGTTAACATTATAGTCATAATGAAAATAAAGAGCGCCATGAATAAATGCGAATATCATATATAAAGATCGTTTCATACAAGAGTCTATAAACCCACACGCCACAAGATGGCTAGTTGGGCATCTACTCTAACAATTAGTATGTACTTTGTATATGATATACGATAGAGCATGCTGAGCCTCTAGGCTCACTAAGTTTAAATGGTGCAGGTGATGATCCTGCTGAGTTTGCACCGACTGACGGTTAGGACATCTGAGCGCCTATTGCAGCAGTACCCCTTGATCGCAGCGATGTTATTTTGAGATGATACAGTTTTGGATGTTGGTTTGAACATGTTTATTTTCAGTGTTTTACTCAGTTGATTTTATACCGTATAAATGTTTTAACATTTTTTAAATATTTCTTTAAGTATGCTAAATTTATTATTGAGAAAATGATTTAGAAAAGTTTTAAGAAGGAAACAAGCCACACTTTCAGTTTTTGTTTTTTCGCACATGTTTTAGAAAAAAAATATTTCTAGAGTCTGGTTCGTTTCACCACTACTTCTAGACTATACCTCATTCTTAACTCAGACTATCAAACGAATGTTCACCCTTTTAAAACCTTTACTATTTTAATTAAATTTTGACTTATTAAAAATCAATTTTGACATATTAAAATCACTTTTTACTTTTAAAGTCAATTTAAATCAATTTTACCCCAAAAGTCGATTTTGACCAAAAGACCGATTTTGACCAATTTAAAATCCAAAAATCAATTTTGACTTAATTAAAAATCAAAAGACTCCAATTTTGACTAAAGACTTAAAAATAAACATAACTTTAATTATTTTAAAAGTTTGACTCAATTTTAAAACATCTGGACTATTTTCTTTAAAATCGGACATTTGGCTTAAAATTAAAAATAACCGGTCCACAATTAAATAACTCGGACCAACTTTAAACTATTTTGGCTCGACACACGACGAACCGACCTGGTCCAAATGAACCAGCCAAATCGGTCCAATACATAAATTAAATCTTTAAATTTCTAATTTACTCCATCATTTGCTAAAAATTCTAACATTTAAAATTTGACTAAATAAAGATCAATTGACCAATTTTTACCAAATAAAATCCCAATGACCAAAATTTGACTTTAAAGTTTCATAAAAGTATGACGCCCATAAATAAAAGGATTTTGACTATAAAATTTTGACTTTAAAAATATTCGGCCCAATACGCTAAAATCGCCAAAAATCCCATAAATCAAATAAATTCAAATGCTGGAAAATATCTTAAAATATATTTAAAACATAGAATAAAATCATCCACGAACATTAGCAGCCCCTAAGACTCGAAATCTTAATTTTCACAAAAATGACCCGACGAGGCTCACTTCGACCGACAAAACGGTAAAAATCATGAAAAATCCATTTATTAACCAAATCACTCCCTGTTTCGAAAACATCACCCTAACTCAATATACTAATCACTGCAACAAATAAAACTCAAAACAAATATTCAGTACATGACCAAACCGATACCCGCAAACCCACTGCCCGTGCACATACTGTAACCAGGACACGTGCTAGCCATAAAATTTATAACTATTTCGTTCCTCGACCAAATCACTTCCCGTTTATACCTACGTGACCCTAACTCAATGGGATATTTCCTTCATTCAACCTTGCCCACACAGACCATATTGAGCAATGTACCCGACCCCAAAAACTCTACTGTCGCGCATAGACGACAAGCCAGGACACGTGCTGATCTTAAAATTCATAACTAATTCATTCCTTAACCAAATTGCTTCCCGCTTGGACCTACGTGACCCCAACTCGATAGAATAACTATCCAGACCACCCTTGGACAAAAATATATCCCCATGGTCCTACTATGACCGAAGCATCACAAGAAATGAATCAAATACGTTTTGAAAACTATGAAACATGCATGTATCTCAAACATTATGCATAGATCTGAATAAATCACATACAATTCATACATTAAACTTTAAAAAAAGTTTACTATGGTTTAAATGGTGAGAAAAAGAATAGATATTACATGTCTGGTTTTGTTGGAGAAAAGATTTGCGAGTTACCAACGTTGTAGACGCGAGATCGGGGCACCACTGGCTTTGGATCACCAAACTTCTCCAATGGATGATAAGTTTCGAAATTTTGCTCTTGAGAGGGGGAGGGTATGGCTATGGAGGCTAGGAGGAGTGTAGGTTTAGAGAATTTTGTGTTTTTGAAAATAATGGGTTACCAATTTGACCCCTATAGATTTAATTAAGAACAGGAAATGGTTTTGAAAGGTTTTCCCCTCCATTAATTAAAAAGCTAATCCAAAATTCATAACATAGCTTTAGACTTATCAATTTTCGAAATCAAGGTCCCCTCAAATTTTAAAACACCTAAAAATCCATTAAAACAGCTCGTATAGGCGAAAAACGGGTTCCCCTAAAAAATAATAATAAAATCCCCAAATTTTCAGAACAGTTGCTTAAAATAAAATAATTTCATTTTTAAAAATCCCATAACAAAAAAATCCCAAATCATTTTCATTCCGGTCGGCCCTAATCTCGTCCACGCGTCTGTAACTCAAGCAGGCTGAAAAACAACACATGCACACCATGCGGCATAAAATCATAAATAAATCATAAAAGATGGCATGTAATCATATAAAAATATTTTCCCCCTAGTCATGCATGTCAGGCTCGTGCTCACATCAGAGATAAAACATACCAACACATGCGGAAGCTATAAAAAATCGGGTAAAATTTTCGCTTTTGGCCTGACGGTTTAAAACAATATAATTTAAAATAAGGCGATACGCAAAATATATCCCAGTTATAAAAACAACCAAGCTCGGGCTACCAGCCAACAAAAAACAGTATAGCATAACAACAACAATAACATGCATCAGACTCCAACAACAAAATACAACGACAAAGCGCAGGGCATCCCCTGGCTAACTGTACTGATACATGTAAATATGCTATACGCTACTGGGATACTCAACCACCTCCTGGGGCATCACCAGCTGGGTTAAAACCACGACCAACTGTAAAACCTGTATTCCCTGAAAACAACACAACAATGAAAACAAACAAGCCCCAGAGGGACATGGGGTCAAACCCCAGTACGGAGAGCAACTGAAATAGCTAAAAGAAATGCATAAGATAAAATGCAGATGCTATGCATGAGACACCGGATAACAGCTGAAGGCTACAACCAACAAGGGAGCCAAGGAACTCAAACATAGCTCCAAAAGATCTGCAACGAATCAGTGGCCACGGGATGTGTTCAAAGTGTGGTAATGAGCCACTCGCCTTGACACAACACCCAAATATCAGATGCATCAAACACTTAACCTGCCGTTGCCTCGCCCATCGAACTGTGGTAGTTAACCACTCGGCGCATGGTGGCTAACAGATGCCAGCAGGGAGATGAGAGTGCGGTATCGCCGCTCGCCCTCGCATCCTGGTAAGAAAACAATAGCACAATACAAAGGAACAAATGGCCGAGATACAATACAAGGGATCTGAAATGCAAGTGAATAAATGCGTGTATGCAAACAAACGAGAGCAGCTAGCATAACACAATGCAACAGCTACCAACACAGCATTCATATCCACCGAAACAATCCCAACAATCTCACATTAAATCTCACGCCAATTCCAAGCTACATCAAGCTCGAATCCGTACCTCAATACTGCGCAACAATTACCACAAAGAGATCCCGAGAAAACTGGTTAAAAACCTGCTGAACAATGAAGCATAATTCTCAGGGATGCTAATAGAAGCTCATGGCTGGGAGCCACGCTCAACCAACATAATTACTACCAAAACAACTTACTGGAAGCTTAAAATAAGGCTAGGAACAAGATCTCATCACAAAGGAACGAAGTTCTACCTGCACTAAAAAACACATGATCGGGCAGCAACTTCGTGTTCCTCAACTAGCCAACCACATCCTCCAAAAGTGGTATAAAATGGAAGAGCTTCTCGAGAGGAGTCCAACGTTACCTCAAACGCCCAAAACAACGGTCGGAAACGACGAGAATTCGCCGGAGAAACTCACGGTGAACAGTACTAGGGTTCGAAGAACAGAGGTCGACAATCGAGATAATATTTCGCTAAGTATGGGATCTGATCCCTCAAATCGAGAGGAGTCCAACGTTACCTCAAACGCCCAAAACAACGGTCGGAAACGACGAGAATTCGCCGGAGAAACTCACGGTGAACAGTACTAGGGTTCGAAGAACAGAGGTCGACAATCGAGATAATATTTCGCTAAGTATGGGATCTGATCCCTCAAATCGAAGACCAAGTCTTCCTTAAATACACGCGAGAAAACTAATATAAAATCTACCGACACTAACAAATATCGCGAGCTGCTGACAGTAACAGGAACAGTGCAAAGCTGACGAAGAAATACCCAACAGCTTCTTCAACAGTACAAAGATCACACCAGCAATCGAAACGCAAGGCAACGAGTGCTATCAAAACAACGTCGCGCAGCCTATGTCATCATATCTGCCAAAAGCTGGTCACGCAAAACCATCGACTGGTTACCAGACGCAACAACCAAAACGCAGCGTTCCAATAAAATAAAACAACGTAGCTTCGCACACGTCAGCAAATCTAAAGACAGCACGCTAACGCTTAAACATCAATCACTGGCAACAGATCTCTCCCGCAAGCATTTACCAAAACGGCACCGTTTCCTTCGCGCTACAGGAACTTTCTATCCACATCCAGAATAATACAATCGTTAACAGATAACCTTACGTCATCACATCTGATTGCTAACGCAATCGATACTTCAACGGCAACGCTTACGCCAGCAATTGCTACGCCAACGCGCAACAAAAAACATGAAGTCAGCAAATCTGCCAACAGATTCAAACTCGAAAATTCCAAAATTTCCAGAATTGCTCTAAGTGTGAAATCTGACCCAAACTCACAAACAGAAATCTGAACCACCAGAAATCTCTACAAGAACCGATTAATTTCAAAAATTAATCTCATACAATCCAGGTCTCACATTTCTCCCCCACTAGAAAGGATTTCGTCCTCGAAATCACAACAACAATCTCTGGAAACACAACACAGCAACAGAACTTAAAAACTGAAACTCGCCTAACACAGGGCCAAGAGTTCAAGATAATTGAGCAAACAATTAACAATAACTTAAGGAAGGAATACAATAAAAACTAACAGCTACTGGAATTTAGCTCAACAGCTACTCAAACAGATGCGGCCACTCGCGCTGCATATTTTCTTCCATCTCCCAAGTAGCTTCTTCCCTGCCATGTTTGCTCCACTGCACCATCACCAACGGAATGGTCTTATTTATCAGTTGTTTCTCTTTTCTGCCAAGTTTCTGCAAGGGGTATTCCTGATAACTCAACGACTGATCTAGCTCAACCTCGTTAGTCCTAAGCACATGAGACGGATCTGGCTCATACTTCCTCAACATGAAAACATGAAAGACATCATGTAGAGAAGACAACTCTGGCGGCAACAACAACTGATATGCTAAAGGGCCAATCCTCTCAACAATATCATACGGTCCGACATAACGAGGGGCTAACTTTCCCTTGCGTCCAAAGCGCATAACACTGCGCAACGGAGAAACTTTGAGAAAAACTTGATCACCAACCTGAAACTCGAGAGGTCGACGCCTCTTATTCGCATAACTGGCTTGGAGATCATGGGCAGCCTTCATACGCTGTCGAATTAGATCAACATGATCCTTCATTTTCTGCACAAAGTCTGGGGCAGATAGTTGCTTCTCCCCCACTTCTTCCCAACAAACTGGCGATCTGCACTTCCTGCCATACAAAGCCTCAAACGGCGCCATGCCAATCATCACCTGATAGCTGTTATTGTAGGAAAACTCAACCAAAGACAACGCGTCTTGCCAGCTATCGCCGAAATCCAACACAACAGCTCGCAACATATCCTCCAACGTCTGGATAGTTCTCTCAGATTGGACATCTGTCTGGGGGTGATACGCTGTACTCATAGCCAATCTGGTACCCAAAGCTGTTTGCAAACTCTTCCAAAACCTGGAAGTAAACCTTGGATCTCGGTCTGAAACGATCGAAACAGGTACACCGTGAATTCTGACCACGAAATCAACGTACAGCTTCGCCATCTTCTTTAACGAGAAGGTCATACCGTAGGGAATGAAGTGCGCAGACTTCGACAATCGGTCTACAACCACCCAAATAGAATCACATCCTCTGCTGGTACGAGGTAGATGCATCACAAAATCCATCGCAACGTGCTCCCAATTCGATTGGGGAACTTCCAAACTCTGCAACAGACCACCAGGTCTCATCCTTTTGGCCTTTACCATCTGACAGTTCAAACAACGAGCATCGAAACCAGCAACGTCACTCTTTAGGCCAGCCCACCAGAAGTGCGGATTCAACGCATGGTACATCTCCGTGCACCAGGATGAACACTATGTCTGCTACAGTGCGCCTCCCAAAGGATCTCCTCCTTCAAATCAATCAAATTGGGCACAACCAACCTGCCCCGGAAACGCAAACAACCATCGGAAGAGACAGAATAGTCCTCAAGTTCGCCAGCCCTGACCTTCAACTTCAACTCATGGATAGACGGATCAGTCCTCTGAGCTTCTCGAATACTAGAAACAACCTGTGGCTCCACTTGGAAAGGAGAAACCACCACACAATCCTCAGCCGGGTAGAATCTCCAACCCGTAGTGTTAAGATGCTCTTGATCCTTAGAGATGTACAACGACGCAAGCATCTCACTAGCCTTCCTGCTCAAAGCATCGGCCACTACGTTCGACTTCCCAGGCTGGTACTTGATTTCACAATCAAAGTCCTTTAGCAGCTCCATCCAACGATGTTGTCTCATGTTCAAGTTAGGCTACGAAAACAGATACTGCAAACTCTTGTGGTCCGAGTACACCACAAATTATTCGCCATACAAGTAATGACGCCAGATCTTCAATGCAAAGACAACGGCCGCTAGCTCCAAATCATGGACTGGATAACGAGTCTCGTGCGGTTTCAACTGCCGCGAGGCATACGCAATGACTCGACCATTTTGCATCAAACACAGCCCAATCCATTGAGCGAAGCGTTAGAACAAACAACGAAACCACCTGAACCGGACGGCAGAGCCAACACAGGCGCAGTAGTCAGCTTCTCCTTGAGCAGTTGAAACGCATTCTCACACTGCTCAGTCCAAATAAACCTCTTGTCTTTCTGGGTCAATTGAGTCATCGGCTTGGCTATGCTAGAGAAACCTTCGATGAAACGATGGTAATAGGCCGCTAAACCCAAGAAACTGCGAATCTCAGACACATTCCTGGGACGCTCCCAGTTCAGAACAGCATCAACCTTACTGAGATCCACAGAAATACCCTCTGCTGAAATGACATGACCCAGAAATACAACGCGATCCAACCAAAACTCGCACTTGGAGAATTTAGCATACAACTGCTGTTCTCTCAACCTCTGTAGGACAATTCCCAAGTGCTCCTTGTGCTCCCTCGGAGTCTTAGAATAAACCAAGATGTCGTCAATGAAAACAATCACAAACTGGTCTATGAACTCTCTGAAAACCCGATTCATCAGATCCATAAAGACTGCAGGCGCGTTGGTTAAACCAAACGGCATCACCAAAAACTCAAAATGCCCATACCTGATACGAAAAGCAGTTTTCGTGACATCCTGATCTCTCACTCTCAGCTGATGGTACCCTGAACGAAGATCAATCTTCGAATACACCGTAGAACCTTGCAACTGATCAAACAGATCATCGATCCTGGGTAGAGGGTACTTGTTCTTGACCGTCTCTTTGTTCAATTGGCGAAAATCAATGCACATCCACATTGAGCCATCCTTCTTCTTCACAAACAAGATGGGCGCTCCCCACGGCGACATACTAGGTCGGATAAAACCTTTCTCCAGCAAATCGTCCAACTGCACCTTGAGCTCTCTCAACTCCGCAGGCGCCAGACGATACGGGGCACGAGAAATCGAAGCTGTGTCAGGCACCAGCTCTATGCTGAAGTCAATCTCCCGCCTCAGAGGAAAACCAGGAATCTCCTCCGAAAAACGTCGGGAAAATGTCGCACCACGGGAACATCACTAAGCTGAACACGAGAAGAAGAAGACGCATCCAAAGCGTAGATCATGAAACCAGCATTCCCCAAGGACAACAAGCTGAACATCTCCATAGCTGAGACTAAGGGAATCTTCGATCGCGAATCCTGGCCGTAGAAGTCCCACTTCTTGCCAGACGAAGGCCTAAAATGAACGATACCATGGAAGCAGGCCACAGAGGCCCGATAGTTTGACAGCAGATCCATCCCAACTATGCAATAGAAATCCCACAACATCAAACGGATCAAACTCGCCACCAACACATGCTCACCAAACCGCAACACGCCATCTAACAAAACCTCCTGGGAAAACAAGCTCACACCGCCAGGGGTAGAAACAGAAACATCATCGCACAAAGGAATGGTACACAGACCATGCTCAACAACAAATGAATCAGAAATAAACAAATGCGATGCACCGGTGTCAAACAACACACGCGTAGGAAAATTAGAAACAAGACAAGTACCTACGATGACCCGACTCGGCGTCTCCTCGGCCTGCTCCCTAGTGATGGCGTTAACCTAAGCATGCTGGGGTCCAGAGAAGAAAGGCTGAGACGACTGTCCGAACCGCGAAGGACCAGGCTGCTGAAACGACCTAAACTGAGTCTCACCCAACCGGGGCTACTGAAATTGAGGGGAACGATCCCTAGACTGACCTCCACGACCCTGAGGCTGGGCCGTGTTTTGCTGAGATCCAGCTGACGGACACACTCTAGCAAAATGCCCGTACTGACCACAAAGATTGCAGG
>KV013977.1:104551-121518 GCA_001598015.1 Dorcoceras hygrometricum
ATGCAATGCAATCCTATTACATTTGTTTCCGGTTTTACAGATCTTCGGTCTTCAATATCTTTGATCGTCATGGGCCCATCATCTTCAAAAGTCCTCCCACTAAGTCTAGTAATTTACAATAAATTTCCATGACACATAAGGGATACATTTTAAGGGGTGGGACTGGCCACAAACAGACCCACTGTAATAAATGATAATCCACAATATTAAATACAACCGAAATCGCAAAACCTAAAGCATACACCTAACACATTGGGGCATGGCTCTCGATCATCCCAATCATGCAATCAATCTAATTAATATGCATAAATTAAATAATCAAATTATTTATCGCAAAATCATATTTTAATCATAAAATCGCATTTATAATAAAATCGTATTTTGTCGATAAAATCCAATTTTAATCAACAAAATAATATTTAATTATAAAATCATATTTTACAATCAAAATCGTATTTTGCAATTTTAATTGCATCATATTGGGCAAAAAACAATTTCGGGCCAAAAAACTCAAAAATTTCAAAATTGACCAAAATCGGCCCGATATCGAATATCGGCCCGAAAACTTCATGGGCTGCCCGGGACAGGCCCGAACAAGACCTAGAAGAAATCAGCCATCGCAACGCTGCCGGAGACGTCGCCGCACGGCGGCCTTGTGCCGCACGACGGCGGCCGCGACTTGCGCGGCGCAGCCGCGCAATGCGATGCGCGACCTGCGCATCTCCGCGCGCAGCTTCCTCGCATCGTGCCCGACGATGTGCGCAACCAATTGCGCATGGAACGGCCGAAAATCTCAGGCCATCGTGAGGCCAGCGCGCGACAAGAAGCTGGCCATCGCGCGGCCAACGCGCGATCACCCGCTCGCGGTGGGGCGCCGCCATGCGCGGCGGCGCCGCGGCCATCTTCATCAAAATTTTTTTTTTAATCTGAAAATCAAGATTAGATACAATTATGGCAACAATTGTGTAGAAGTATCCGAGCCATAGCTCTGATACCACTGTTGGTGAACTCTGTGGCGGATCCGGATCCCGTCTCCCGGCGGTGCAGCGGAAGATTAAAATTAGAGCCGGGAAACATTCGATACAATATAACAGTGCTATAAACTATGAACCATTCATAGGGTGCTTAGTAGATTACCTTGCTGGCGACTTGCACCTCGCTCCAACCGGAATTACAAGAAAACCGGCTCTTCACGGTAGGCGGCTGTAGATTCGTCAATCAGGTCCACGACCGGAAGGGAGACTCCTTCGTCAGCCTGCACTAGAAGGCCTGACGAGATCAACGCGGATGGATTCTCCTCGAAAAACTGATCGGAGCAAGTCCGATCAATCAACGGCGGGCGGCGGGCGACGGCGGGAAGCGGCGGCGGCGGCGGCGGCGTGGGAGAGGGAGAGGCGGCCGAGAGCTTTAGGATTAGGGTTTGTTGTAATCTGAATTACTTCTTTTTTTTTAGTTATGACCAATTAAGCCTTAAGTCTAATTAAATAGACTAGCAATGGACTTGGACCGGCCCAACGGGCCCGGGTCCAAATGACGATATCCATCGATGCAACTTCATCGTAACTCCGATCGCCGATCAGATCGGACCGATCGACTCAGTTTCCAAAACTGAATGTTATGATATGAAAAACAATATTTCAGATCATCTAACCCTAAATTGCAATTTAGTCCTCCAACTTTTGGAAATTGCAATTTGACCCCTGTTGACTTTTGGGAAGTCGCATTCCCTAAAATCCTCCTCCTATGATCAATATATTGAGCTCAGTATGCGTGTGGAAATCTCGAATCCAGTACTTGTGTGACCCTCAATGGTTCAGGGATACAGCTAGCCGTGGGCCCACAACCATTGTGGCTCCGGAATCACAATTCCGGACTTGCCCATCGGATCATGGTAAGAGCGTCTAGCAACATCGCCCCATGATCCCCTAGGTATCACTGATAGTGCCTGCAAGAACCAGTTGGTCGTGGTTAGCGTACAGTACGGTCCATTCAATGCATATATCCCGATCAGATCAACGACCATTGGTAAATCGAGAGTCGTTATAGATCCGATAGCTATGCACACATCTTGGAGATCGAATAGTTACATCGTGAGTGTAACTAGGTAAACCCATTTACCAAAAACACTTCTAGTACTCTGGCCAGAGATTTATACACTATCGTCTCCTCAGATAACATAGGATATCCACGCATGTCTGCGAGCGGTGAATCCTCGACAACGATGCATCGACTCCTACATGCATCGGGGCCTCACCCAAACCCGCCGCCTAACGACCCCAAGTGAGTCGGCAAACGGGTCAAAGTTAGGCGCCTATCCAGTAGAGTCTCAATGACGTTTCGAGTCGTGAGGACTAATCAGTACAACCAAGACCTCGGACTTATCCACTCGACAAATGGTAACCACTTGGAAATTCAGAACGAGGGTAGTTCGATAGATCACCAGGTCACTATCCATCTGCATGCTCAGAACATCACAATGTTCCCTACCAATGAAACATGGTACTTCGCATCGCAGATGCTAGTCTCGAGCTCGGGCAGCCTTATCCTCGTTTTGACGGCCCACTCGACTAGGAACGTGTTCAAAATACACAGTGACTATTGGATGTGTTTCATGATAGCCGTCATACCCACTATCACATCTAACATACACTATAGTGCATTCTAGGTCTTTACTCAACGCAATTGTTAATCATTATACAACACAATTAAAGTAAAGAATGCCATAAATAAATGCGAATATCATATATAAAGATCGTTTCATACAAGAGTCTATGAACCCACATGCCACAAGTTGGCTAGTTGGGCATCTACTCTAACAGGCCGCGGTCTGCTGTGATCCAGCTAACGGACACACTCTAGCAAAATGCCCGTACTGACCACAAAGGTTGCAGGAGCCCTGCACACCAACACACTGGGTAGAAGGATGCTTTCCACCATAAGAACCACAAAACTCAGCCCAAGAACCACTGCTACTCGAGCTGCCTAAACCAGAAGAGCCAGAACCCGACTTCTTCTTAAACTGCTGGCCGCGGGATCGGAATATCTGACGGCCAGACTGTTGTGCCACCTGTGGCTGCTGCTGCTGCTGGGGCTGATAGGCTGACTGGGAGGACTGTGAGGACTGCGCTCCCTGAATAGCAGGACGACCACCCTGAGCCAACTGCTGCCTACGAGCACGACGACTCCGCAAGCCCTCCTCAAAATCGATAGCAGCGTCCACGGCCTCAGCATAACTCTTGGGCTTACTGGTAAGCACCATCTGATACAACTCTTCATTCAAGCCCTCAAGAAATCTAGTACGCTTGGCCCTCTCCCGGCCAGAAACATGGGGAACGTATGCCAACAAAGAAGAAAACTTCCTAGCATACTCCCGGACCGACATCGAGCCCTGCTCCAGATGGTCGAACTCCCGCTCTCGGGCGTTCACATAAGACTCGGGTACATACTCCTATCGGAAGGTCTCGCAAAAACTGTCCCAAGAGATCCTCACACCGGTCTCCAGCAAAGTACTCGAAGCGCCTTGCCACCAGCGGTCCGCAGCCTTCCTAAGAAAAAGGGTCACTAAACTCAACCGAAGATCATCATCATACTGCACCCGATCGAAAAGGCAGATATATTCCGGAGCCACGAGTCTGCATCCTCACTGGACTCGTCACCATTAAAGACTGGAGGGTTCATCCTCTGAAACCACGCTATCACGACATCCATCCTCTCCACAGGAGGTGCCGCAACCTCAGCTTCCTCCTCGTAGCTAACACGAGTACGACTGCGAGCACTACGCCTATCCTCATTCTATCCTGCTGATTCCTCAAATTGCCCCCTACCTCTACCACGACGTCTAGGCAGCATCTACGAAAACACTCAACAGGATCAAGAAAAACAGAACAGATACAGCATAGATAGCACATAACACAAATATGCAGCACGTAATCACATAAATCAAGCACATGCAACACACGACACTGTGCCTAGACTCAAGTGTGATCAAAGAAATTGAGCTTATCCCAGCTTAAGCTCTGATACCAAAAATGTCAGGCCTCGTGCTCACATCAGAGATAAAACATACCAACACATGCGGAAGCTATCAAAAAATGGGTAAAATTTACGCTTTTGGCCTGATGGTTTAAAACAATATAATTTAAAATAAGGCGATATGCAAAATATATCCCAAGTTATAAAAACACCAAGCTCTGGCTACCAGCCAACAAAAAACAGTATAGCATAACAACAACAATAACATGCATCAGACTCCAACAACAAAATACAACGACAAAGCGCAGGGCATCCCCTGGCTAACTGTAATGATACATATAAATATGCTATACGCTACCGGTATACTCAACCACCTCCTGGGGCATCACCAGCTGGGTTAAAACCACGACCAGCTGTAAAACCTGGATTCCCTGAAAACAACACAACAAGGAAAACAAACAAGCCCCAGAGGGACATGGGGTCAAACCCCAGTACGGAGAGCAACTGAAATAGCTAAAATAAATGCATAAGATAAAATGCAGATGCTATGCATGAGACACCGGATAACAGCTGAAGGCTACAACCAACAAGGGATCCAAGGAAATCAAACATAGCTCCAAAAGATCTGCAACGAATCAGTGGCCACGGGGTGTGTTAAAAGTATGGTAATGAGCCACTCGCCTTGACACAACACCCAAATACCAGATGCATCAAACAACTCAACCTGCCGTTGCCTCGCCCATGAACTGTGGTAGTTAACCACTCGGCGCATGGTGGCTAACAGATCCCAGTAGGGAGATGAGAGTGCGGTATCGCCGCTCGCCCTCGCATCCTGGTAAGAAAACAATAGCACAATACACAAGGCACAAACGTCCGAGATACAATACAAGGGATCTGAAATGCAAGTGAATAAATGTGTGTATGCAAACAAACGAGAGCAGCTAGCATAACACAATGCAACAGCTACCAACACAGCATTCATATCCACCGAAACAATCCCAGCAATCTCACATTAAATCTCACGCCAATTCCAAGCTACATCAAGCTCAAATCCGTACCTCAATACTGCGCAACAATTACCACAAAGAGATCCCGAGAAAACTGGTTAAAAACCTGCTGAACAACGAAGCATAATTCTCAGGGATGCTAACAGAAGCTCATGGCTGGGTGCCACGCTCAACCAACGCAATTACTACCAAAAAAACTTACTGGAAGCTTAAAATAAGGCTAGGAACAAGATCTCATCACAAAGGAACGAAGTTCTTCCTGCACTACAAAACGCACGATCGGGCAGCAACTTCGCGTTCCTAAACTAGCCAACCACAGCCTCCAAAAGTGGTATAAAATGGAAGAGCTTCTCGAGAGGAGTCCAACGCTACCTCAAACGCCCAAAACAACGGTCGGAAACGACGGGAATTCGCCGGAGAAACTCACGATGAACAGTACTAGGGTTCGAAGAACAGAGGACGACAATCGAGATAATATTTCGCTAAGTATGGGATCTGATCCCTCAAATCGAAGACCAAGTCTTCCTTAAATACACGCGAGAAAACTAATATAAAATCCACCGACACTAACAAATATCGCGAGCTGCTGACAGTAACGGGAACAGTGCAAAGCTGACGAAGAAATACCCAACAGCTTCTTCAACAGTACAAAGCTCACACCAGCAATCAAAACGCAAGGCAACGAGTGCTATCAAAACGACGTCGTGGAGCCTACGTCATCATATCTGCCAAAAGATGGTCAAGCAAAACCATCGACTGGTTACCAGACGCAACAACCAAAACGCAGCATTCCAATAAAATAAAACGACGTAGCTTCGCACACGTCAGCAAATCTAAAGATAGCACGCTAACGCTTAAACATCGATCACTGGCAACAGACCTCTCCCGCAATCGTTTACCAAAACGGCACCGTTTCCTTCACGCTATAGGAACTTGCTGTCCACATCCAGAATAATACAAGCGTTAACAGATAACCTTACGTCATCACATTTGATTGATAACTCAACCGATACTTCAACAGCAATGCTTACACCAGCAATTGCTACGCCAACGTGCAACAAAAAACATGACGTCAGCAAATCTGCCAACAGATTCAAACTCGAAAATTCCAAAATTTCCAGAATTGCTCTAAGTGTGAAATCTGACCCAAACTCACAAACAGAAATCTGAACCACCAGAAATCGCTACAAGAACCGATTAATTCCAACGATTAATCTCATACAATCCAGGTCTCACAATGCACCCATTTATACGTAATCTGGATTTTGGTGCGTTACACTATCAGATCACGATTGGTATGGCTTCTTTTGAAGCTTTGTATGGCAGGAAGTGTAGATCGCCTGTGTGTTGGGAAGAAGTGGGGGAGAAGCAGCTGTCTTCTCTAGAATTTGTGCAGCAGATGAGAGATCAAGTGGATCTGATTCATCAGCGAATGAAAGCTGCACAATATCGCCAAGCCAGTTATGCGAATAAGAGGAGTAGGCCTTTGGAATTTCAGGTTGGTCCTGAAAGTTTCTCCTTTTTGCAGTGTTATGAGATTTGGTCTCAAGGAAAAATTAGCTCCTCGTTATGTTGATCCATATGGATCTTAGAAAGGATTGGCCCTTTGGCATATCGGTTGTTGTTGACGCCAGATTTGTCCTCCTTACATGATGTTTTTCATGTGTCTATGTTGAGGAAGTATGAGCCAAATCCGTCGCATGCGTTGAGAACTGATGAGGTGGAGCTTGATCGGACTTGAGTTATGTGGAATATCCCTTGCAGATCTTGGATAGAAAAGGGAAACAGCTGAGGAATAAGACCATTCCTTTGGTGATGGTTCAGTGGAGCAAACATGGTAGAGAGGAAGCTACGTGGGAACTGGAAGAGAAGATGCAGCGTGAGTGGTCGCATCTGTTTGAGTAAGTGCTGTATCAAATTCCAGTAGTTAGTTGGTTTTTTGTCGTATCCTGGTAGATGTTTGCTTATGGTTGTTCTCCTAGTTATCTTAAACTCTTGATCTAGAGTTGCTGTTCGATTTCGAGGACGAAATCCTATTTTAGTGGGGGAGAGATGTGAGACCCGAAAGTTAGAAAGATTAATTGAGTTAATTAATCGGGTTTGGTATAGACCAGATTTGGATTGAACAGATCTGGGATGAGCCAGCTTTGAGTTGGTATGCTTGGTTTTGTTGTCGGGTCCGTGTAAGTCCTTGAAACAGATCTTGAGAGTTGGAGAATTTCCACGGGAACTGATCAGATGTGAGTGTTGGTCAGCGTTGGGTGATCGCGCTTACTTGTGGTGATGAAATATGGTATCGCTAAGCAGATGTGAGTACGCCAGCGTGATTGCGGTGGTGAGTAGCTAAACTACATCGTTTGGATTAGTGAGAACGACGGCGTTTTGGTTTAGCGGACGAGACTCAGATTTGAGTAGGGTTGGTCTTCAGATTTCGGTAGGACCTGAGTGTTACGATGCGATGCTGTTTGGAATTTCAAATTTGAGTAGCGGGTGACGTGTCCAGATGCGAGAGTGGACTCTGTGTGACGCCGTTTGGATAAGTTAGGATCTGCTTCGGCCTAGAGCCAGATCTGATGTGAGATTCAGATCCGAGTGGGAAATCAGTTTTGAGGCTTAAGTGTCGGTGGGTTCTGTTCTTCAGATTTGAGTAGATTTGACCTTTTAAATAGGGGACTTTGCCTTCGTTCTTTATTATTCAGCATCGACACTTAGATATATGTCCCGATAGCGAATTCTGTCGTGATAACCTAGCTACTGGTCACCGAACCTTATCTTCTCCGATTGCCGAAGGTAGGCAGCTCCGATTGAAATAAGAGTGGTACCGCTGGACTCCTCTTGCCAAGACGCTTCCTTCGCACAGCTTTTGGAAGCTTGCGCCAAGCTTGGTGAGGTGGTGAGACATCTCTCTTCTGTAGTCTGTTAGCATAAGCGTCGGATTTGCTTCTGCCTTTCAGGTAGCTCGTTGGGTAAGTGTTAAGATCCTACCCTGTGCTTATATTTGAGCTTTCTGTTGTGTTAGAAGGGTAGGACAGATTTGGTTGAGCTCGTAGCTCCCAATTCATAGTTTCTGTGCTACTGTCCCTGAGCTAATATCTGTGTTTGGCTTAGCAGGTGTGAGATCTGTGTTGCTCGGGACTGCTTTGTGGTAATTGTAGCTCAGAAGACTTGAGTTACGGATGTGATCTTGTTTTACAGCTTTGGATTGAGCATGGGTGATTATGCTTGCTGCTGTGTATGCCTTACATCATTGTATATGTTCTGTGTTGGACATTTTATCTGTTGCATACACGCATTTGTCATATGGAGCTCAGATCTGTTTAAGCCGTGCTTTGTTATCTTGATCTGTGCGTACCAGGATGCTTGTTTAGAGGATGAACGGGTAATTCCCGTCACCCTCATCTCCCTGCTGGGATCTGTTAGCCACTATAAGCAGAGTGGATAGCTCCCACACCTCATGAGTTGGGTAACAGCAAGTTGAGCTGTGTTTTGCATCTGGTGCCGTGTGTTGAGACGAGTGGGTAGCTCTCATATACTCACACACACCGTGGACATATTCAGTTGTATCTGTCTTTGATCAGCTTTGAGTTGCCTTCGAGATTCTGGCTCCATGCCATTGGTTGTAGCCTTCTGTTGTACTCAGCTGTTCATGCATAGCATTTTCATGTTATCTGTTGCTTTCCATTTGCTGTTTTATGTTGCTCTCCGTACTGGGGTTTGACCCCATGTCCCTCTGGGGCTGGTGTTGTTTTCCTGTGTGTGTTTTCAGGTTACTCAGCTGGTCGTGGAGTTGACCCAGCTGGAGGTGCCCCAAGAGGTGGTTAGAGTGTCTCAGTTAACGTATAGCATATATGTATCAATACTGTTAGCCGGGGGATGCCCTGTGCTTTATTGTATTCAGTTGTAGTGTTGTTGATTGGTGCTTGATGCATGTTGTACTGTGGCTTTTAGCCGTGTGTATTCTTTGTACTCTGGGATATTTTGAGTATTGTAGTATTTCAAATTATACTATCTTTCAGTCAGGCCAAAAGCGAAAATTTAGCCACTATTTTGAATGCTTTTGCTATTGTTTGTGTGGTTAAAATTTGTGATTGTGCACGAGGCCTGACAACCTTAGAAACACATGATCACCTACTTCAAAATACAGCTCACGACAATGGATATCAGCATATCTCTTTTGTCTACTTCGTGCCATCTTCATACGATCACGTTTACTTTTGATGGCCTTCGCAGTTTGTTCTACAATGTCAGGACCTATCTCTGTCCTTTCAAATACATCATCCGAATGTATCGGTGATCTACATTTTCTTCCATATAGAGCTTCATATGGAGCCATTTCTATTGAAGCCTGATAACTATTGTTGTACGTGAACTCAACGAAGGGTAATTTAGAATCCCAACTTTCTACAAAATCAATAGTACACGCACGAAGTAAATCCTCCATTATTTGTATTACTCTTTCAGATTGTCCATCAGTTTGCGGATGGAAAGAATTACTGAAGGTTAACTTAGTTCCCATGGCTCTATGTAAGCTCTTCCAGAACATAGAAGTAAATCTTGGATCTCGATCTGATAATATTGAACTTTGAATTCCATGAAGTCTCACTATCTCTCTTACGTAAATCTCAGCATATTATTCAGATCGTAAGTTGTCTTCAATGGTAAAAAGTGAGTTGAATTGGTTAATGTATCAACTATAACCCAAATAGAGTTGAATTCATGGAGTGTTCTTGGTAAACATACTACAAAGTCCATAACGATATTATTCCATTTCCATACTGGTATTGGGAGAGGTTTTAACATACCCGTTGGTCATTGATGCTCTGCTTTTATTTGTTGGCATGTTAAACACTCAGAAACAAAATTGGAAATATCATGTTTCATTCCCGGCCACCAAAACAGCTGTTGCAAATCTTTATACATTTTCTTGCCTCCTGGGTGAATTGAATAAGGAGTGTTATGGGATTCGTTCATGATCTCAGCACACAAGTTATCAGCTCATGGTAACCATAACCTGTCTTGGTATCTCACAATTACTTCTACTGTTTTTTAAAGATTTCCACCTCTCTTCGTCTTGCTGCTTCCATTTAAGTAGTTGATCATCCCTCGCTTGACCTTCTCTAATGCGATCCTTTAACATAGACCGGATTGTAAGCACAGCTAATCTTGCAGCACATTCTTGCGTAATCACTTCCAGCTCAGATGTCTCAATTTCCTTAGCTAATGGTATTTGAACTGAAAGTTGAGCTAAAACCACAGCTTTTATACTTAGCGCATCTGCTACTACGTTATCTTTATCAGGTTGATATCTAATGACTCAATCATAGTCTTTTACCAGCTCTAGCCACCTTCTTTGTATCATATTGAGCTCCTTCCGAGTGAAGAAATACTTGAGTCTCTTGTAGTCAGTAAATATTTTCCATTTTTCCCCATAAAGGTAGTGTCACCAAATCTTCAATGCAAATACCACTTCTGCCAGTTCTAAGTCATGCGTAGGATAATTCTTTTCATGAATGTTCAGTTGCCTAGAAGCATAGGCAATCACCTTCTTATCTTGCATTAAGACAGCTCCCAATCCTGTCTTTGATGCATCTGTAAAAATTGTATAGTTTCCTTTCCCAGATGGCAGAGTTAAAACAGGGGCTTCTATCAATGCCTTCTTTAATCTCTCAAAACTGAACTCATTAAAGTGTCCAAACAAACCTAACATTCTCTTTGGTCAATGACGTTCAAAGGACAGCTATCTTTGAGAATCCCTCAATCAAACGTCGGTAATAACCTGCAAGTCCTAGGAAACTGCGAATCTCGGTAATGCTCTTAGGTACAGGCCACTCCCCGATGGATTCTATTTTTGATGGGTCTACTTCTACGCCATTCTTAGAGATTATATGACCAAGAAACACAACCTTTTCAAGCAAAAATTCACACTTACTAAATTTAGCAAAAAGTTGCTTAGTCAAAATTTGCAGCACACATCTAAGCTGATCTGAATGTTCGGCTGTTCTTAGAATAAATCAGAATGTCATCTATAAACACTATTACGAATTGATCTAAGAAAGGTTGAAACACCCTATTCATAAATCCATAAATGATGAAGGCGCGTTCGTTAACCCAAAGGGCATCACTAGAAATTTGTAATGTCCATAGCGTGTTCTAAAAGTGATTTTGTAGACATCTGTTTCCATAATCTTTAACTGATGATATCCAGAGTGGTGATCTATCTTAGAGAATATAGTTGCACCTTGTAACTGATCAAACATGTCTTAGATCCTAGGGAGAGGATACTTATTTTTGACAGTTAACTTATTCAACTCCTCCCTATAGTCGATGCATAAACGCATGTACCGTCCTTTTTCTTGACAAATAGTACCGGGGCTCCCCATGGTGAAGTGCTTGGGCGAATGAAACCTTTGTCTAATAGGTCTTGGATTTGATCTTTTAACTCCTTCATCTCTGTAGGAGCAATTCTATATGACGGCTTGGATATAGGAGCAGCTTAAGGTGTTAAGTCAATCGTAAATTCTATGTAATGCCCAAAATTATTACATCGAAATTTAGTGATTTGAAGTTCCAGATGATAGATTTTGATGAAGCTTGATTATGAGCTTGGATTCTTCTGGAAGTGTGGGGTGATTAAGGAACTTGGTATCGTTGAATTTCGCTAAGTGTGGGAACCAGACGAAGCGATTTGATAAAATCGTTCAGCAGCAGGTTACTGTAGCAAAGTAAATGCGGGTCAACACTACTGTAGCTTGCGACTGGTTGAATTTTGAAATTCTGTCGAAGCGCTAGTGTGGGTTGCAGCTGGAATCAGACGCGCGAATACAAGGATCAACGAGGAAGCGCCACGTGTTGGTTATTGTTACGCACGTGGGAATCAGCAGCAAGAGTTCCTTACGCACCCGCTGGTTTATGCATCTTCTGGTTTGTTAGTGTGTTGACTGGTTTTGATGACGAAGGCGCGACGTCGTCGTTTTACTTGTGAACGCAAATCAGTCGAGGCAAGTATGTGAAACTTGGTTCCAGCAGAGGGAGCAATGCGACATCGTTTTAACTTATAAAACCGGAATCTCGATACGATGCCGTTTTGAATAAAGTATCGAAATCAATCGTTGAGTTATTAGAGTGACCAACTGCTGGTTTTCTTTCAGTAGAGGTGTGATTGTATGTTACGACGTCGTTTAGATTAGTTGTAACGACATCGTTTTAATTTCGAAGTGTTGCGACTAGATTCTTGCTGCGACTTGTTGTTGCTTCTGCTGAATAACAAGAGAATGATACTTCCAGTCGAGGGAATGAAATATGACTATTTTGAACAGCGACTGAGGAAGAACAACAGTTGAGGAATCTGTTTAGCGTTATCCACTTTCGAAGCGGTGGGAGTATATCCTGTTTGAATACTCAGCATGACACGTGGAACTCGAATTGAACACGTTGGAAATGCTGCAGAAAAACAGAGATCGTTGTCTATAAATAAGAGTGAATTCGAAATATTGAGAACATCTTGATTACAGATATCAATTTGTGATTCTGCGAGTATCTCAGGAAGTGCTGAACAGAGCTTAAGAACAGTGACTGAAGTATTTTGAAAACAGAGGAACGAAGGTATAATTTGACAGAAGAGTCAGGGATTAGATTACTCGAGAATGATATTTCTTGAGTTATCCCGCTGAAATCACATACATGTTTGATTACTGTTCTTGATTTAGAACTTGAATTGTGTGTGTCGATCCAGCACAGGTAGTGGATCTTTTATATTTGCATGACATTGCATAACGAAGAAAATTGAATTGATTCTAATGCCAAGGACTGAGTTGGCATGATTTTTGAAGCCGGAGATGGTTTCGATAGATGAATATTCATGTCAAGATCGGATACGAATCTTGATGGCATCGAACTGAAATGGAATCAATTCTGAGATCAAAGAAGAGAAACATAATCATTCATTGCATTGCATTTGTTTTACAGTTGATACACTGTTATTCATTTTATTTCTATTATTCATGCCTGCTGATTATACTGAGATGATTCTCACCGGAGTTTATCCGGCTGTTGTCTTGTTTTGTATGTGTGCATGGCAACAGGAGGAAGAAACTAGTGGGGAGCAACCAAGGGTAGCGAGAGATAACTACCTAGACGCTGGGTCAGCAGCAGGAATAATGAATACCAGCTGATAGTTTATATTTTTTTGGACAGTTGATCTTAGGTTGCTCAAGTCTGGTTTTGTATGTAAGAATCAAGCGTGTATTAGTAAACTTAGCTTGTACCTATCGAGGACAATGAAGTATTTTCATAAATGAATAACGTTTACGATACAAGCTGAATCCTTTAAGCTTTTGCTGGTTGTACAAGCTGAATCCTTAAAGCTTCTGCTGGTTGAAAAAGAAAATTTTATTATCTTATATACGAACCAGATTAGATTTAATAAACTTGTTTAGTTTAAATTAATAACCCACTGATTGAGATTAGAGACTTAATTGTGAGCAGAGAGCCTCACAACAGGTGGTATCAGAGCCTACTACATCATTAAGATCATTGAATTAGATGAGTGGGGGTAGATCGAGTTCTTCCTGAGTGATTAATTGATTGCATGCTTGTGTGGTATATGTCTTACTGCTTTTGAATTTGTATCACCTGATTATGTGAAAAACTGGTAAGAATATGCCGAGCAGATTTGAGAATTAAATGCTCTTTGAGAAGAGAATAAATAGCATGTATTGAACGAAGCATGAATCAGAACTCGATCTTTTGAAAAGCAGTACATTGATGTATGCTAATCAGAGGAGGGACTGAGATTGACTTGTTATTGATTGATGAGAAATGATGACCAAGTCTGTTTGATTTATAGATATGCCTCCTCGAAGAACAACTAACGGACAGACAGATCAGGGTAGTACATCGACTGATATGTTGAATGCAGCTGCTACTCCGATGGAAACTTTGTTTAAACGGTTTCAGTCTTTTAAACCACCAACGTTGGCAGGAATAGAGAATGCGATAGAATGTGAGAACTGGTTGGAAGATATTGAGAAATTATTTGAAGCACTTGATTATACCGATGATCGTTGGGTAAAACTGATAGTTCACCAGTTGCATGGTCTGGGTAGTACATCGACTGATATGTTGAATGCAGCTGCTACTCCGATGGAAACTTTGTTTAAACGGTTTCAGTCTTTTAAACCACCAACGTTGGCAGGAATAGAGAATGCGATAGAATGTGAGAACTGGTTGGAAGATATTGAGAAATTATTTGAAGCACTTGATTATACCGATGATCGTTGGGTAAAACTGATAGTTCACCAGTTGCATGGTCTGGGTAAGAGTTGGTGGATAGCAACCAAGAAAGCGCTTGAGAATCAGGGTACTGTGATTACTTGGGCAGTATTTCGAACAGCTTTCTATCAACGATTTTTCCCCGTTTCGTATCGGAATGACAAAGGGGCAGAATTTGCAAACCTGAGGCAGGGGCCATTGAATATTGAAGAATATGTTGCTAAATTTACCAGCTTGCTTAAATTTGCGCCACATGTTGTCATCAGCGATGAAGCACAAGCTGATCAGTTTATCAATGGCCTAAATCCTGACGTGTTTACTTTGGTGAACACTGGTCGACCAAATACTTTTGCCGATGAGTTGAATCGTGCAAAAGGTGCAGAAGCTGGATTGCTAAGGCAAAGTAGATCACAATTTGTACCACCAGACGCAAGAGCATCACAAGAGGAATTTCAAATTCCACCGACCCCTCTATTTGATACTGGAAACAGTAGTATTGGAAAGAAAACTTTCTTTACAGGACTAGGAAAAAAATTTAAACGTCCAGGTACCCGTAGCTCCTCCAGTTCAAGTGAATTCAAACAACTGGGAGCTGGACAAGAATTTGGTGATTACTGTACCAAGTGTGGAGGCAGACATGCTACAGAACAATGTAGAGGAGTGTCTGGCCTTTGCCGTATTTGCAATCAACCGGGACATTTCGCGAGAATATGTCCCCAACGTAATTCTGGGAATTTACAGAATTCGGAAGCATCGAGAACGATGCCAATACCTGAAAGGCAAGCCTCCTCTGTATATTCATTTCAACCCCAGAATCAGCAGCAGGGTAGACAAGGAGGAAGCCAAACAGTAAGTCAACCTCCAAAACAGCAAGAAAGAGTGTTTTATTTGACTGAAGAACAAGCACAAGCAGCTCCTGATGATGTTATTGCAGGTAACTGCTATTTGTGAAATTTTCCTTCTTATGTGTTAATTGAATGAAGTTTTGTTACTGCATGATTCCTATATGCATATAGCGACTGCTGATGAGTTCGAGGACGAACTCGAATTTTTAGAGGGGGAGAAATGTAATGCCCGAAATTATTACATCGAAATTTAGTGATTTGAAGTTCCAGATGATAGATTTTGATGAAGCTTGATAATGAGCTCGGATTCTTCTAGAAGTGTGGGGTGATTAAGGAACTTGGTATCGTTGAATTTCGCTAAGTGTGGGAACCAGACGAAGCAATTTGATAAAATCGTTCAGCAGCAGGTTACTGTAGCAAAGTCAATGCGGGTCAACACTACTGTAGCTTGCGACTTGTTGAATTTTTAAATTCATTCGAAGCGCTAGTGTGGGTTGCAACTGGAAGCAAACGCGCGAATACAAGGATCAACGAGGAAGCACCACGTGTTGGTTATTGTTACGCACGTGGGAATCAGCAGCAAGAGTTCCTTACGCACCTGCTGGTTTATGCATCTGCTGGTTTGTTAGTGTGTCGACTGGTTTTGATGACGAAAGCGCGACGTCGTCGTTTTACTTGTGAACGCAAATCAGTCGAGGCAAGTATGTGAAACTTGGTTCCAGCAGAGGGAGCAATGCGACATCGTTTTAACTTATAAAACCGGAATCTCGATACGATGCCGTTTTGAATAAAGTATCGAAATCAGTCGTTGGGTTATTAGAGTGACCAGCTGCTGGTTTTCTTTCAGTAGAGGTGTGATTGTATGTTACGACGTCGTTGAGATTAGTTGTAACGACATAGTTTTGATTTCGAAGTGTTGCGACTAGATTCTTGCTGCGACTGGTTGTTGCTTCTGCTGAATAACAAGAGAATGATACTTCCAGTCGAGGAAATGAAATATGACTATTTTGAACAGCGACTGAGGAAGAACAACAATTGAGGAATCTGTTTAGCGTTATCCACTTTCGAAGCGGTGGGAGTATATCCTGTTTGAATACTCAGCATGACACGTGGAACTCGAATTGAACACATTGGAAATTCTGCAGAAAAACAGAGATCGTTGTCTATAAATAAGAGTGAATTCGAAATATTGAGAACATCTTGATTACAGATATCAATTTGTGATTCTTCGAGTATCTCAGGAAGTGCTGAATAGAGCTTAAGAACAGTGACTGAAGTATTTTTGAAAACAGAGGAACGAAGGTATAATTTGACAGAAGAGTCAGGGATTAGATTACTCGAGAATGATATTTCTTGAGTTATCCCGCTGAAATCACATACATGTTTGATTACTGTTCTTGATTTAGAACTTGAATTGTGTATGTGTCGATCCAGCACAGGTAGTGGATCTTTTATATTTGCATGACATTGCATAACGAAGAGAATTGAATTGATTATAATGCCCAGGACTGAGTTGGCCTGATTTTCGAAGCCGGAGATGGTTTCAATAGATGAATATTCATGTCAAGATCGGATACGAATCTTGATGGCATCGAACTGAAATGGAATCAATTCTGAGATCGAAGAAGAGAAACAGAATCATTCCTTGCATTTGTTTTACAGTTGATACACTGTTATTCATTTTATTGCTATTATTCATGCCTACTGATTATACTGAGATGATTCTCATCTCACCGGATCCGGCTGTTGTTTTGTTTTGTATGTGTGCATGACAACAGGAGGAAGAAACTAGTGGGGAGTAACCAAGGGTAGCGAGAGGTAACTGCTTAGACGATGGGTCAGCAGCAGGAAGAATAAATACCAGCTGATAGTT
>KV013977.1:140853-155056 GCA_001598015.1 Dorcoceras hygrometricum
GACAAATGGTAACCACTTGGAAAGTCCGAAGGAGGGTAGTTCGATAGATCACCGGGTCACTATCTATCTGCATGCTCAGATCATCACAATGTTCCCTACCAATGAACATGGTACTTCGCATCGCAGATACTAGTCTCGAACTCGGGCGGCCTTATCCTCATTTTGACGGCCCAATCGACTAGGAACATGTTCAGAATACACAGCGACTATTAGATGTGTTTCATGATAGCCGTCATACCCACTATCACATCTAACATACGCTTTAGTGCATTCTAGGTCTTTACTCAACGCAATTGTAAATCATTACACACATAATGAAAGTAAAGAACGCCATATAAATAAATGCGAATATCATATATAAAGACTGTTTTGTACAAGAGTCTATAATCCCACACGCCACAAGTTGGCTAGTTGGGCATCTACTCTAACACATGCTAGATAGAGCACTGCTAGAAATTTCTTTGCCTTAGTTGTTAAGTTAATATAAGTGAGAACTGTAGACCTTCTAGGACTTTTTTTGAGAACTTTGACACTAGCGAACTTAGAAATGTCTTAGGTATCTAACTGATTTTGGGATTTAGTATGACCGTAAACGCATAGCTGTGTGACGTTTCTGTTTCAGGCGAGATCCGTGTGCTAGGTATCACTATGCTTGCTTTGCTAGACTCAGGGGAGACCCACTCGTTTATTTCGAGTGCGTTCACACAGAGGATGGGTATTGTTCCGGAGAGTTTGGGAGTAGCTCTCACCGTGATGGTTCCGTCAGGGGAGGAGTTGAAGATGACCAGCATCGTGCAGGGACGATGATGTTCCAGGATCATGCGGTCGGAGCGGATTTGGTCGTTTTACCGATGTTAGGATTCGACCTCATCCAAGGCATGGATTGGCTGACAGAGTTTGGAGCAATGATATAATTTCAGCGGAGGACAGTGACTATCAGGCCGCCAGAGCAGGAGGCCTTCTTATTTGAGGCAGCGAGGAGACCGCGGAAGCCCAGATTTATATCCTTTCTACAGGCCAGGAAGCTAGTTGAGCTCGTATTTCAGGCATTCTTGGCCAGTTTTACCGCTTCTGGAGGTTCAGCAGGGCCTTCACTGACTGATGTGGAGGTAGTCAGGGATTTTTCAGATGTCTTTCCTAATGATGTAGCTAGAGTTCCACCAGAGCGAGAGGTGGAGTTTTCTATCGAGCTGATGCCAGGTACAATGCCTATCTCTAAGGCACCGTATCGGTTGGCTCCTACCGATATGAAGGAGCTGAAGGAGTAGATTCAAGAGTTGCTCGACAAGGGGTTCATACGCCCTAGTTTTTCTCCATGGGGCATGCAGTTCTATTTGTGAAGAAGAAGGATGGAAGCATGAGGTTGTGCATTGACTACCGGGAGCTGAACAGAGTTACACTGAAGAATAAATACCCACTCCCGAGGATAGAAGATTTATTCGATCAGTTGCAGGGAGCTTTGTTGTTCTGGGAAATTTATTTGAGATCTGGATATCATCAGTTGAGAGTTAGAGAGAAGGACATGTCCAAGACTGCTTTCGGACACGCTACGACCACTATGAGTTCTTGTGATTCCGTTTGGCCTGACGAATGCCCCGGCGATTTTCATGGATCTGATGAACAGGGTATTCAGACAGTATTTAGACAAGTTCATTATAGTTTTCATCGACGACATTCTGGTCTATTCGAGAAGCTTGGAGGAGCATAGGCAGAACTTGCAGACAGCTTTGCAGACGTTGAGGGAGCACAAATTGTATGCCAAGTTCAGAAAGTGCGAGTTTTGGCTGGAGCAGGTAGCATTCTTAGGGAATATCGTGTCAAGAGATGGGATTTCAGTCGACCCATAGAAGGTAGATGCAGTGCAGAACTGGGGGATTCCGAGGAATGCAGCGGAGATTCGCCACAGCTTTGCAGACGTTGAGGGAGCACAAATTGTATGCCAAGTTCAGAAAGTGCGAGTTTTGGCTGGAGCAGGTAGCATTCTTAGGGAATATCGTGTCAAGAGATGGGATTTCAGTCGACCCATAGAAGGTAGATGCAGTGCAGAACTGGGGGATTCCGAGGAATGCAGCGGAGATTCGCCGTTTCTTGGGATTAGCAGGATACTACCGTAAGTTTAATCAAGGGCTTCTCTTCGATTTCAGTGCCCTTGACAGCCCTGACCAAGAAAAATGCAAAGTATGTGTGGAGTCCCTAGTGTCAGAGGAGCTTTGATCAGCTGAAGGAGTCCCTTACTTCAGCGCCAGTGTTAGCGATGCCGATAGATCATGAGGAGTTTGTAGTGTATACAGATGCTTTCCTGAGAGGTTTGGGTGCAGTTCTGATGCAGGGTGGAAATGTTATTTCTTATGCGTCGAGACTGCTGAAGAGTTATGATCAGAACTATTCGAGCCACGATCTGGAGCTGGCGACAGTGGTATTCGCATTGAAGATTTGGAGGCACTATTTGTACGGCGAGAAGTGTCAGATTTTCACGACCACAAGAGCCTCAAGTACTCTTCACCCAGAAGGAGCTGAACATGAGGCAGCGCAGATGGCTAGAGTTGGTGAAGGACTATGACTGTGACATTAGCTACCATCCGGGTAAAGCTAATGTGGTGGCAGACGCTTTGAGCCGGAAGATTTCAGGAGTGGCGTGTTTGTCAGTTGAGAGGCCACTACAGGCTGAGATTCAGAGATTCGGATTGGAGTTATATTCAGGGGGCTATGCGCCTAGTTTAGTAGCGCTCACAGTTCAACCGACTCTTCGAGAGTGGATTAGAGACGGGCAGGCCTCCGATGAGCAGTTACAGCAGTGAGACAGCGAGATGAGGCCAGAGGACGATGTCTGTACACTGTTGAGAATGGGATAGTCCGTTTCAGAGGCCGTATGTGGGCGCCGTGTAATGGACAACTGAGAGCCGAGATCTTATCTGAGGCTCATGCATCGACGTACTCCATCCACCCAGGGAGTACGAAGTTGTAC
Organism: Dorcoceras hygrometricum; assembly: GCA_001598015.1. Lineage (NCBI taxonomy): Eukaryota > Viridiplantae > Streptophyta > Magnoliopsida > Lamiales > Gesneriaceae > Dorcoceras > Dorcoceras hygrometricum. The sequence goes on from KV013977.1 coordinate 143,819, forward strand.
AGAGATTTGCAGACGTTTTACTGGTGACCGAGGATGAAGAAGGATATTGGGAGATTCGTGTCTGAGTGCTTGACTTGTCAGCAGGTCAAGGCAGAGCATCAGCGATCGACAGGGTTGTTGCAGCCACTCCCTATCCCCGAGTGGAAGTGGGATCATATCACAATGGATTTTGTGGTGGATTGCCCAGGAGTCCCAGAGGGTACACGGCGATATGGGTGATTGTGGACAGACTCACCAAGTCAGCGCATTTCTTACCGGTGAAGACTACTTTTGCCCTGATGCAGTACACAGAGATTTACATCAGAGAGGTTCTCAGACTGCATGGCATACCAGTCTCTATTGTGTCTGACAGAGACACCAGATTTACGTCTGCGTTTTGGAGGAGTTTACACGCCGCTTTGGGGACTAGATTGTCGATCAGCACGGTGTTTCATCCGCAGAAAGATGGGCAGTCAGAGAGAGTCATACAGATTCTGGAGGATTTACTGAGAGCCTGTGTGATTGATTTCCAGGGTATGTGGGACTCGAGGTTGTCGCTGGTAGAGTTCACATGCAACAACAGCTTTCAGGCATCGATTTGATGGCTCAGTATGAGGTTCTGTATGGGAGGAGATGCAGACGGCGGACGTTGTGACGAGGATTCGGGATCGGATGAGGACAGCCCAGAGTCGTTACAAGAGTTATGCCGAATAGAGACGACGAGATCCGGTTAGCTGTTGGAGACCATGTTTGTGAGGATATCGCCCTTGAAGGGCGTGATGCGCTTTGGCCGGAGAGGCAAGCTCAACCCGAGGTTTATTGGGTCATTCGAGCTTTTGGAGAGGGTTGGTACTCTGGCGTATCGAGTAGCGTTACCACCCAGCTTGTCAGCGGTTTATAATGTTTTCCACATGTTGAGGCTGCGGAAGTATGTTTCGAATCCGTCACACGTTTTTGATTTTGAGCCGCTCCAGTTGGAGCCAGACTTGTCATTTGAGGAGCGACCGGCATGTTAAGATAAAATTTATAAGTTTTTGTGATAACAAAATAAGACTAAGAACTGATCATAAGTATTCGCAGAGGACAATAGAATTATAGATTTTAGATTCTGTGACGTCATGACATTGAGAGTTAAGTTGCGTTGACTCTGAGTTGACTATTCGGGATTTGATCAGATATCGAGTCAAGTATTCAGTTATCAGGTTGAGATATTCAGATTTCTGTTATCGGGTTGAAGCGTTCGAATCAGACTCAGGTATTTGGATCAGTTAATTAATCGGGTCGGTTAATTCAGATATCGGGTCAGGTTTTCAGAGTTGAAAGTATTTAGACTTGATTCAGAGACTTTAGTAACAGATTCTGGTATATTGACTCAGGAGGTATTATTCAGAGTTGAGAGTATAAACAGACTCTACTCAAGTTACTTCAGATATAAACATTTCAGTATCGTTACAGAGCAAACAGAGTACATCAGATTTGAGGTTATCAGAATTTTTTGATTCAGACTTAGGAACAGTGTACTTTCAGAAGTCGCTAACATCTCAGACATGACGGAGTAACGGCGATATCTCAGATATGATTAAGATACATAAAGAGAGTGACTTTCAGATTTCTTTATTAAGACATATGTGAGCTTCGAATATCTTCAGATGTTATAAAAGGATTATTTGAGGAGAATCAACGGTCACGATTTAATCGTATAAAAGCCTGGAATTAAGGAGAAAAAATCAGATCTATTTTGGGTAAAATTGCACAGTGATCAGAGTGCTTGATACGATGATTACCCGCTTTGGAATATAAGTCAATTTAGCCCTGTCGAGCACAGTTTACCTTTTTTATGGCATTAATGGAGAATTAAATGCTATGATACGATGAAGATATGCAAAAGAGCTTATCTCTACTGGCTACATTTGTTGACCGTTGAAGACAAGAGTATAAAAGGCTGAAGAATTCAAATGAAGAAGTCTTTTGCTCATCTCCGCTATCAGTGATTCACGACGTTTATTCTTGGTCATTAAAAAGCTCTCAAATATCCACTGGAACGTTCTATTGCAAAAATATTCTAAGTCCAGTATTACAACTCGAAGAACATTCAAGTTCAGCCCTCATAGTTTAACCTTCTAGTTATCTTCTGATTTACATTTGTAAACAGTTCTTGTTGATAAAAGAACCAGAAGATCTACGGTACTCAATAAGATCATATTTCATTGTAATATTTATCTTTGAGTCTGTAACAAACTTGCTGTGTGAAGCAGTTTGAAAGAGTTACATTGACTGTACTCAGCAGTTGTATCTGCTTGTAGTTGAAGTTGCAAGAGTTCATCTTGAGCGAGGCTCGGTGACTGGGTGTAGATAGAAGCTGTGTGCATCAAATTCTTCTAGTGAAACCTTCCTGCAAAGGAAGAAGGGGAGACGTAGGATCTTCAGACCGAACTTCCATAAACAAACTTTGGACCTTGCACTTTTACTTTACTGCATCGCATTTATATTCATACTATTCACCGATTGATCGACTTCTTTCCGCACATTATTTGTTAATCGAAAAATAAGACTTGGGACTGAGATACCTCAGATCTGGTAACTCGGATCTGAGTTAAGCGAGACGCTTATAAAATCATTTTAAGGTTTAAAAATTTAAAATTCTAAAGGAGTTCATTCAACCCCCCCCCCCCTTTCTGAACTCCAAAGGCTGTTTTCGATCCATATTGATCCTATCACGGCACAGATTTTAGCTCGAGAGGAGCGCAGGCTGAGAGCGCGGAGTATTCCGATGGCCATGGTCTGATGGAAAAATCACTCGGAGGATGAAGCTACCTGGGAGATTGAGGCCGTTATGCGGACGCGCTACCTAGAGATTTTCGATAAGTACTCAATTTCGGGGACGAAATTCCTATAAGTGGGGAGAGTTGTAACGCCTAGAAATTCTTGACGTAGAAATGAGTACATGACTAGGGGGAAAATAATTTTAGATGATTACATGCCATTTTATGCGATTTAATTATGATTTTATGTTGCATATCATGTTTTCAGCCTGTTTGAGTTACAGACGCGTGGACGAGACTAGGGACGACCGAGATGAAAATAATTTAATATTTTTAAATTCTTAGATTTTTAAGAATAAAATTATTATTTTTAAGCAGCAAGTTTCCGAAAATTGGGGCTTTTATTATTATTTTGAAGGGGAACCCATTTTTCTCCTATACGGGTTGTTTTATTGGATTTTAAGGTGTTTTAAAATTTGAGGGGACTTTAATTACGAAAATTAGACTTTTTAAAGCCAAGTTAAACATTTAATTAGCATTTTCAATTAAGTGGAGGGGAGAGCATGTCAAATTCCTTTTCCTTTCTTAATTAAGCTTTAGGGGTCAATTTTGTCACCCTCACTTTTCATAACACAAAAAAACTACTCAACCCTAGCCTCCTCCACCCTCAAACAGCCATCCCTCCTCTACCTCTCAAAGCTTCGGAAATTTCAAGAATTATTTTGAAGGGGAACCCATTTTTCTCCTATACGGGTTGTTTTATTGGATTTTAAGGTGTTTTAAAATTTGAGGGGACTTTAATTACGAAAATTAGACTTTTTAAAGCCAAGTTAAACATTTAATTAGCATTTTCAATTAAGTGGAGGGGAGAGCATGTCAAATTCCTTTTCCTTTCTTAATTAAGCTTTAGGGGTCAATTTTGTCACCCTCACTTTTCATAACACAAAAAAACTACTCAACCCTAGCCTCCTCCACCCTCAAACAGCCATCCCTCCTCTACCTCTCAAAGCTTCGGAAATTTCAAGATCCTGGTGATTCAAAGGCTGTCCGGTCCCGATCTCCCGTCCTCTACGTCGGTAACTCGCAGATCTCAATTTTCTCCAAACCAGACATGTAATTTCTATCATTTTTCCCACCATTTAAGCCATATTAAACTTCTTTAATGATTGATGGTATGTTTTGAATGTGATTTAATGAATCAACGTTTATTATTTTTGGATCACGCATGCATCACGGTTTCTAACACCGATCTGCATGGTTCTTGTGATGGCTCGGTCGAAGGGGGTTCCAAAGGGGCTGTGGCTGGGTCTTAGGAGGTCCAAGGTGTCACACCCCGACACCGAGACTCATGACATCGGCAATATTAAACAATTATAAAATTGTAAAAAATTTAGCCTCATAGTATAGCTCAAACCAGTCTTTTACATAATAAAAAAATCGTCTTCACAACTGCAAAAGAAATCAAAGTTGCGGAAGCGAAATTACATTAACATATTCTAAGTCTTCACCAGCCCCAGAACAGCTCTTGTTCCTCCTCTTCAACATGTTCTTCGTTCTTATCTAGGTGGGAGAAGTAACGGGTGAGTGTTTGGGGAAACACTCCGCAAGTGAGAGACACCATTCGAGCATAACAAGTACATATAAACTGAGCAGAGCATATAACAGAACAGAACAGAGCAGAACATGTCAGGCCTCGTACACAACACAGAGTCAAATCATGTAAAACATAGCGGAAGCACTTTAAAAAGTGGCTAAAATTTTTCGCTTTTGGCCTGACAAAGAAAACATAAAATTTTAAAATACCACAATACATCAAAATATCCCAGTTTAATAAAACATTCACGGCTAGAAGCCATAATACGACAGTATAGCATTTAACAAGTACCAGCCAGCTAATACAACAACCGAAGACACAAAGCACATGACACTCCCCGGCTATAGAACTGATACATATATGCTATACGCTAACTGGGACACTCTACACACCACCTGGGGCACCTCCAGCTGGATCAACACCAAGACCAGCGGAATAACCAGGGAGACTTGAACAACAAGCAGACAACAAAACAACCAGCCCCAGAGGGACATCGGGGTCAAACCCCAGTACGAAGAGCAACATAAAACAGCAATCAGATACAACATGCAATGTATCATGTCGTGCAAATGCATGAGCGGTACAAAGAACATCGGTAACAATCGGAAGGCCAAACGAATAGGAAACAACAACTGTGACACATCACCGAGCTTCGGAAGCTACCCGATCGCACCCAGTGGAAAATAGAGTGGCTCATCGCCGCACCTGCGCGGGAGCCACCCGCCAGGTCGCACGGAATTTCAAGTGGACCAACCACCCGCCAACCTCTATCCAGGTCACTGCAACTGAGGACTGGGAACAACTCAACCAACATCCTCCAGCTGCTGCAACTGAGGACTGGGAACAACTCAACCAACATCCTCCAGCTGCACTCAATCGTGGTTATGCAACACCACTCCGCACCACGAGGGAAGAGCTCCAACAGAGCAACATATCATGGCTAACAAAGAAACCTTTGGCTCAATATGCTATGCAGATGCAGTAACATGCTTAACATGATGCATGTACGTGTAATTCCAGAAAACACAACAAAGGCATTCGAATAATCACATGCATAGCAACTCAACAGATCACCAAACAGCAGGTAATACACCAGATATTTTAGCCAATAGACATCCATAATATACACAGCTTGCCTCTACACAAACACTCGGCACAGCTATATAACACATAATACATCCCCATGCCTATCTCAAAGCTGTAATACAAGCTCGATTCGTATCTTTACAAGGCAACTACCTCACGCAGATTCCTCCAAGAAACAATACCAACAACCTGCTCGACTATGCTTCCTCACGGCCCTCTGCAAAACTTCACATATGCCCGGAAGCTCGAATCTGCTAAGGCACCTGGCAAATCAGTTCAACAACTGAAATTCTAAACACCACAACCTACGGCCCAGAACAGAAATCTGGTCCTAACACCCAACGAAGGCTCAACGGCAAGAACTATATTTAAAATGGTACGCAACCATTTACCCAGAAGCTCAACCAGGTCTGGAGAACTATCGATTGATATCGCGAAGGTACACGGACCTGCAATAACTTCGCTCTCTCTCAAGCACGTCGATCAGAAACTCCAAAATGGTGTCACTCAAAAACTCTAAGTAGGACGAACTCAGCGCCATGAGTCCTGCTCCTTACGGCGGCGTAAATTGACGGGGATCTAGCGAAGAGGGTTTCGCATGAACAGTAGCTAACGAGGGTTATCGGGGAATACAATGGAAAATATCGGGTTCGAGAAAAATACGCTAAGTGTTTACAAACACTGATATTTAAATCCTCCAGCTAATCGCTACTGATAAAGTACATGAGCGACGAAAACAGATTCCTGAATCAGATTTTATCACCAAACAGATTTCTTGATGGGAACCAGCGTACACACACAAATCTGAAACAAGCACTAACCAAATCTAAACGATGTCGCTGGCCGTTGAAACAGATCTCTACAACAGATCCCTGCGCTAAGGAACAAATCTACAAATCTGAAATCTTCAGCGTTCACACTAATAAATGCTCAACTAACAAAATGGCAACGCATCGGCGAAACAGATCTCTGGACCCGCAACAATGCTAACAACACTAAGCCAAACCGGTCAACACAAAACGTTGACATCTGTCCAAGAATCCTCGCCCGTTAACAGATTTCACCGACTTCTGAAGACTAGCGCTAAACAGCGATTACTCAACAAAACGACGACGTTGAGACTTCTGGACACGCCAACAGGTCTGATCGAAGCGTTACAACAGATCTCTTATAGTACTAAAGGCTAACGCGCCAACAGACTCTAGCGCTAAACCCAAAACGACATCGCGTAGAGTCCACAGGAGAAGTCTGAATACAAAACGCTAACTGCTGGAAACATCTGTACGCTAACTCTAAATCGCTAGAGAAATCTGAAGACAAGCGCCAATCGCTATTCCACGCAACAGCGATCACCCGCTACAGGAGAGTTGACTTGCGTTGACATCTGCTTCCGGCGAAAAACTTAACAAACAACTCTCTCGTGCGCACCAGATCTCGCAATCCAATGCTAAGCCAAACGACACAGTTCCAACTTATTTAAACGACAGCGTTTTGGAATACAATACACAAAACGCGCGAGCAGACTTCGCAATGCATCTAGCGCTACCAGATCTCTACCAAGACTCCTAGCGCTAATTAAAGTCAGATCTCTCTAAATGACGACGTATGGAATTCGCGCCAAAAAAACACGCTGCGAACCAGCAAACACCAGTGACCCGATTTCACTAGAAATCCGAACAGATCTCTTCACAAAAACAGATTTCTCATAAAACAGATTCTAGCTCAAAAATACCAAACTTTCCAGAATTGTTCCAAGTATGAAATCTGACCCAGAAATACTTTCGAAGTCTTTCAACAGAAAGCTAAACATCCAGATTTGTCCACGCACGAATCTGAATTCTTAAAATCCGATTAATTCCACCAATTAATCATATTCGAATTTCCGGATCTCACATTTCTCTCCACCTTAAAATATTTCGTCCTCGAAATCGAAGCGACATCTCTGGAATAAAACAAAGTCTCCTCAACAAAGCCAACGCTGGAAAGTTCAGTTATACACAGAACAATCAAAACCCTCCAACTTTCAACCAAGAGACTACCAAACAAGGGTTCAAGATAACCAGGAGCACAACCACAAGCAACCAACTGCTGAAGAATCACATAGAACACACAGCTACAGAAATCTGACTCGACGCTAACACAACTTAGCGTAGTCATTCTCTCCATAACTTCACCTTAACATAAACACGCCATGCAAGGAGAATAATTCATTTTGGTACTGCCAAAATAAAAACAGAAACAGTCCTTACTGCAATCTCCAAAAGAACGCACACCACAAGAAGTTCGTCGCAAAACACCGCGATACCTAAAACAGCTGATGCTCAAAGGCTAAGTTACCACCTAAAATGCCAAAGAGGGATCAACAAAAGAAAAACCAGTTACCAGCTGGGTAGGAACAAGACTCGAATCTGAAAGAAACAAAAGACAAGGATGAAAGGCTGTTCCAACATAGATGAGGACACGCTCCACTCATATCAGATTCGATCTCTCAAATATACCTTCCAAAATATCCTTGCTAGCTAAAACAGTCAAATTGAGGGTCTAGTCTCTCTCATTCCATCAGTATTTAACACCAAAGAAGGATCTGATTCACAATTTCCTCGGCTTGAACACATAGAACACACTACGTGTCCACAACAACGCAGCCGGCATCAGTAAATCACACAACAAAGATCCAATATAACCTAATACACCCAAACATACTGATGAATCTGCGAACTAATTCACCACTAAATCTCAAATCCAGCATAATCTAAGAAGGAGAAACTTGCAAAAAGCATGCGGTTCCCAACTGAGGTTCCAAAATTCCACACTGAGAAAGCAAAATCTGGTCAAAAGGTCACACTCACCCTTTTCTCGAGACATAACCAGATCTCTTAGGTCATCCACCTACTGTACAACTTTCGGTGAAAACCACTAAGTCCTACAATTTCTTCTAGTCACCAAGCAAAATTTGTACTTCCCACCGTACAAAATCTCCAAGAAGGTTATACCGAACATCGCTTGGTCACGAATTCTACACGAAAATTCTACCAATTCTCGGTATGGCCTCACGTCTCAGCATCTGATCAGGGAAAAAACGATAAACTCGCAGTTCCTCGAGACCCAAAAACATCGAAAAGCTCTTCCAACTTCGGAACAAAAGCTCAGAGTGCTTACTAGCCACTACCAAAGCCAGAAAACTAAGCCATCTAGTTACAGGATCGCCACAATTCCTCTTGCCAGTTTCCTAGAATATGCCTTAGCACATGGACAAAATGGGCTGCTATAGACAATCCAACAGTCATACTTTTACTACCCGCGCTGAACTGACACCCGGAACCAACAAGGAAGCTCTACAAAAACTACCAAATGCTCGAAGGCATCTTATATATTCAACGCCACTAACATTGCTGAATGGGCCTTCCAAAAAATCATCAGTAGCGAGTTTCTCTCACGCAGGCTGACGTTAAACTCACAGACAAACTGAACTGGGTGAAGACAGAAATCGCTAATCGCTCTCCACCTTAAAAGATTAACGCTAAGACTCCAAGGTAAATACAACAGTCTCAGTAGCGAGTTTCTCTCACGCAGGCTGACGTTAAACTCACAGACAAACTGAACTGGGTGAAGACAGAAATCGCTAATCGCTCTCCACCTTAAAAGATTAACGCTAAGACTCCAAGGTAAATACAACAGTCTCCAATACCGAGACAAAGGTGGGGCATCACATCTGGCAAAATCTCCACTAACTGTAACGCAACTATGCCTCGCATAATGCAATGGAAGGGAGTACAACTGAAACAGGGAGTCCACAGAAGTTCAACAACTCAAGACTGATCGACAATCAAAGACAAAGATCAAAAAATAGATGTGGCCACAGGGTGTGAACATATGGGAGTTACCCACTCGTCTCAACGCACGGTACTAGGTGCACAACAATCACTCAACATGCGGTTGCCCAACTCATGAACTGTGGTAGTTAACAACTCGGCTCATAGCGACTAACAGAACCCAGCAGGGAGACGAAAGGCAAAACATTCCCGTTTGTCCTCCAAAACAACACCCTGGTACTCACAGATCAATACCCAAATCCTAAACAAGGCACAGTTAAACGAATCGGGGTTCAACAGCTGGATACACGCAACTCGCAAAACAACTCAACAGTTGGGAACACAAACAGCATATATCAAAGGGAGTTCATTTACTTCAATTCTGCTGTTCCAACGAGAAAAATCAAAGAGGATACGCCCATTACTAAAGATCACAAGGAGAATCAGGGAAATCTCAACGGAAGCACATGAGGGAAGAATTTCTCGAACAAGGGAGATCACCAACCCCAAATTAAGGTCCGGATATCGCAATCACAACAAATAGCAGCTATCCTCTCAACCAAGGGAATCTAAACACTCCCAAGATCCAACAACTTTCCTACCAGAACTTACTAACCTAACTCAGCATCACTCATGGAACGGCAACTTCTCCACCGGCATGAGTAACAAAGACACGGCATTACACAACAAAATGGGGCGGAAACAACCCTCGCACACCACCAAAACAATCAAGTACAATCATAAACAAATACGATGCCCACGCGTCAAACTAAACTCACACCGAGATAACAAGAAAGGAACAACTACCTGTACAACCTCTTCCGGTCAAAACCTCTTCTCGCTCCGCAGTTGCCACATCCACCTGAGTAGGATGAAGTCCCGATTGCTCAGACAGAGAAAGCTCTCTAACACCAGACGCCTCTGAAGACTGAAATCCTGAGCGCTGGGACTGAAAAGGTCGACAAAATCGCCTCGAAGAACTCCTAGTCAAAGCCTGCTGTCCCAAAGTAGGACACACTCTAGCAAAGTGCCCAACCTGACCACAATTGTTGCAAGCGCCTCACACTCCAACGCATTGATAAGGTCGATGCTTACCCCCACACTGACCACAGTATGACACATTCGTCCTCACTCCACCAGAACCGCCAGAAATCGAAGAACTCGAACTGGATCTCTTAAAGTGCCTTCCTCTTGGTATAAACCTCTGTCGACTCAAAGACTGCGGTGCCACAGAAGGCTGGGAAGACGACTTTCCAGATGGCACAGGATCCACACTTTGTCCTGTCGGCTGCTGCACTCTGTTGGGGATCCGGATCCGCCCCCCGGCGAGGTAGCGGAAGAACATAGAATAAAGCCGGGAGACGATCAATACGAAAAACAACAATACAAATATCGTCATTCATAGGGCGTTCAAAACGAATACCTTGCTGGAACTTGTGCCTGGCTCCAACCGGAATTACAAGACCCCGGCTCTTCTCGATAGATTGCGGTAGATATCGCCAATCCGGTCCACGACCAGAACCGAGACTCCTTCGTCAGGCTGCACTAGAAGCACTGACGAATTCTGCACGAACGGATTCTCCTCGTCGAGTTGGTCGAAAACGATTTTCCGGCGACAACGGGCGGCGGCGGCGCACGGCGGGCGGCGGCGGCGGCGTTTGGAGAAGGGAGGAGGGGGCGGCGGTACTTAGTGCTAGGGTTAGGTTAAGTTGAGAGAGTTGGTTCATCAAGTCTCTTAATAATGTATAAATAGATTAAGTGTTGGACTTGGACCGGCCCAACGGGCCCGGGTCCAACAATGAACATTCAGTTCATCTCCACCACCGAGACTTCATCGTAACTCCGATCGCCGATCAGATCGGACCGATCGACTCAGTTTCCGAAACTGAATAATATGATCTGAAAAACCGTTTTTCAGAACCCCGGTGCAAAATGACCGTTTTGCCCCTCAACAGCGGGAAACCCCGGTTTGACCCCTGTTGACTTTTAGGAAGTCGCACTTCCC
>KV013977.1:160316-175982 GCA_001598015.1 Dorcoceras hygrometricum
TGTATGATTGGGATGATCGAGAGCCGTGCCCAATGTGTTAGGTGTATGCGATAGGTTTTTGTGATTCGGTTTGTAAATATTTTGATTATCATTTAAAGTGGGCCTGTTTGTGGCCCGTTCCCACCCCTTGATAAATGTATCCCTTATATGTCATGGTAAATTTAAATGTAAAATTATTAGATTTAGTGGGAGGACATCCGAAGACGGTGGACAATGACGATCAAGGATATTGAAGACCGAAGATCTGTAAAATCGGAAGCATTGTAATAGGATTGCATTGCATGTTGCATTACCCCTAGGATTGGACCCAGGTCCGTGGCTGGCAACCACGGACCGCATAGCTCTCGCGATCGATCATCCCAATGTTTTTATATATATGATATATAGTTAGTTGAATCCGCATGTTGCATGTTTTAAATTTGATTTAAAATAAATGCATGAGACCAAAATTTTCGAAAATAAAATCCCTCGTTTTAAATATGATTTAAAACTAATATCAAGATAAATGTTTATTCGATAAACTAAAGGGAATTTAAATTTGTTTAAATTTCCCTACCTTCCATCAACAATGGGTGTACGTCGATGCTACCCGTATACATGGCCCGGCTCATAATATTGAGGGGGTCATGTATGCCGGAAAGCTGTCCACGCCATTGAAAATTGTTGTGAGTTCGGTTGGAACTCCCTTTAACGTTGGCTCATATTATTGGGGACGTTAAGGGGACCGTCCTTCACGAATCAACATTGATGGGTCATCTTGACACGTAATAGTAAACGGCGTCATATTATTGGGCCCTTACTGGACGTGAGGTGAATACATGGAGGTTGTACCGGTTGCAATCGGAAACTACCTTTTGGGGGTCATGGATGGCTGATATTATTCGGGTCCATGATCGCTTGATTGGGCTCCGTGTACCCACCAAAGAAACTTGCTTTCTCGATTTCATTAGAGGGTGGTGAAATCGTTAAAATAGTGGGAGGGTAATTCATAAAACTTAACGACCTTGTTTTATGTCTTAGCTTATATCTTATATAGTTAGTGATGTTTGTCTGTTTTCTTTTCAGTATTACTGCATATAAAATGTCTTCGATGAAAAATCCACTTGCTGCTATACTGGATAGCAACAGGTTCACCGGTCTGAACTACCAAGACTGGCTCCGCAACCTCAATATTGTATTGGCTTCGGAGAAACTTCTTTATGCGATAGAGAAGAGTCCTCCGGAGGAAACCCCTGCCGATATCATCACGCTTAAACAATGGAGGGAGACGAGGTTAAAGCTCGATGCTACGTGATGGCGTCGATGTCCAATGAAATGCAACGGCGCTTTGAGAAGACGAAGTATGCTGCTGACATACTTTTTCATCTCAAAGAACTGTATGGGGAGAACTCTCGACATGAGAGGTTCACGGCTGTCAAGGAGCTTATGACGAGCCGCATGCGCGATGGGACTTTGGTCCGCGAGCATGGGGTTCGTATGATTGGGCTCGTTGAAAAGCTGTCGGGCCTTTATATCGCAATTCCACACGAGCTGTCGGTGGATGTACTTCTCCTCTCACTACCCGCTGCATTTGACCCCTTTGTGGTCAACTTCAACATGAACAAGCTGGCAGCCACCCTTGAAGAGGTGGTTAACATGCTTGTAGTGTTTGAAGGAACCATAAAGAAGGACAAACCCGTCCTCCTTATGGGCTCTTCTGCGAAGAAGGACCCAGACGCAAGGGAAAGAAGCGTTCTGCCCCTGCGAAGGAGGAAAAGCCCACCAAGAAGCCAAAGGCAAAGGCTTCCAAGCCAAACAAGCATGAGGATGTTTGCCACCACTGCCACAAGCCTGGGCATTGGAGGAGGAACTGCAAGGAGTACCTCGAGCAGTTGCGAACTGCGAAAGGTATGTTCTATATTGAAATAAATATGTCTCTTAGTTCGACTTCTTGGGTACCTGATACCGGATGTGGATCTAACCTGAACCCAGCACAACTTTGGCACGCTAGGCTAGGTCATATTTCTCTAAGTAGGATGAACAAGTTAGTTAGGAGTGACATGTTTGATCTGTCAGACATTAACTCCCTACTGACTTGTGAATCTTGTCTTAAGGGAAAGATGACTAAGAAACCCTTCAAGGGCAAGGGTGAGCGTGCTCAAGGCCTATTGGATTTGATCCATACTGATGTGTGCGGCCCGTTTGATATTGGTACTAAATATGGTCACACATACTTCATCACCTTTACCGACGATTACTCTAGGTATGGGTACTTGTACTTGATGAAGCACAAGTCTGAATCCTTTGAAAGGTTCAAAGAATTAAAGGCTGAAGTAGAAAATCAACTAGGCAAAAGTATTAAAGCACTTCGATCCGATCGAGGTGGTGAATACTTAAGTGCTGAATTTCAAGACTATCTAAAAGAGAATGGGATTCTCGCACAGTGGACCCCTCCGGCCACACCATAGCTCAATGGTGTAGCCGAGCGTCATAATCGGACCTTGTTGGACATGGTTCGATCTATGATGAGCTTCATTGAACTTCCTGTCTCGTTTTGGGGCTATGCACTTGAAACGGCGGTAATGTTGTTGAACAATGTCCACACCAAGGCAGTGGATAAGACTCCATATGAGATATAGATGGGCAAACCACCCAAGTACTCATACATGAGGATTTGGGGATGTCCTGCTTACGTGAAGAAGACAGTGGGAGATAACCTGGATACGAGATCCATCTTATGCTACTTCATTGGATATCCAAAGAATTCCATTGGATACTATTTCTACTATCCCAGCGAAACAAAAGTGTTTGTTTCTAGGAATGCCACCTTTATGGAAAGGGAATTTCTACTTGATAGAAAGGGCAGAATAGTAGAACTCGAAGAGGTTCGAGATCCAATCGAAGTACCAAGTGAATCTCCTGCACCTCCAGAGCCAGTACCAGAAATGGTCGCACCTAGGAGATCCGAAAGGGTCCCTAGGGCTCCTGAGAGATATGGTTTTCTCCTTGAAGATGATCAAGGTGATCAAGTTGTTGGATCTGATCCAAGAACTTTCAAGGAGGCAATTTCCGATGCTGATTCTAATTTGTGGCTTGAAGCAATGCAGTCTGAGTTTGACTCAATGCATGCTAACCAAGTTTGGACTCTTGTTAATCCTCCCGAAGGAATTGTTCCTATTGGGTGTAAATGGGTATACAAGAGGAAACTTGGGCCTGATGGTAAGGTAATGACCTACAAGGCGCGACTGGTCGCGAAAGGTTACACTCAAAGGCATGGTGTTGACTATGATGAAACCTTCTCGCCAGTCGCAATGTTCAAGTCGATTAGAATCTTATTAGCCATAGCCTCATGGTACGACTATGAGATATGGCAAATGGATGTGAAAACTGTGTTCCTTAATGGAAACATTAAGGAAGAGATCTATATGACGCAGCCTGAGGGTTTCACATCTGTTGGAAGCGAGCATAAAGTATGCAAGCTTCAGAGATTGATCTACGGTCTCAAACAAGCATCGAGGAGTTGGAACCTAAGATTCGATGAAACAATTAAGGAATTTGGTTTCATCAAGAATCCCGAGGAGCCATGTGTATATAAGAAGGTAGTTAAAAGCGCTGTGACATTCGTCGTACTTTATGTTGATGACATTCTACTCATTGGGAATGATGTAGGAATGCTGCAGTCAACTAAAGTATGGTTGTCTAGTAGATTTTCGATGAAGGACATGGGTGAAGCATCCTATATTCTTGTAATAAAAATCTATCGGGATAGATCGAAACGGATGCTCGGACTCACCCAAGCTACCTACATCGATACCATACTTAAGAGGTTCTCTATGGAAGAGTCCAAGAGAGGACACCTACCTATGTGCCACGGGGTCACTCTATCTAAGTCTATGTGTCCGAAGACTGATGAGGAGATAGAGAGTATGACACGTGTGCCATATGCCTCGGCAATAGGTAGCATTATGTATGGCATGATCTCGACTAGACCGGATGTCGCATATGCTCTGAGTTTCACGAGCCGCTACCAGGCCAACCCCGGCCAATTGCATTGGAAGGCTGTGAAGGATATTCTTAAGTACTTGCGAAGGACTAAAAATATGTTCATGGTCTATGGGGGTGGAGAACTGAAACTGGAAGGCTACACTGATTCTAGCTTCCAGTGTGACGTGGATGATTCAAAGTCAACCTCTGGATTTGTATTCATGTTCAATGGTGGTGCTGTCTCTTGGAAGAGTTCCAAGCAAGACACCATCGCGGATTCAACCACTGAGGCTGAGTACATCGCAGCATCAGCTGCTGCTAAGGAGACGGTTTGGATAAGGAATTTCGTCCAAGAGTTGGGCGTCATTCCTAATGGAGTTGGTCCAGTCCCGGTGTACTGCGACAACACGGGTGCCGTTGCGCAAGCAAAGGAGCCTAGGTCTCACCAAAGATCCAAACATATACTAAGGAAATACCACATAATCCGGGATATTGTGGCTAGAGGTGACATAGCAGTTGAGAGAGTCGACTCTGCGGACAACGTTGCTGATCCACTTACGAAGCCCTTGCCAGGACCGTTGTTTGAAAAACATCGCGAAACAATGGGACTGCGTCTGATGAGTAGTTGGCTTTAGGGCAAGTGGGAGATTGTTAGAGTAGATGCCCAACTAGCCAACTTGTGGCGTGTGGGTTTATAGACTCTTGTATGAAACAATCTTTATATATGATATTCGCATTTATCTATATGGCATTATTTACTTTCATTGTGTTGTATGATGATTAACAATTGCGTTGAGTAAAGACCTAGAATCCACTATGGTGTATGTTAGATGTGATAATGGATATGACGGCTATCATGAAACACATCTAATAGTCACTGTATATTCTGAACAAGTTCCTAGTCGATTGGGCCGTCAAAATGAGGATAAGGCCGCCCGAGCTTGAGATTAGTATCTGCGATGCGAAGTACCATGTTTCATTGGTAGGGAACATTGTGATGTTCTGAGAATGCAGATAGATAGTGACCTGGTGATATATCGAACTACCCTTGTTCGGACTTTCCAAGTTGTTACAATTTGTCGAGTGGATAAGTCCGAGGTCTTGGTTGTACTGATTAGTCCTCACGACTCGAAACGTCATTGAAACTCTACATGATAGGCGTCTCACTTTGACCCGTTTGCCGACTCACTTGGGGTCATTAGGCGGCGGGATTGGGTGAGACCCCGATGCATGTAGGAGTCGATGCATCGTTGTCGAGGATTCACCGCTCGCAGACATGCGTGGATATCCTATGCTATCTGAGGGGATAATAGTATATAAATCTCTGGACAGGGTACTAGAAGTGTTTTAGGTAGTTGCACTCGCGATGTCACTATTCGATCTCCAATATGTATGCATAGCTATCGGATCTTTAGCGACTCTCGATTTACCAATGGTCGTTGATCTGATCGGGATATATGGATTGAAAGGACCGTACTGTACGCTAACCACGACCAACTGGTTCTTGCAGGCACTATCAGTGATACCTAGGGATCATGGGGCGATGTTTCTAGACGCTCTTACCATGATCCGATGGGCAAGTCCGGAATTGTGATTCCGGAGCCACAATGGTTGTGGGCCCACGACTAGCTGTATCTTTGAACCATTGAGGGTCACACAAGTACTGGATTCGAGATTCCCGCATGGATACTGAGCTCAATATGTTGAGCAAAGGAAGAGGATTTTGGGGAGTGCGACTTCCTAAAAGTCAACAGGGGTCAAATCGTGATTTCCGCTTATGAGGGGCAAAACGGTCATTTTGCACTGGGGTTCTGAAAATTGGTTTTTCAGATCATAGTATTCAGTTTTGGAAACTGAGTCGATCGGTCCGATCTGATCGGCGATCGGAGTTACGATGAAGTCACGGTGATAGGGATGAACCGAATGTTCATCCGTTGGACCCGGGCCCGTTGGGCCGGTCCAAGTCTATTGCTTGTCTACTTAATGTAGACTTAGGAGGCTTTTATTATAACACACAATCACAACTTGATTAAACCCTAACCCTAGCTCTAAAAGCCGCCGCCCACCTCTCCTCAAACCTCACGCCGCCGCCGCCGGTGCACGCCTCCGTCGTCGCCGCCGCTTCGCCGGAATTTGTTCCGGCCAACTTGACGAGGAGAATCCGTCCGCGCCGATCTCGTCGGGTCTTATAGTGCAGGCTGATGAAGGAGTCTCCCTTCCGGTCGTGGACCTGATTGACGTAATCTACCGTCGCCTACCGTGAAGTGCCGGTTTCCTCGCGAAACTGGTCGGAGCCAGGCACGAGTTGCCAGCAAGGTAATTAACTAAAAAACCCTATGAATGGTTCATAGCTTGCATGTTTTGAATTGTACTGATCGTCTCCCGACCCAATTTTTGTTCTTTCGCTGCCTCGCCGGGAGGCGCGATCCGGATCCGCCACGGTTCCCCAACAGCACTAACCAAATCGAAACGACGTCGCTGGTCGTTGAAACAGATCTCTACAACAGATCCCTGCGCTAAGGAACAAATCTACAAATCTAAAATCTTCAGCGTTCACGCTAATAAATGCTCAACTAACAAAATGGCAACGCATCGGCGAAACAGATCTCTGGACCCGCAACAATGCTAACAACACTAAGCCAAACCGGTCAACGCAAAACATTGACATCTGTCCAAGAATCCTCGCCCGTTAACAGATTTCACCGACTTCTGATGTAACGCCCCAAAATCCATAAGACCACTAATTCTAATTCCTGTGATTTGAGAACCTATTTCTGATTTCTTATTTCCAGCTTTCATAAGGTGCGGAGGTCCGATCAGTTGTCAACCAAGCGCGGCCAAGAAAATTTAAACTTTACAAAATGTCATGGCTGGTATGGGAGGATGGTTAAATTCTCCATTTATGTAGCACTTTTGCAAATCAAAATAGTAACAGGGGATTTTAAGTAAATTTTGAGATTTAGGTGTGGGATACCATGCCTACTCAGGTGTTTTTCCCCGTTACAAATCAGACTCCCATGCCACTGTCCTTGTGAACTATAAGTTCAATTATTTGCAAGAAAATGTTCATTTTCGCACCAAAGAAAATAGATAACATATTGCTGCGCTGAGGAAGACTCTCTGTTAGTGGCCTGCTGTATCTTGTGATTTCCTTTTTATCGAGGCAAGTAAATCTGATTCTTGCTACGCCATGAAAGCATATGTATCGTTCTTGTTTCAGTTTGAGATTCTTGCCAAAATATGTTTAATATCATCCTTTGTTCATGTTCTGCTGGTATTGATATGTATGTTTGAAGTACGGGTTCACGATGGATTTCTGGTTTTCAAATGCAAATGAGTTTTACGAAGTGAACGATGTAGATGTTGATGTTATTTAAAACGTTGAGCATTTTTAGTCTTGTTTCCTCGTAATTTCCAAGTTCTTCTTGTTCTTTTGGTAGAAGGTAATATCAGAACTTGATGGTTTTGTAATCGGTAGTTGCTAGATTAAATCGGAATAAAGTCTGGTTTAATAGGCGATGGCTGGTAACATAATTGTTGTTTTGATATTATGATGATAGTCGAAAACCAGCAGGTACCCTTTCTTTGTGAGAAACCAGCAGGTGCTGTCTTTGTGAGAAACCAGCAGGTACCTTTCTTAGTGAGAAACCAACAGGTACCCCTCTTTGCGAGAAACCAGCAGGTGCCTTCTTTGTTAGAAACCAGCAGGTACCCTTCTTTGCGAGAAACCAGCAGGTATCCTTCTTTGCGAGAAACCAGTAGGTATCCTTCTTTGCGAGAAACCAGCAGGTACCCTTCTTTGCGAGAAACCAGCAGGTACCCTTCTCTATTATAAACCAGCAGGTACCCTTCTTTGTTAGAATCCAGCAGTGCACTGTTCACTGCGACTGGTTTTAAAGTTAGCGTATTTTGCGATTGGTGGTTTATGAACCAGCAGCTGGTTGTTTACTGTTACTCCGTTGACCTTTTAACTTCGTTGACCCCTGAATTAAATATACCCAGCGACTGGCTGTCTCTTTTTTTGCAACTGGTTCATACCTGCGACCATTTAACTCTTCCAGCGATTGATTTCCTATGTCTCAACTGGATGCTCAATGAAAAATGTTTTGATGAAAAGTGATTTTACGATTTAAATTAAGTTAACCCTGACATCAAGATTTGATTGTTCCCAGTAATGTTTAGAGAATGAAATGTTCAAACTTTAGGATTTATGGCGAAGATAACTTACGGTCACCATGGAAGGGTGAGCAGCTGTTTAGATATCAGTTGCCCCTTCACAACGAGTTATATGCTAAGGCTGATATCAGTAGACACTTGATCAGGTGCACAACGGACCTAAGTAGAGCTTCTGAGCCATAAATATAACGAAAATGTTAACGCTGGGATTTGAATTTTATTTCCCAGAACAGAATGTTATGATGTTATATGCCTTCTTTTCAAACTACGTTGATACATGTATTACGCCTGCATATTTTGTGCCTTGTTACTCTCGGTTTTGCTTTCTGAGCCCCTAGGCTCACTAGCTTTCGTGGTGCAGGTGAGTCCGCGCCGGAGCAGACGGGAGGTGGAGTTTGAACCAGTGGCGGCGTGTTAGTGTTTATCGAAGCCCTGCGTTTCCACGATGTCTATTTTGTACTTGCTGTTTTTGTTGTCTTTGATCTTAGTTAAGTCTGTATTAAGATCCGTTACAACAAGAATGAATTCAAATAGAGTTCGGTAGTTGTAATATCGCGATTTACTCTCGGTTTTGCTTTCTGAGCCCCTAGGCTCACTAGCTTTCGTGGTGCAGGTGAGTCCGCGCCGGAGCAGACGGGAGGTGGAGTTTGAACCAGTGGCGGCGTGTTAGTGTTTATCGAAGCCCTGCGTTTCCACGATGTCTATTTTGTACTTGCTGTTTTTGTTGTCTTTGATCTTAGTTAAGTCTGTATTAAGATCCGTTACAACAAGAATGAATTCAAATAGAGTTCGGTAGTTGTAATATCGCGATTTCGCAACTTTTGTACTTCGAAATTTTAATGAAATCTGGTTTTCTTCTATTGGCGTCGACAGTTGTATTTTGATTTTTATTTTGAACAAGGCAATACAGCTTGTTCTAATTATCATTCAGCCCTTCTATTTCCTCTTTATTCCATTTTCTTCGATCCCGTGACTCCCATGGGGTTGGGCGTTACAAACATGGTATCAGAGCATGGTCCAGAGATAAACACACGCACTCCTCGCTGGAACAGATTTCATCGACTGTCTCTTCGGCGTAGTAAGTTTTCCCTTTATGTTTTAGAGCATGTATTCTTGATTCTTGCATGTTCTGATGTTCTTATGTGGTGGATTACGGGCTATAGATTAAGATTTCTGGGCGAGGAAGAGGGAGGAGAAGTGTCCCTGAAGATGAACCTGGTCCTGATAGCAACGCTAGTATTGCCCAACTTTTAAGATTGCTAGTAGAGCAGCAGAACAGAGGCAATGGTCAATCCTCCAGTAGTAGAGGACCTAACAACGATGATCCTCAAGAACGGTTTCGAAGACAAAAGCCAAGGGAGTTTGGCGGCACAACAGATCCTTTTGTTGCCGAAAGTTGGATTAAAGCAATGGATGTAATATTTGAATACCTTCAGACGCCAGACTTAGAAAGATCCCGGTGTGCAATTTATATGTTGAGGGATGATGCGATGCTCTGGTGGGAAGGAGTAAAGCTAACAGTAGATGTGACAAACCTTCCCTGGGAAGAATTCAAGCGGGTGTTCTTCGAACAGTATTTTACAGAAGATAAGAGGTCTGAATTGAAAAGAGAGTTCTTGATGATCAATCAAGGGGACATGACTGTCCCGGAATATGTTCGAAAGTTCGAACGTGGATGTTATTTTGTACCATTGATTGGAGCTGATCCTAAGGAGAAATTGCGACATTTTGTCGATGGATTGAAACCAGCGCTCAGGCATGATGTGAGACTGGTAGAACCAAAAGATTATCGAGAAGCGGTGGAAAAGGCTCTAAGAGCTGATCAGGATTGGAAAGCAGTTGTGGAGGAGCGACAACTGAAGAGGCAGGCTTTCCAACAGAAAGACCAGCGACCAGCCAAGAAGCCATACAAGAATTAGCAGAGATCGCAGGAACAAAAGCCTCAGGAGCAGAAGCCGTTGGCTGTGAAACCCATTAGTGCAATTCCAGCAGTTGGCAATAGGCCTCAGTGCTCCAAGTGTCAGAAGACCCACCTTGGTCCATGTAAAAAGGGACAGAATGTTTGTTACAAATGTGGATTGCCAGGGCATGTTATGAAGAACTGCCCAAAGTCGAAACAGTTGGTGAATAGTAGAGCTTACGTTATGACGACGGAGCAAGCCAACCCAGATTCCACAGTTGTTACGGGTAAGATCTTGATTGCTGGTTTGCCATCTTCGGCCTTGATAGATTTAGGCGCGACGCATTCATTCATATCAATAGCTTTTGCTAAGAAATTACCTGTTAAACCCGACCAGGTGACTATGGGATTTTGCGTGACAGTACCCTCTGGGGAAGAACTAGTATCCCATGATTTGTTTCGTGGCTTAGAACTTATGCTTCAGGGACATCTGATCACTGCCGATTTAATTGTATTACCTATGCCTGAGTTTGACCTCATCTTAGGAATGGATTGGTTGACCAAATACGGAGTTGTAATAGATTTCAAGCTTAGAACCGTAGTGGTGAAACCACCGAGCGGAGACTGGTTCACGTTTGAAGCCAATCAGAATGGTAAAATTCCTCGAATTATTTCAGCTCTTAAGACGCAGAGTTATTTGAGGAAAGGAGGATCAGGATTCTTGTTAAGCCTATCGTCCTTAGTAGCTACTAGTAAACCTTCACTTTCCGATGTCGAAGTAGTAAGTGAATTCCCTGAGGTTTTTCCAGTAGACACATGCGGACTGCCACCTGATATGGAATTAGAATTTGCAATTGATTTAGTGCCAGGAGCAGCACCAGTTTCTAGACCACCTTATCGTCTTGCTCCATCAGAAATGAAAGAGTTCAAGGAACAAATACAAGAGCTGCTGGACAAGGTATTTATTCGACCAAGTACCTCACCGTGGGGAGCCCCTGTTTTATTCGTTAAGAAGAAAGATGGGAGTCTAAGGCTGTGTATAGACTATCGAGAGTTGAATAAGTTGACGATTAAGAATAAATATCCTTTGCCTAGAATTGAAGATCTGTTTGATCAGTTGAAGGGATCGGTAGTTTTCTCTAATATTGATTTGAGGTCTGGTTATCACCAATTGAAGATAAAACCAGCAGACATCTATAAAACTGCCTTTAGAACGCGATATGGACACTATGAATTTTTGGTAATTCCCTTCGGACTTACTAACGCTCTTTCAGCTTTTATGGACCTAATGAATAGAGTTTTCCAACCTTACTTAGATCAGTTTGTAGTGGTGTTCATTGATGACATTTTGGTATACTCCAAAAACAGACTAGAGCACGTCAATCACCTGAGGACAGTGCTCCAAACTTTGAAAGACAAGCAGCTGTTCGCTAAGTATAGCAAGTGTGATTTTTGGTTGGAAAAGGTCTCTTTTCTTGGGCATATTATATCCAAAGATGGATTGGAAGTAGACCCATCCAAGGTGGAAGCCGTTCGCGACTGGCCAGCACCAACAACCGCTTCCGAAGTTAGGAGTTTTCTGGGGTTAGCTGGTTATTATAGGCACTTTATTAAGGGATTTTCGAAGATATCCGTTCCCTTAACCTCGCTGACTAGAAAGTTGAGCAAATTTGAATGGACCCCTGACTGCCAAACCAGCTTTGAGCAATTGAAGCAGGCGTTGATTGAGGCTCCTGTGTTAACGATGCCGTCCGATCAGCCAGCACCAACAACCGCTTCCGAAGTTAGGAGTTTTCTGGGGTTAGCTGGTTATTATAGGCACTTTATTAAGGGATTTTCGAAGATATCCGTTCCCTTAACCTCGCTGACTAGAAAGTTGAGCAAATTTGAATGGACCCCTGACTGCCAAACCAGCTTTGAGCAATTGAAGCAGGCGTTGATTGAGGCTCCTGTGTTAACGATGCCGTCCGATCAAGGGAAATTCGTCATTTATACAGACGCATCGAAATTGGGATTAGGAGCTGTTTTGATGCAAGATCATAGAGTGATTTCCTACGCTTCTCGTCAGTTGAAGAATCACGAAAAGAATTATCCCACTCACGACTTGGAACTGGCAGCAGTTGTGTTTGCCTTAAAGATTTGGAGGCATTATTTGTATGGGGAGAAGTGTGAGATATTCACAGATCACAAAAGTCTGAAATACTTCTTCACCCAAAAGGAATTAAACATGAGACAGAGGAGATGGCTGGAGCTGGTGAAAGATTATGACTGCACGATCAACTATCACCCAGGTAAGGCTAAAGTGGTTGCCGATGCTCTGAGTAGAAAATCCATTGGTGTAGCTCAGCTGATCGTTCAAATTGCGTTGGCGTGTGAACTAGAGAAATCTGGAATAGAAACAGTAACCAGAAGCAGCAGCGCAATGGAGTTGACAAATATCTCTGTGAGATCAAATTTGTTGGACCAGATCCGTGATGGACAATTAATAGATGAACAACTCCAAAAGTGGGTAAAACAAGACAAAGAAAGAGGCAGCAGCCTCTATTTCTCGGAAGAAGGAATAACCAGATTTCAGGGAAGGATTTGGGTGCCTCAAGCAGGAACCTTGAGATCGGAATTGATGGAAGAAGCCCATACAGCTCCATATTTTGTGCATCCCGGAGCTACTAAGATGTATAAGGATCTCCAAAAAATTTATTGGTGGCCAGGAATGAAAAGAGATGTAGCTAAATTTGTTTCCGAATGTTTAACGTGTCAGTTGGTGAAAGCAGAACATCAGTGACCAGCAGGTATGTTGAAACCGTTGCCTATTCCAGAATGGAAGTGGGAATGCATTGCAATGGATTTTGTGACTGGTTTACCTAGGACTGCCCAAGGTTATTGCAGACAGAATTACGAAATCTGCTCACTTTTTTCTGGTAAAGACAACCTATGATGCGAGTAGGTATGCGGAGTTGTATGTAAAAGAGATCATCAGACTTCATGGTGTTCCATTGTCAATTGTGTCTGATAGAGACCCCAAGTTCACGTCTGCCTTTTGGAAGAGTCTTCATCGAGCTATGGGGACAAAGTTAACGTTTAGTACAGCCTTTCATCCCCAAACTGATGGGCAATCAGAAAAAGTGATCCAGATTTTAGAAGATTTACTCAGAGCTTGCGTTATAGATTTTTCAGAGGGTTGGGATTCGAAACTGCCATTGGTGGAATTTGCTTACAATAATAGCTTTCAAGCCTCCATCCAGATGGCACCGTATGAAGCTCTTTATGGACGCAAATGTAGAACGCCTCTTCATTGGGATGAGATAGGAGAGCGAGATGGTCTAGGACCAGATTTGGTGGAGCAAACCGTGAGGGTTGTTAGAAAAATTAAAGAGAGGATGAAAGCTGCTCAAAGCCGGCAAAAGAGTTATGCAGACATTAGACGCAAAGAGTTAAGCTTTGATGTTGGTGATCACGTATTTTTGAAGGTGGCTCCAATGAAGGGAGTAATGCGTTTTGGGAAGAAGGGGAAACTGAGTCCCAGATTCATAGGCCCCTATGAAATTCTAGACAAAATAGGAACATTGGCCTACCGGTTAGCACTTCCGTTCCATCTATCCTCAGTGCATAATGTGTTCCATGTATCAGCTTTAAGGAAGTATGTTCCCCACCCGTTGCATATTCTAAGTGTTGAACCGATTCATTTAGCGCCATATTTGAGCTACGAGGAGAGACCTGAGAAGATCCTTCTTAGGGAAATTAGGAAGCTGAGGAATAGGAACATTCCAATGGTTAAAGTTCAGTGGACAAATCAAACCGAACGAGAAGCTACATGGGAAACAGAAGTTGATATGCTTAATCGTTACCCAGACTTGTTCGGTAAGTAAATTTCGAGGACGAAATTTTTATTAGGTAGGTAGAGTTGTAACGCCCCAAAATCCATAAGACCACTAATTCTAATTCCTGTGATTTGAGAACCTATTTCTGATTTCTTATTTCCAGCTTTCATAAGGTGCGGAGGTCCGATCAGTTGTCAACCAAGCGCGGCCAACCAATTTTAAACTTTACAAAATGTCATCGCTGGTATGGGAGGATGGTTAAATTCTCCATTTATGTAGCACTTTTGCAAATCAAAATAGTAACAGGGGATTTTAAGTAAATTTTTGAGATTTAGGTGTGGGATACCATGCCTACTCAGGTGTTTTTCCCTATTACAAATCAGACTCCCATGCCACTGTCCTTGTGAACTATAAGTTCAATTATTTGCAAGAAAATGTTCATTTTCGCACCAAAGAAAATAGATAACATATTACTGCACTGAGGAAGACTCTCTGTTAGTGGCCTGCTGTATCTTGTGATTTCCTTTTTATCGAGGCAAGTAAATCTGATTCTTGCTACGCCATGAAAGCATATGTATCGTTCTTGTTTCAGTTTGAGATTCTTGCCAAAATATGTTTAATATCAGCCTTTGTTCATGTTCTGCTGGTATTGAAACCAGCAGGTGCCTTCTTTGTTAGAAACCAGCAGGTGCCTTTCTTTGTGAGAAACCAGCAGGTACCCTTCTTTGCGAGAAACCAGCAGGTACCCTTCTCCGTTAGAAACCAGCAGGTGCCTTCTTTGTTAGAAACCAGCAGGTACCTTTCTTTGTGAGAAACCAGCAGGTACCCTTCTTTGCGAGAAACCAGCAGGTGCTTTCTTTGTGAGAAACCAGCAGGTACCCTTCTTTGTGAGAAACCAGCAGGTACCCTTCTTTGTTAGAAACCAGCAGGTACCTTTCTTTGTTAGAAACCAGCAGGTACCCTTCTCCGTTAGAAACCAGCAGGTACCCTTCTCCGTTAGAAACCAGCAGGTACACTTCTGCAAGAAACCAGCAGGTACCCTTCTCTATTAGAAACCAACAGGTACCCTTCTTTGTTAGAATCCAGCAGTGCACTGTTCACTGCGACTGGTTTTAAAGTTAGCGTATTTCTTGTGTCTTGCGACTGGTGGTTTATGAACCAACAGCTGGTTGTTTACTGTTACTCCATTGACCTTTTAACTTCGTTGACCCCTGAATTAAATATACCCAGCGACTGGCTGTCTCTTGTTTTGCAACTGGTTCATACCTGCGACCATTTAACTCTTCCAGCGATTGATTTCCTATGTCTCAACTGGATTCTCAATGAAAAATGTTTTGATGAAAAGTGATTTTACGATTTAAATGAAGTGAACCCTGACATCAATATTTGATTGTTCCCAGTAATGTTTAGAGAAGGAAATGTTCAAACTTTAGGATTTATTGCGAAGATAACTTACGGTCACCATGGAAGGGTGAGCAGCTGTTTAGATATCAGTTGCCCCTTCACAACGAGTTATATGCTAAGGCTGATATCAGTAGACACTTGATCAGGTGCACAACGGACCTAAGTAGAGCTTCTGAGCCATAAATCTAACGAAAATGTTAACGCTGGGATTTGAATTTTATTCCCAGAACAGAATGTTATGATGTTATATGCCTTCTTTTCAAACTACGTTGATACATGTATTACGCCTGCATATTTTGTGCCTTGTTACTCTCAGTTTTTGCTTGCTGAGCCCCTAGGCACACTAGCTTTCGTGGTGCAGGTGAGTCCGCGCCGGAGCAGACGGGAGGTGGAGTTTGAACCAGT
>KV013977.1:177205-197457 GCA_001598015.1 Dorcoceras hygrometricum
CAAGTCTTCCTTAAATACACGCGTAAAAGCTGGTTAAAATCACCCACCGACAAAACCAGTCGACGCACACTAAAAATACAACCAGCAGGTGCAAAGAAACCAACTGCTGAATTCTCAAACAACGCTAATCAAAACGGTTTCGCAGCGACTTAACAAAACGACGTCGCACCGCTTACGTCATCAAATCTGCCACCAGCTGGTCGCCTAAAACAATTGACTAGATTCCTTAGCGCTAACTAAAACGACGACGCATAGCCTACGTCATCCAGTCGCTAGCTCTCGTGCAAAACAACCGGACGCAAGCTACAGGAAACCAGACGCGAGCTACAGGAAAGTTGACCATCATTGAAATCTGCTCCCAGCTGGACAACCAGTCGATACACACGCGAAAAAAACCTCGCAGCTGGTACCAGTCGCAACATTCAAAACGGTGTCGCATCAACTAATCAAAACGCTACCGTTTTGCCCTCAACAAAAGAGATAAAGCACCAGCTGAATACAAACACTCTACCAGCTTTCACTTAACACTACGCATCCAGATTTCACTAAAACGACGGCGTTTAGGAATTTCGCGACACGCTACGACTGGATTTAACTAAATCAACCAGCTCTCACCACAAAACCAGATTTTTCCCAAAAATATCAAAAATACGAAAACTTCCAGAAATGCTCTAAATGTGAAATCTGACCCGAAAATGCAAACAAAACATCCAAACAGAGATCTGAATCCAAAATGCTAACTGCTGGAAACATCTGCACGCTAACGCTAAATAGCTAGAGAAAGCTGAATACAAGCGCCAATCTCTATTCCACGCAACAGTGATCACCCGCTACAGGAGATTTGACTTGCGTTGACATCTGCTTCCGGCGAAAAACTTAACAAACAACTCTCTCGCACGCACCAGATCTCGCAATCCAACGCTAAGCCAAACGACACCGTTCCAACTTATTTAAATGACAGCGTTTTGGAATACAACACACCAAACGCGTGAGCAGACTTTGCAATGCATCTAGCGCTACCAGGTCTCTACCAAGACTCATAGCGCTAACTAAAGTCAGATCTCTCTAAACGACGACGTATGGAATTCGCGCCAACAAAACACGCTGCGAACCAGCAAACACCAGTGACCCGATTTCACTAGAAATCCGAACAGATCTCTTCACAAAAACAGATTTCTCATAAAACAGATTTCTAGCTCAAAAATACCAAACTTTCCAGAATTGTTCCAAGTATGAAATCTGACCCAGAAATACTTTCGAAGTCTTTCAACTGAAAGCTAAACAGCCAGATTTGTCCATGCACGAATCTGAATTCTTAAAATCTGATTAATTCCATCAATTAATCATATTCGAATTTTCGGATCTCACAGAACATATACATGTAGCACTGATAGTCACTTTGTTTCTATGGTTTAATGATCAGTCCCTAATTTTCACTCCTCTAAGGGTAGTTACATCTTGTAACTTAGAGTGCGGAATATTTCATAGACCCATATTACGACAGAAACATCAGTGCTAAAACAGAGCTTAGATCATAGTATGAACTCGACACGAAACGAAAGCTCGAATGATAATTCAAAACAGAACGTATCATGAATATCATATAATATTTGGAACGAATATATATAACAAAAGCCCACTTACGGTCTGCTGAAGTTCTTGTCTGGTATAAGAAATCTGATACAGCTTGTGCAGGATTTCAACGTGGGAGCTTACTGATATTTTACTGAAGAACTTTCGGGGAGTGTGGTTCATCTACTGTCGCAGCAAGGTGTATATATAGGTGTAGAAATGGGAGTCAAAAGATCAGCCGTTACAGAGTTGAATTCCATATTTAATGGCCATTAAACTGGCTGTTACAAGTGCATTAGTGTAGGAATTGAATTGGACGGTTTAATTGATCATTAATCTCTTTAAATCGGCAGTTATGATTGGCTTTCTAGATGTAATCTGGTTTGTAACGCGTGTAGCAGCTTGCTGAAATTCGTGAGTTGATTTGATTTTTTCAAAGCTGAGTTGACCAGTCAAAGCTGAGTTGATTGTCCCAGATCTGAGTTGATTGTTTGACCGTCGCAGATCTGAGTTGATTGTTTGACCGTACCAGATCTGTGTTGACTGTTGACCGTCCCAGATCTGAGTTGACTGTTGATCGTCCCAGATCTGAGTTGACTGTTGACCGTACCAAATCTTAGTTTTTTTTTTTGCTGTAGTTCCAAGAGCTAAATTTCTGGTTTTTCACATCCCTCCCTCCTTAAAAGAAGTTTCGTCCTCGAAGCTGGATTCATGATTTTCGAAGAAGTAGGGGTATTGTCTGTGCATATTCTCCTCCATTTCCCACGTGGCTTCTCTCTCGGTGTGGTTGGACCATTGGAATTTGATGTATGGGATTGTTCTTCGTCCAAGCACCTGGTCCTTTGTGTCCACGATTCGAATAGGGATTTCTTTTTTGTTCAGCCCTTGGGTCAAATTCCCTTCCACCAGGAGTGGTCCTTCATCAAGAACGTGACTAGAATCAGAGATATATCTCCTTAGTTGTGAGACATGGAAGACATTGTGGATTCTTGACATACTGGGTGGTAAGGCCAGTCTGTAGACAAGTGTTCCTATTCTTTCCAAGACTTCAAATGGTTCGATATACCAGGGATTCAGCTTTCCGACCTTATCAAATCGTACTACCCCTTTCATTGGAGAAACCTTGAGATACACTTTTTTGCCTACCTCGAGGCCAAGGGTCTTCTCTTTAAGTCTGTCCAGCTTTTCTGTCAATCCTAGGATGCCTTCAGTCTCTCCTTTATGATGAGTACCTTTTCACTGTCTCTTGGACGGGTTCAGGTCCTGTGATGGTGCCATTCCTATCCTTTTGTGGTAGCTATTGTAGTATGCGAACTCTATTAGAGGTATATGTTCGCTCCAATTACTACCAAGTCCAAGGTGCATGTCCGTAGCATATCTTCTAGGATCTGGATGGTTCTCTCAGTTTGTCCATCTGTCTGTGGATGATAAGCCGTACTGAGGGTAACCTTACTTCCCATGGATTCTTGGAAGCTCTTCCAAAAACTAGATACGAACCTTGGGTCCCTATCTGACAGAATTCAGGTTGGAACTGCATGTAGTCTGACAATGTTGTCCATGTACAAGGCAGCGAGCTTATCCAAGCCGTAGTTCATACGGACAGGCAAAAAGTGCACGGACTTTGTTAACTTATCCACGATTACCCATATTCCATCATGACCTAATCTTGTTTTCGGCAGACCTACTACAAAGTCCATTGATATGTTTTCCCACTTCCATTCTGGAATTTCCAGTGGTTGCAATAATCCTCCAGGTCTTTGGTGTTCTTCCTTGACTTGTTGACATACATGGAATCTAGCAACAAAGCAGCAACATCTCATTTTATCCCATTCCACTAGAAGTGTTCTTTCAAATCTCTATACATCTTTGTACTTCCTGGGTGGTTTGAGAACTTAGATTTATGTGCTTTAGACATCACTTCCTGACGGAGGCCATCGACATCGGGCACACATAATCTTCCGTTCATCCAAATGATCCCCTCTTGGTCTACTCGAAACTCCGACACATTCCCTTGTTTGATCTGTTCCTTATGTTTGGTCAGAGAAGGGTCTCGATCCTGATTGATCTTGACCAATTCCTTGAGGAATGGTTGAGCTGAGAGTGAGGATAGTATCACCTTGTTCATGTTCTTCCGAATTAATGCATCGGCTACCTTATTTGCCTTTCCTGATGGTAGTTTATTGTATCGTAGTCTTTTAAGAGTCGAGCCATCGTCTCTGTCTCAGATTCAATTCTTTCTGAGTGAGGCTCTGATGGTCGGTGAATACTTCACATTTTGTCCCGTAAAGATAGTGCCGCCAAATCTTTAGAGCAAAAACCACCGCAGCTAGATCTAGATCGTGAGTTGGGTAATTGCGTTCATGCGTCTTTAGTTGTTTGAGGCATAAACAATTACTCTGCCATCTTGCATGAGTACACAACCTAGTCCTCCTTTAGATACATCGTTGTAGATAGTAAAGCTTTTGTCCCCTGTGGGTAGCGTTAGAACAGGGGCATATGCAAGTTTTGTATTCATAGTTTCGAAACTTGTCTCACATTCTTCATTCTAGTTGAACTTGGAGTTCTTCTGGGTGAGTCTAGTGAGTGGTATGGCTATTGAAGAGAAGCCTTCTACGAACTTACGATAATATCCAGCCAATCCCAAGAAGCTTCAAACTTCTGTCACTCTCTTAGGTATAGGCTAGTCCATGATGGCTTCCACCTTCTTTGGATCCACTGATACTCCTGCTTCGGAAATTATATGGCCCAAGAATGCCACAAGTTTCAGCCAAAATTTGCATTCTTGAACTTCGCACAGTTGTTTCTCCCTCAGGGTTTGAAGGGTACATCAAAGATGTTACTTGTGGTCTTCTTCATTTGATGAATATACGAGTATATCGTCTATGACACCACCACAAATTTGTCGAGGAATGGTTTGAATACCCGGTTCATGAGGTCCATGAAGGCTTCTGGTGCATTGGTTAGACCAAATGACATCACTGTGAATTCGTAATGACCATATCTTGTTCTAAATGCAGTTTTAGGAACATCCTAAGCCTTGATCTTTAGTTGGTGATAACCCGACCTCAAATCTAACTTGGAGAAGGTTGTAACTCACTTGAGTTGGTCAAAGAGGTCGTCAATTCTCAGAAGAGGATACTTATTCTTGACCGTGATCTTGTTCAACTCTCTGTAGTCGATACACAATCTCATAGTTCCATCATTCTTCTTGACGAATAATACTGGAGCTCTCCAGGCTGACACACTGGGTCTGATCTGATTTTTGTCTAGCAGTTCTTGTAGTTGGTCCTTGAGCTCCTTGAGTTCTTCAGGTGCCATCCGGTAGGGTTCCTTAGAGATTGGGGCCGTCCCCGACACTAGGTTGATTTCGAACTCAATTTCTCTGTCAGGCACTTTTCCAGGTAGTCTTCTGGAAACACATCTGAAAACTCTTGCACCACTGGGATGTCTTCTATTTTGAGTTCGTCTCCTTCCTTTACTTCGTGGATCATTGCCAAGAAAACTTTGGCTCCTGACGTCATGGCTGTCCATGCTTGGGCAGCAAAAAGTAGGGACTTTCGCTCCTTGTTCTTACCATAAATATCAGCTCCTCTTGATCAGGGGCTTGGATTTTCACATTCTTATCTCGAAAATCTACCAGTGCATGGTTCTTAGATAGCCAATCCATCCCTAAGATGGCGTCGAACTCGACCATGTTGATTTGGACCAGGTTTGCAGAGAATGAATGGTCGTTTATGGATATCTCGCAGTTCTGATGGATCTTATGTGTTTCAATGGTAGTGTTGGTAGGAGTTGCTACTCTATACGGTTCACATAAAATTTCCTGCTCTAGCCCTAACTTTTTAGCAAATCTCCTAGATATGAACGAATGGGTAGCACCACAATCAAACAACACATAATCAGACATATTGTTGATAAAAATGATACCTGCCACCACGTCGCTGTCGTTTCAACCTCTTCTTATGTCATTGCAAACACACGAGCATTGGGTTTATCCTCCCTAGGCCTTGTCTTGTTTTGAGCCGCATTGATCGACGCAACCTTCGGGCCTTGGTGTTTCGGACAATCCGAAATTCGGTGGCCCAACTTTCCACACTTAAATCATGCACCGCTCTGCTTGTGACAATCTCCACTATGACGATGACCGCAAGAGGTGCAAGGTGCCAACATTTGGTTATTCGGTGCAGGTGCTGATCCGCGGTTGTTGAGGTTTGGCCGCTTGGTCTTAGGCCCACCGTGTGAAGTCTAAGCATTGATGGGGCATTTGTTCTTGTTGTCAGCTTCCCGCCTCTTTATGTCAGTCTTTGCTTGGATTGCAGCTCCCATTAAGTCCTCAAAGCTTGTGGCTTGGTTGACTGCAAGGGCTGACTGGATACGGCTATTCAGACCCTTCTTGAATCGGTGCATCTTTAGAGTATTATCTGCCATGATCGTTGGGACATAGGTGCCCAATGAGTTGAACTTGGATGTATACTCTACTACCGACATGTCTGCAGTCTGGGTGAAAGTTTCAAACTCACTGATCCGTTGCATTCTGACTTCCATTAGGAAGTACTGTCTCAAGAATGCTTCCCCAAATCTTTTCCACGTGATTTGTCCAGTTTCAGTCATGGTTGGCTCGACTGCTTCCCACCATTTTCCAGCTTTGTCATCGAGGAGTGGTGCTACCACATCTACTTTGAAAGCATCTGGGACTTCCAGTAGTCGAAGTTGCGTTTCAATATTCTTCATCCAAGTCTAGGCGACTTTGGAGTCATGGCTCCCATCGAAAGTGGGGCTTTGTTCTTGTGAAGGGACTCGTAGTAGTACTTAGTCCCACGAGGTGGAGGGGTAGGAGGAGGGGCTTGGTATGGTTGGTATTGACCAGCCCTTGGAGAGTCGTGGCAACTATGGTAGCTATTGTCATCAGGTTTTCTCTGCTAAGACCACCTCTTGAATTGGAGGATCCTTCACCTCCATTGTTATTGTCGCTTCTTCGGGTGTCTGTAATATTCTGCCATAGGAAATCTTACTAAGGATGGGTGCGTATAATTGCTAAATAAACGAGAATACTTCAATACGAAGGGATAAGAAAATTTTGGATAGAAGGATGAATTGAATACAAGGTTTATTCGAAAGGTAAAACATATTCTATTCATCAACAATCTCTCCCTCGCCTACAGGAATATCCTCAAGCCCTTCTTCTTCCGGATCTTCTTCCTGTTCTTCCTCCCATTCATCATCGAATGGAGCAGGAGCAATGTTGTCTTCTTGCAGACCTTGGATTGTTTGGAGTAGGCTAGCTTTCTCCTCTACTAGGGCCTCGATGATTAGGTGTTGCTCTTGAATCGTATATTTGGCTTCTTGGATACGAGCCTGCAACTTATGATGGCACTACAGATGGCTCTCTCTAGCCTGTTGTTTCTTTGCCTTCATCCCTTAAATCTTCTTTTGACATACAAAGGCCTATTTCAGTAAGTCCGGCAATGGTCTTGTGTGAGGCTTCTAACGCTACTTGGTTAGTATTATGCTCTTTCTTAGCCTCAACCAGCTGAGAGATACGGCGATCGATGTCTTTATGGTACAGGGTCACCGTATTTCGTAGACTATGGTTATCACATCTCTGGATTTGTAGATCTCTTTCCAGGCTGGATACCTTCTTTTCCAATCCTTCCTTTATAGCAGCTGACTCTCGTCTCTCGGTTGCTAGTTTGGCTCTAAGACGTCTAATCATGCAGCTTTGGTTGTCAAGGGCAATTTGCTTCATACGAAGGCAGCAGCAGCACGGGTATGGGGGACAGAGGGGGCCATTTCCTAAAATCGGAGAAAATTTCCAAAAATAGAAACTTGTGAGATTATTCCATAAGCTGTGAGTTCTAGTCATAGGGATTACAGAACAGTTGACAGAACTGAAATCGGAGTTCCTACAAGAAGTTATCGAATATTCAAATCTTTCCATAATGGAAAAAACGCGATTTTGGAGGCCTAAACAAAAGAATTTGGCCAAAAAGCGGCTTATGTCATGACGTAGTGGTGAGTATTGCTCGATGGACCGTTTCGGAGGGGGTAGCACTGGTCTCATGCGAAAATCTGCAAGTTCGTCCCGAACCTTGCAAAATCTCATACTTGGTTTCCCAGCCGGATTATGAACCTGGTGAGCTCTGATACCACTAAAATGTCACGCTCCAAGACCGAGACTCATGACATCGGAAATATGAAACAATTATAAAATTGTAAAACATTAGACATCATAGTATAGCTCAAACCAGTCTTTTACATAATAAAAAAATCATCTTTACAACTGCAAAAGAAATCAAGGTTGCGGAAGCGAAATTACATTAACATATTCTAAGTCTTCACCAGCCCCAGAACAACTCTTGTTCCTCCTCTTGAACCTGTTCTTCGTTCTTATCTGGGTGGGAGAAGTAAGGGGTGAGTGTTTAGGGAAACACTCAGCAAGTGGGGGACACCATTCGAGCATAACAAGTACATATAAACTGAGCAGAGCATATAACAGAACAGAACAGAACAGAGCAGAACATATACATATAGCACTGATAGTCACTTCGTTTCTATGGTTTAATGATCAGTCCCTAATTTTTAATCCTCTAAGGGGTCGAGGCCATAGTTACATCTTGTAACTCAGAGTGTCGAATATTCCATAGACCCATATTATGACAGAAACATCAGTGCTAAAACAGAGCTTAGATCATAGCATGAACTCGACACGAAACGAAAGCTCGAATGATAATTCAAAACAGAACGTATCATGAATATCATATAATATTTGGAACGAATATATATAACAAAAGCCCAATTACGGTCTGCTGAAGTTCTTGTCTGGTATAAGAAATCTGATACAGCTTGTGCAGGATTTCAACGTGGGAGCTTACTGATATTTTACTGAAGAATTTTCGAGAGAGTGGGTCATCTACTGTCGCAGCAAGGTATATATATAGGTTTAGAATTGGGAGTCAAAAGGTCAGCCCTTACAGACCTTAATTTCCAGATTTAATGGCCATTAAACTGTCTGTTAGAAGAGCATTAGTGTAGGCATTGAATTGGACGATTTAATTGACCATTAATCTCTTTAAATCAGCAGTTACGATTGGCTTTCTAGATGTAATCTGGTTTGTAACGCGTGTAGCAGCTTGCTGAAATTCGTGAGTTGAGTTGATTTTTCCAAAGCTTAATTGACTGTCCCAGATCTGAGTTGACTGTTTGTCCGTCCCAAATTTTAGTTGACTGTTGACCGTCCCAGATCTGAGTTGACTGTTGACGACCCTAGATCTATATTTACTGTTGACCGCTGTTTGTCCGTCCCAAATTTTAGTTGACTGTTGACCGTCCCAGATCTGAGTTGACTGTTGACGACCCAGATCTATATTTACTGTTGACCGTCCCAGATCTGAGTTTTTTTTGTTCGGCTATAGCACCGAGAGCTAAATTTCTGGGTTTTCACACAAGGTGGTCCAAGTCTAGGGGAGAGATGGGTAGATCAAGGCCAGGCCTCGGCTGGACCATGGCTGGTCGGGCGACCACCTATGGGGGCGACGTGCGTCGTGTTACCTTGCTTCGTTCGAACCATGCAACACATGGTTCGATCCAGGGCTGGTCCAGTTGGGACCGGCTGGACCTGGGGGTGGTCCAGTCTGTGGGGCTCCGGCCAAGGCGGTCGGAGCTGGGTGGCCAAACGTCGAATGCATCATCTGGTCGATGGAGGCGCACACGTGAGATGGTTGGGTTTGTTGGATTGGACCGGTTCGGTTCAATCGGACCGGTTGGTTCGGTTCTGTTGGACCGGGTCGGTTAGTCGAGTCTCGAGTGAAAATGTTTTAAAGTTGGTCCATGTTATTTTAATGTTGGACCTGTTATTTTAATATTTTAAGTCAAAGTTTCAATTTTAAAGAAAATGGTCAAATGTTTTAAATCGAGTCAAACTTTTAATTTAATTGGATTTGATGTTTATTTTATGTTTAATTCAAAATTGGACTTGTATTTTTAATTGAGTGAAAATTGACCACGGGATTTTAACTGGGTCAAAATTGGTCATTTGGTCATAATTGGTCATTTGGGTCAAAATTGATTAAGTTATTTTTTAAAAGTCAAAATTGGTTAAGTTATTTTTAAAGTAAAAATTGGTCAATTAAATGTATTTTAGTCAAAATTAGTGTGAGACCTGGAATTATTAATTACGATTGATTGTTGGAATCAATCGGTTGTTTAGAGATTTCTGTGGTTTAGAATCTCTGTTTCGATGTTGAGTTGTATTTTGGGTCGAATTCCCTCCTTAGAACAATTCTGGAGATTTTCGTAATTTTTGAGTTTTGGGTAGTGAAGCTGGTAGCAGATATGTTTACGTAAGCATATCTGTTGTGCGTTGCGTTGATGATGCAATCTTTTCTGTTATCAGTCGAAGGCGTTGAGAAACAGTTCGTTGGTGTTGTTAGCGTAACGTTGTGCGAGATTTGGCGACAGCAACGCTTACATGGATTTCAGCAGAAGCGCGCTATAGGATTTCGAAACGGTGACATTTTGGAAAGCAACAGCTGATTTATATCTGTCAGTAGATAGTTCCTGTAGCGGGTATAAGACGTCGTCGTTTGGGTTAGTAGAGGCGACGTCGTTTTGAGGAACCAGTCGATGGTTTATGTGACCAGCTGATGGCAGATATGCTGACGTGCGCTATGCGACGTCGTTTGAGTTAGTTGCGACGCTGCGTTTCGATGCTGCGACTGGTCTCAGTTGTGAACAGTGTTGTGCGTTGTTTCTTTCCTGCGACTGGATGTTCAGCTGTTGGCAGAAAAGATTACGTCACTTATGCGACGTCGTTTGGTTAAGTTATTGCGACGCCGTTTTGATTTGTATTAGAAGGCCTTTGATATCGTTGCTGCTGGCAGCAGCAGGTTGTTTGTTGAGGAGAATGCGTCGACTGATTTGGTCGGTGGATTGTTTTTAAGAATTCAGCAGTTGTGGGAATTATATAAGGAAGACTTGGCCTTCGAATTGTGATATCAGTTCCCATACTTAGAAAATTTCCAGCCTTTCGTTCTCTGTTTCTTGAACACTCGACTACTGTTCATCGTGAGTTTCTCCGGTAGATTCCCATCGACTCCGGCCACCGTTTTTCACGTTCAAGGTAGCGTTGGGCTTATCTTGGAAAGCTTTTCATCTCGTACCCATTTTGGAAGCTATAGTTGGCTGAATCGAAAGCACGAAGTTACTGTTGTTATTCGCGCGTTGCGTGGTTGCAGGTAGCCTTTAGATTTTACGTTGGGATCTTGTTCTTGGCGTCGTTTTAAGCTTCCTGTTAGTTGGTTGGGTAGGGTTGAAGGCTAGTTTGTGTTTATAAATTTCCAGCCGTGAGTTGTAGTGGTTGGCCGTGAGATTGGTTGCAATTCCCTGAAATCTGTGTACCGTGTATTTTGACAGATTGTGCAGGCTGTGACTTGCTACGTTCCTTGAGGGAATTAAGGTACGGATTGAGCTTATAATTACAGCAAGGTGACGGCTTGAATGAATTGTGAGATGGCTTGCTGGCTAGTGTGTTTAATTGCCTGTTGAGGCTGCCGATTTATGAGATGGACGTGTGTTATGTGTTATGTACTTGCTGATGTTGCTATTGCTTTCGCACATGTTGATATGCTTGTTATTAAAGCATGTTCATACACGCATTTGCATCTCATTCCAGCTTTATTGCCATCGTATCGTTGTTCTTGCTTTGTTTTTTACCAGGATGCGAGGGCGAGCGGGAATACCGCACTCTCATCTCCCTTGCGGGGTTATGTTAGCCCCTATGCGCCGATTGGCTAACTACCACAGTGCATAGGTTGGGCAACCGCAGGTCGAGTTGTTTGATGCATCTGGTATTCGGGTGTTGTGTCCCGGCGAGTGGCTCATTACCACACTTGGAGCACACCCAGTGGCCACCGTTGTTGCAGATTCAGTTGAGCTGTGCTTTGAGTTCCTTGACTTCCTTTTCGGTTGGAGTCGTTCGTTGTTGTTCAGAATCTCATGCATAGCATCTGCATTTTATTCTTGCTGTTTATTGTTGATTTATAGTTTCTCTCCGTACTGGGGTTTGACCCCATGTCCCTATGGTGCTTGGTTTGTTTGTTGCCTGTTTTGTTGTCCAGGTCATACAGCTGGTCGAGGAGGTAACCCAGCTGGAGGTGCCCCAGGAGGTGGTTGAGAGTCCTAGTAGCGTATAGCATATATGTATGTATCAGTCTAGTAGCCGGGGAGATGCCCTGTGCTTCGTTGTTGTATTCTGATGAGGAGTCTGATACTTTTATTTGTATTGATTCTATACTTTCTATTGTTGGTTTGTAAGCTGGGAACTTATTTTGAGTATTGTTCTATTTTAAATTATATGTTTTAAACCGTCGGGCCTAAAAGCAAAAATTTTACCCACTTTTTGTTAAGCTTCCGCATGTGTTTGGGTTTTTACTCTGTTGTGAGCACGAGACATGACATTTTTGGTATCAGAGCTTAAGCTGGGATAAGCTCAATTTCTTTGATCACACTTGAGTCTAGGCACAGTGTTGTGTGTTGCATGTGCCTGACTTATGTGACTTGCGTGCTGCATATGTATGTTATATGCTTTCTAGGCTGTATCTGTTCTGTTTTTCCTTATCCTGTTGAGTGTACTTTAGATGCCGCCTAGATGTCGTGGTAGAGGTAGGGGGCAGTTCCAGGAGTCAGGAGGTCAGAACGAGGATCAGTATAGTGCTCCTAGTCATACTCATGGGAGTAGCGAAGAAGGGGAAGCTGAGGCTCCACCGGCTCCGATGGAGAGAATGGATGTTGTTATAGCTCGTTTTTAGAGGATGAACCCTCCTGTCTTTAATGGCGATGAGTCGAGTGAGGATGCTGATTCGTGGCTCCATAACATCATTCATCTTTTTGATAGGGCTCAGTATGACGATGAACTCCGGTTGAGGTTAGTGACCTTGTTGTTGAGGAAGGCCGCAGAGCGCTGGTGGCGAGGTGCGTCTAGTACCTTAGTGGAGACTGGAGTTGGTATCTCTTGGGACAGTTTCTGTGAGACCTTCAGGCAGGAGTATATCCTCTTCGTATGTGGCTGCCCGTGAGCTGGAGTTTGAGTTTTTGGAGCAGGGTTCGATGACTATGCGCGAGTATGCTCGCAAGTTTTCTGCGTTGTTGGCTTATGTTCCGCATGTTGCTGGCCGGGAGAGGGCCAAGAGTACCAGATTTGTGGAGGGCTTGAATGAAGAGTTGTACCAGAGTGTTTTGACGAGCAAGCCCAAGTCGTATGCTGAGGCCGTTGATAGTGCTATCACCATTGAGGAGGGCATGAGGTGCCGTCGTACGCGTAGAGCGCAGGTAGCACAAGCATTGCAGGGCGGTAGACCTGTTGGTCAGGGAGCTCAGTCGTCTCATAGTTCTCAGTCCGCTCATTATCCCCAGCAGCAACAGCAAGTGGCTCAGCAGTCCGGCCGCCAGAGGTTTCAACCCCGCGGTCAGCAATTCAAGAAAAAGTCTTGTTCAGGGTCTTCCGATTCAGGCAACTCGAGTGGCAGCGGTTCTCGGACTGAGTTTTGTTGCTTTTGCGGTGGAAAGCATCCTTCCACGCAGTGTGTAGGTGTGCAGGGTTCCTGCAACCTTTGTAGTCAGTAGGGGCATTTTGCGAGAGTGTGTCCGTCAGCTGGATCACGGCAGACCGCGGCCCAGCCTCAGGGTCGTGGAGGTCAGTCTAGGGGCCGTTTTCAGCAGTTTCAGCAGCCCCGTATGGGCGAGACTCCGTTTAGACCGTTTCAGCAGCCTGGCCCTTCGCGCTTTGTGCAGTCGTCTCAGCCTTTCTTCCCAGGACCCCAGCATGCTCATGTTAATGCTATCACGAGGGAGCAGGCCGAGGAGACACCGAGCCGAGTGATTGGAGGTACTTGTCTTGTCTTTGACTTTCCTGCTCGTGCGTTGTTTGACACCGGTGCATCGCATTCATTTATTTCTGATTCGTTTGTTGTTGAGCATGGTCTGTGTACCGTTCTTTTGCGTGATGTCGTGTCTGTTTCTACCCCTGGTGGTGTGAGCCTGTTCTCACAGGAGGTTTTGTTGGATGGTGTGTTGCGGTTTGGTGAGCATGTTTTGTTAGCAAACTTGATCCGTTTGATGCTTTGGGATTTCGATTGCATAGTTGGAATGGATGTGCTGTCCAACTATAGGGCCTCCGTGGATTGCTTCCATGGGATTGTGCGCTTTAGGCCTTTGTCTGGCGAGAAGTGGGACTTCTACGGTCAGGACTCGCGATAGAAGATTCCGTTGGTTTCCGCGATGGAGATGTTTAGTTTGTTGTCTTTGGGAAATGCTGGCTTTATGATTTATGCTTTGGATGCGTCTTCTTCTTCCAATGTTCAGCCTAGTGACGTTCCCGTGGTGCGACACTTCCCTGACGTGTTTCCGGAGGAGATTCCTGGTTTTCCTCCGAGGCGGGAGATAGACTTCAGCATAGAGCTGGTGCCTGGCACAGCTCCGATTTCGCGTGCTCCGTATCGTCTGGAGCCTGCGGAGTTGAGAGAACGCGTCTTCTTCTTCCAATGTTCAGCCTAGTGACGTTCCCGTGGTGCGACACTTCCCTGACGTGTTTCCGGAGGAGATTCCTGGTTTTCCTCCGAGGCGGGAGATAGACTTCAGCATAGAGCTGGTGCCTGGCACAGCTCCGATTTCGCGTGCTCCGTATCGTCTGGAGCCTGCGGAGTTGAGAGAACTCAAGGTACAGTTAGATGATTTGCTGGAGAAAGGTTTTATTCGCCCTAGTATGTCACCGTGGGGAGCACCCATCTTATTTGTGAAGAAGAATGATGGCTCAAAGTGCATTGATTTTCGCCAGTTCAATAAAGCCACTGTCAAGATAAGTACACGTTGCCGAGAATCGATGATCTATTTGATCAGTTGCAGGGTTCTGCGGTGTATTCTAAGATTGATCTTCGTTCCGGGTACCATCATCTCAGAGTGAGGGAACAAGATGTCGCAAAGACTGCGTTTCGTACGAGGTACGGACATTTTGAGTTTTTGGTGATGCCGTTTGGGTTGAAAAACGCGCCTGCAGTCTTTATGGATCTGATGAACCGAGTTTTTAGAGAGTTCATAGATCAGTTTGTAATTGTTTTTATTGACGACATCTTGGTTTACTCGAAGACTCCGAGGGAGCACAAGGAGCACTTGGAAATGGTTCTGCAGAGGTTGAGAGAGCTGCAGTTGTATGCGAAGTTTTCCAAGTGCGAATTTTGGTAAGATCGCGTGGTATTTCTGGGTCATGTCATTTCAGTGGATCCCAGTAAAGTGGATGCTGTTTTGAACTGGGAGCGACCGAGAAATGTGTCTTAGATTCGCAGTTTCTTAGGTCTGGCTGGCTATTATCGTCGCTTCATCGAGGGATTCTCTAGTATAGCGAAGCCGATGACCCAATTGACCCAGAAGGATAGGCGGTTTGTTTGGACAGAGCAGTGTGAGAATGCGTTTCAGCTACTTAAGGAAAAGTTGACTATTGCACCTGTTTTGACTCTGCCGTCCGGTTCAGGTGGATTTGTGGTTTGTTCTGACGCTTCGCTTAATGGATTGGGTTGTTTATTGATGCAGCATGGTCGAGTCATTTCGTATGCCTCGCGGCAGTTGAAACCGCACGAGACTCGTTACCCCGTCCATGATTTGGAGTTAGCAGCGGTGGTCTTTGCGTTAAAGATCTGGCGTCACTACTTGTATGGCGAGCAGTTTGTGGTGTAATTCGACCACAAAAGTTTGCAGTACTTTTTTTCGCAGCCTGACTTGGACATGAGACAGCGCCGGTGGATGGAGTTGTTAAAGGACTTTGACTGTGAGATTAAATACCAGCCTGGGAAGTCGAACGTAGTGGCCGATGCGTTGAGCAGGAAGGCGAGTGAGATGCTGTCTTCGTTGTACATCTCTAAGGATCAAGAGCATCTCAACACTACGGGTTGGAGATTCTACCCGACTGAGGATTGTGTGATGTTTTCATCGTTCCAAGTGGAACCGTAGATTGTTTCCAACATTCGAGCAGCTCAAAGGACCGATCCGTCTATCCACGAATTGAAGTTGAAAGTCAGGGCTGGCGAACTTGAGGACTATTCTGTCTCGTCCGATGGTTGTTTGCTTTTCCGTGGCAGGTTGGTTGTGCCCAATTTGATTTATTTGAAGGAGGAGATCCTTCGTGAGGCGCATTGTAGCAGACATAGTGTTCATCCTGGTGCACGGAAGATGTACCATGCTTTGAAGCCTTACTTTTGGTGGGCTGGCCTGAAGAGTGACGTGGCTGGTTTCGTTGCTCGTTTTTTGAATTGCCAGATGGTGAAGGCCGAAAGGATGAGACCCGGTGGTCTGTTGCAGAGTTTAGAGGTGCCCCAATGGAATTGGGAGCACATTGCGATGGATTTCATGACGCATCTGCCTCATTCCAGCCGAGGATGCGATGCTATTTGGGTAGTTGTAGACCGTTTGTCGAATTCTGCACACTTCATTCCCTATGGTATGACCTTCTCGTTGAAGAAGATTGTCAGGCCTCGTGCTCTCAACAGATAAACACATGCGGAAGCTATCAAAAAGTGGGTAAAATTTTCGCTTTTAGGCCCAACGGTTTTAAGCGTATAATTTAAAATACAACAATACTTAAAATAAGTTCCCAAATCATAAACATTCAACAACAAAGCATACATAAGTCCAACATGTATCATATCTCCCCCTACGGGTACAACAACAAAGCACAGGGCATCCTCCTGGCTAACTGATACATATATATATATATGCTATATGCTACTGGGACACACTAGCCACCTCCTGGGGCACCACCAGCTGGGTTAAACCCACGACCGGCTGTAGAACCTGGGTTTCCTGAAAACAACACAACAAAGAAACAAACCAAGCCCCGGAGGGACATGGGGTCAAACCCCAGTACGGAGAGCAATAATACAACAGAAATAACAGCAAGGAAAAGAATGCAGGTGCTATGCATGAGACGCCAAAGAACAATGGAAAGCTCGACCCACAAGAGAGCTAAGGAACTCAAACATAGCTCCAAGAAACATCAACAATGCACAGTGGCCACGGGGTGAGTTCACAGTGTGGTAGTGAGCCACTCGCCATGATACTACACCCACTTACCGGATGCATCAAACAACTCGACCTGCCGTTGCCTCGCCCATGAACTGTGGTAATTAACCCCTCGACGCATGGTGGCTACGATCCCA
The DNA here is from genome assembly GCA_001598015.1 of Dorcoceras hygrometricum. Taxonomy (NCBI): domain Eukaryota; kingdom Viridiplantae; phylum Streptophyta; class Magnoliopsida; order Lamiales; family Gesneriaceae; genus Dorcoceras; species Dorcoceras hygrometricum. The sequence continues at coordinate 193,978 of KV013977.1, forward strand.
GCAGGGAGATGAGAGTGCGGTATTGCCGCTCGCCCTCACTTCCTGGTAAGAAGACAATAACAATGCAACAATGGCACAAAAACTACCAAAACTGGATAGGATTACCATGCGTGTATGCAACAGGCAAGAATGCAAGCATATAAGCATATGCAACGCAGCAATTACACAAGTAGCATACACAATTCTCAACAGAATACAACCAGCAGGCACGGCGAATCCACATACCAGCGACTACCATTCATCCAAGACATAATATCGCTGTAATAAAAGCTCAAATCCGTACCTTATACAGAGCAACAATAACACTGCGAGAAATCCCGAAGACTCTGGTAAAAGCCTGCTAAACACATGGCATACAGAACATAAATCCAACGGGTTGCTAATAAATCTCACGGCTGGAGTTTAAATACTAAAGCCAGCTCTCAATCTAACCCATACAACTTAACAGGAAGCTAATATAAAGGCTAGGAACAAGATCTCGTAGCTAATTCAAAAGCTACCTGCAACTTCGAAACGTATGAACACGAACAGCAACTTCGTGCTTTTGTTCCAGCTAACAACAGCCTCTACAAAAGGTATAGGGTGAAAGATCTCTTCGAGAGGAGTCCAACGCTACCTCAACTGTCCAAAACAACGACCGGAATCGACGGGAATCTACCGGAGAAACTCACGGTGAATAGTGACCAAGGGTTGAAAAACAGAGAATGAAAATCGGGAAATATTTCTCTAAGTATGGGAACTGATAATCCACAACGAAGACCAAGTCTTGCTATATATAAAACTCTCAACTGCTGCTACCAGCAGGAGCTTATTACCACCGACAAAACCAGCAGGTACAAGGGAAAACCAACGACTGATTTCTACGTGCGAAATTCCCATATCAGCAGGTGCACTAAAATCTTCGACTGGCGTCTTAAATAATACAATTCCAAAACGGCGTCGCAACAACTAATCCAAACGACGTCTCTTAGGATACGCGATTCTAAAAACCAACTGCTGGTCATCGCAGGTACAAGGGAAACCAACGACTGATTTCTACGTGCGAAATTCCCATATCAGCAGGTGCACTAAAATCTTCGACTGGCGTCTTAAATAATACAATTCCAAAACGGCGTCGCAACAACTAATCCAAACGACGTCTCTTAGGATACGCGATTCTAAAAACCAACTGCTGGTCATCCAGCAGCAATACACAAAGCAACGAAAAGCACTTCCTCCTGCTGATACCAGCAGCAACATCAAAACGCGGCGTTGCAACTAACTTAAACGACGTCGCTCCACTGACGTTATCATAGCTGGCAGCAGCTCTCGCTAAATATCAGCAGCAAGCTACAGTGACGTTCTAAAACCAGCAGATAATCTTACGTCACTTGCACCTCAAAACGATGTCGCATCCTCCTCGCGCTACAGGAAGGTTGACCCGCGTTGACAACCAGCAGACATACAATTAACGCGATAGCAAAGTCTACATCATCCAAAAAACGCTCAACAGTAATGCTTACGTCGACATATCTGCTATCAGCAGGTAATATAAACTATCGACTGGTTCCTCAAAACGACACCGCTTCGAAATCCTAAAGCGCTCTCCTGCTGAAATCCACGTAAGCACTGCTGTCGCCAGCCACCAAAACAAAGAACACAGCGCGCTAAGCTACCAGCAGCAAAGCTTACGTCAGCGACTACAATGCCAACACAAAGCATGACGTCATCAGAGCTGCTATCAGCAGATACCTCTAAACTCAAAATTTCGAAAATCTCCAGAATTTCTCTAAGGAGGGAAATTGACCCGAAAATACAATTCGAACATACAAACAGAGATCTGAATCCCCAAAAAATCATCAAAATTCGATAACTTCCACAATTAATCTCAATTACAAAACCAGGTCTCACATTTCTCCCCCACTAAAAAGGATTTCGTCCTCGAAATCACATCAATAACTCTGGAAAACAACACAACAGCAAGCTACAAACAGAACTCGCCGAACACAAGGCCAAGAGTTCAAGATAACTGAGCAAACACATCACAACAACTAAGGAAGAAAAACCAGTAGAACTACAAGTTCAAAGGCTATTCCTGATAGCTCAACGACTGATCTAGCTCAACCTCGTCAGTTCCAAGCACATGAGACGGATCTGGCTCATATTTCCTCAACATCGACACATGAAACACATCGTGAAGAGAGGACAACTCAGACGGCAACAACAACCGATACGCTAGAGGGCCAATCCTCTCGAAAATCTCATACGGACCAACATAACGAGGGGCTAACTTACCCTTGCGTCCGAAGCGCATCACACTACGAAACGGAGAAACCTTGAGAAATACACGATCACCAACCTGAAACTCAAGAGGTCGATGCCTCTTATTCGCATAACTGGCTTGGTGATCCTGAGCAGCCTTCATCCTCTGTCTGATAAGATCCACGTGATCTTTCATCTGCTGCACAAAGTCAGGGGCAGATAGCTGCTTCTCCCCCACTTCTTCCCAACACACTGGCGATCTGCACTTGCGGCCATACAAAGCCTCGAAAGGCGCCATGCCAATCGTCACTTGGTAGCTGTTATTATACGAAAACTCAACCAAAGACAACGCGTCTTGCCAACTACCTCCGAAATCCAACACAACAGCCCGCAACATATCCGCTAACGTCTGGATAGTTCGTTCAGATTGGCCATCTGTCTGGGGATGATATGCGGTACTCATAGCCAATCTAGTGCCCAAAGCTGTCTGCAAACTCTTCCAAAATCTGGAAGTAAACCTCGGATCTCGGTCAGACACGATTGAAACAGGCACACCATGCAATCTAACAACAAAATCAACGTACAGCTTCGCCATCTTCTTCAACGAGAAGGTCATACCATAGGGAATGAAATGTGCAGACTTAGACAAACGGTCTACAACTACCCAAACAGCATCGCACCCTCGACTGGAACGAGGAAAATGCGTTACGAAATCCATCGCAATGTGCTCCCAATTCCATTGGGGCACCTCTAAACTCTGCAACAGACCACCAGGTCTCATCCTTTCGGCCTTAACCATCTGGCAGTTCAAACAACGAGCGAAAAAACCAACAACATCGCTCTTCAGGCCAGCCCACCAAAAGTGCGGCTTCAAAGCATGGTACATCTTCCGTGCACCAGGATGAACACTCGAGGAAAATGCGTTACGAAATCCATCGCAATGTGCTCCCAATTCCATTGGGGCACCTCTAAACTCTGCAACAGACCACCAGGTCTCATCCTTTCGGCCTTAACCATCTGGCAGTTCAAACAACGAGCGAAAAAACCAGCAACATCGCTCTTCAGGCCAGCCCACCAAAAGTGCGGCTTCAAAGCATGGTACATCTTCCGTGCACCAGGATGAACACTATGTCTGCTACAGCGGTCCTCTGCTCGAATGCTAGAAACAATCTGCGGTTCCACTTGGAAAGATGAAACCATCACGCAATCCTCAGTCGGGTAGAATCTCCAATCCAACCC
>KV013977.1:205204-223977 GCA_001598015.1 Dorcoceras hygrometricum
TAGATGTGTTTCATGATAGCCGTCATACCCACTATCACATCTAACATACGCTTTAGTGTATTCTAGGTCTTTACTCAACACAATTGTAAATCATTACACACATAATGAAAGTAAAGAATTCCATATAAAAGAATGCGAATATCATATATAAAGATCGTTTGTGCCTTATCCTCATTTTGACGGCCCAATCGACTAGGAACATGTTTAGAATACACAGCGACTATTAGATGTGTTTCATGATAGCCGTCATACCCACTATCACATCTAACATACGCTTTAGTGTAATCTAGGTCTTTACTCAACACAATTGTAAATCATTACACACATAATGAAAGTAAAGAATGCCATATAAAAGAATGCGAATATCATATATAAAGATCGTTTGTACAAGAGTCAATGAAACCCACACGCCACAAGTTGGCTAGTTGGGCATCTACTCTAACAAAACTACCAAAACTTGATAGGATTACCATGCGTGTATGCAACAGGCAAGAATGCAAGCATATAAGCATATGCAACGCAGCAATTACACAAGTAGCATACACAATTCTCAACAGAATACAACCAGCAGGCACGGCGAATCCACATACCAGCGACTACCATTCATCCAAGCCATAATCTCGCTGTAATAAAAGCTCAAATCCGTACCTTATACATAGCAACAATAACACTGCGAGAAATCCCGAAGACTCTGGTAAAAGCCTGCTAAACACATGGCATACAGAACATAAATCCAACGGGTTGCTCATAAATCTCACGGCTGGAGTTTAAATACTAAAGCCAGCTCTCAATCTAACCCATACAACTTAACAATGGGAACTGATAATCCACAACGAAGACCAAGTCTTGCTATATATAAAACTCTCAACTGCTGCTACCAGCAGGAGCTTATTACCACCGACAAAACCAGCAGGTACAAGGGAAAACCAACGACTGATTTCTACGGCGAAATTCCCATATCAGCAGGTGCACTAAAATCGTCGACTGGCGTCTTAAATAATACAATTCCAAAACGGCGTAGCAACAACTAATCCAAACGACGTCGCTTAGGATACGCGATTCTAAAAACCAACTGCTGGTCATCCAGCAGCAATACACAAAGCAACGAAAAGCACTTCCTCCTGCTGATACCAGCAGCAACATCAAAACGCGGCGTTGCAACTAACTTAAACGACGTCGCTCCACTGACGTCATCATAGCTGGCAGCAGCTCTCGCTAAATATCAGCAGCAAGCTACAGTGACGTTCTAAAACCAGCAGATAATCTTACGTCACTTGCACCTCAAAACGATGTCGCATCCTCCTCGCGCTACAGGAAGGTTGACCCGCGTTGACAACCAGCAGACATACAATTAACGCGATAGCAAAGTCTACGTCATCCAAACAACGCTCAACAGTATTGCTTACGTCGACATATCTGCTATCAGCAGGTAATATAAACTATCGACTGGTTCCTCAAAACGACACCGCTTCGAAATCCTAAAGCGCTCTCCTGCTGAAATCCACGTAAGCACTGCTGTCGCCAGCTACCAAAACAAAGAACACAGCGCGCTAAGCTACCAGCAGCAAAGCTTACGTCAGCGACTACAATGCCAACACAAAGCATGACGTCATCAGAGCTGCTATCAGCAGATACCTCGAAACTCAAAATTTCGAAAATCTCCAGAATTTCTCTAAGGAGGGAAATTGACCCGAAAATACAATTCGAACATACAAACAGAGATTTGAATCCCCAAAAAATCATCAAAATTCGATAACTTCCACAATTAATCTCAATTACAAAACCAGGTCTCACAAAGATGGCAAAGCTGTACGTTGATTTTGTTGTTAGATTTCACGGTGTGCCTGTTTCGATCGTTTCCGACCGAGATCCGAGGTTTACTTCCAGGTTTTGGAAGAGTTTGCAAACAGCTTTGGGAACGAGATTGGCGATGAGTACCGCGTATCACCCCCAGACAGATGGCCAATCTGAGCGAACTATCCAGACGTTGGAGGATATGTTGCGTGTTGTTGTGTTGGATTTCGGAGGTAGCTGGCAAGACGCGTTGTCTTTGGTCAAATTTTTGTATAATAACAGCTACCAAGTGACGATTGGCATGGCGCCTTTTGAGGCTTTGTATGGCAGTAAGTGCAGATCGCCAGTTTGTTGGGAAGAAGTGGGGGAGAAGCAGCTACCTGCCCCTGACTTTGTGCAACAAATGAAAGATCATGTTGATCTAATCAGACAGCGGATGAAAGCTGCCCAGGATCGCCAAGCCAGTTATGCGAATAAGAGGTGTCGACCTCTTGAGTTTCAGGTTGGGGATCGTGTATTTCTCAAGGTTTCTCCGTTTCGTAGTGTGATGCGCTTTGGACGCAAAGGAAAGTTAGCCCCTCGTTATGTTGGTCCGTATGAGATTGTCGAGAGGATTGGCCCTTTAGCGTATCGGTTTTTGTTGCCGTCAGAGTTGTCCTCTCTTCACGATGTGTTCCATGTGTCGATGTTGAGGAAGTATGAGCCAGATCCGTCTAATTTGTTTGAAACTGACGAGGTAGATCTAGATCAGTCGTTGAGTTATCAATAATATCCCTTGCAGATCCTTGTCAGAAAAGAGAAACATCTGAGGAATAAGACCATTCCGCTAGTAATGGTGCAATGGAGCAAGAATGGAAGGGAAGAAGCTACTTGGGAACTGGAAGAAAAGATGCAGCGCGAGTGGCCGCATCTGTTTGAGTAGCTGTTGAGCTAGATTATCCAGTAGCTTGTAGTTTTGCTGTATTCCTTCCCTAGATGTTGTAAATTGTTTTCTCAGTTATCTTGAACTCTTGGCCTTGTGTTGGGCGAGTTCTGGTGTTAGTTTTTAGTTTCTATTCTGGTCTCTGCTGTTGTTTGTTGATTCAGAATTGTGTTAGATTTCGGGGACGAAATCCTTTTTAGTGGGGGAGAGTTGTGAGACCTGGAATTATTAATTACGATTGATTGTTGGAATTAATCGGTTGTTTAGAGATTTCTGTGGTTTATAATCTCTGTTTCGATGTTGAGTTGTATTTTGGGTCGAATTCCCTCCTTCGAACAATTTTGGAGATTTTCGTAATTTTTGAGTTTTGGGTAGTGAAGCTGGTAGAAGATATGTTTACGTAAGCATCTCTGTTGTGCGTTGCGTTGATGACGCAAGATTTTCTGTTATCAGTCGAAGGCGTTGAGAAACAGTTCGTTGGTATTGTTAGCGTAACGTTGTGCGAGATCTGGCGACAGCAACGCTTACGTGGATTTCAGCAGGAGCGCGCTAAAGGATTTCAAAACGATGACGTTTTGGAAAGCAACGGCTGATTTAGATCTGTCAGCGGATAGTTACTGTAGCGGGTATAAGACGTCGTCGTTTGGGTTAGTAGAGGCGACATCGTTTTGAGGAACCAGTCGATGGTTTATGTGACCAGCTGATGGCAGATATGCTGACGTGCGCTATGCGACGTCGTTTGAGTTAGTTGCGACGCTGCGTTTCGATGCTGCGACTGGTCTCAGTTGTGAACAGTGTTGTGCGTTGTTTCTTTCCTGCGACTGGATGTTCAGCTGTTGGCAGAAAAGATTACGTCACTTATGCGACGTCGTTTGGTTAAGTTATTGCGATGCCGTTTTGATTTCTATTAGAAGGCCTTTGATATCGTTGCTGCTGGCAGCAGCAGGTTGTTTGTTGAGGAGAATGCGTCGACTGATTTGGTCGGTGGATTGTTTTTAAGAATTCAGCAGTTGTGGGAATTATATAAGGAAGACTTGGCCTTCGAATTATGATATCAGTTCCCATACTTAGAAAATTTCCAGCCTTTCGTTCTCTGTTTCTTGAACCCTCGACTACTGTTCACCGTGAGTTTCTCCGGTAGATTCCCATCGACTCCGGCCACCGTTTTTCACGTTCAAGGTAGCGTTGGGCTCCTCTTGGAAAGCTCTTTCATCTCGTACCCATTTTGGAAGCTATAGTTGGCTGAATCAAAAGCACGAAGTTACTGTTGTTATTCACGCGTTGCGTGGTTGCAGGTAGCCTTTCGATTTTACGTTGGGATCTTATTCTTGGCGTCGTTTTAAGCTTCCTGTTAGTTGGTTGGGTAGGGTTGAAGGCTAGTTTGTGTTTATAAATTTCCAGACGTGAGTTGTAGTTGTTGGCCGTGAGATTGGTTGCAATTCCCTGAAATCTGTGTACCGTGTATTTTTACCGATTGTGCAGGATGTGACTTGCTACGTTCCTTGAGGGAATTAAGGTACGGATTGAGCTTATAATTACAGCAAGGTGACGGCTTGAATGAAGTGTGAGATGGCTTGCTGGCTAGTGTGTTTAATTGCTTATTGAGGCTGCCGATTTATGAGATGGACGTGTGTTATGTGTTATGTACTTGCTGATGTTGCTATTGCTTTCGCTAATGTTGATATGCTTTTTATTCCAGCATGTGAATACACGCATTTGCATCTCATTCCAGCTTTATTGCCATCGTATCGTTGTTCTTGCTTTGTTTCTTACCAGGATGCGAGGGCGAGCGGGAATACCGCACTCTCATCTCCCTTGCGGGGTTATGTTAGCCCCTATGCGCCGAGTGGCTAACTACCACAGTACATAGGTTGGGCAACCGCAGGTCGAGTTGTTTGATGCATCTGGTATTCGGGTGTTGTGTCCCGGCGAGTGGCTCATTACCACACTTGGAGCACACCCAGTGGCCACCGTTGTTGCAGATTCAGTTGAGCTGTGCTTTGAGTTCCTTGACTTCCTTTTCGGTTGGAGTCATTCGTTGTTGTTCAGCATCTCATGCATAGCATCTATATTTTATTCTTGCTGTTTATTGTTGATTTATAGTTTCTCTCCGTACTGGGGTTTGACCCCATGTCCCTCTGGGTCTTGGTTTGTTTGTTGCCTGTTTTGTTGTCCACGTCATACAGCTGGTCGAGGAGGTAACCCAGCTGGCGGTGCCCCAGGAGGTGGTTGAGAGTCCTAGTAGCGTATAGCATATATGTATGTATCAGTCTAGTAGCCGGGGAGATGCCCTGTGCTTCGTTGTTGTATTCTGATGAGGAGTATGATACTTTTATTTGTATTGATGCTATACATGCTATTGTTGGTTTGTAAGCTGGGAACTTATTTTGAGTATTGTTCTATTTTAAATTATATGTTTTAAACCGTCGGGCCTAAAAGCAAAAATTTTACCCACTTTTTGTTAAGCTTCCGCATGTGTTTGGGTTTTTACTATGTTGTGAGCACGAGGCCTGACAATTAGTCTTTGGAGTTTTAGGGTCAATGCTGATGTTAAGCCTAGAAGTAGTGGACCAGACTTCTGAACCAGTCCTCGCCGAAGTAGAAAATGTAGAAGCTCGTGAATGTATATTTAATTATGTATGTAGTATCCTATGTATGTAAATGTTTTAAAGCAAAGGAATAAATATACATTGACGGGCTAAGCTTTTAAAATTGCAAGTTTTATGAAATACACGCATGACAAATGTTTATGAATGGTTAAAGGCATGTTTTAAAAGGAAATCAAGGGATAGAAGTGATTTTTGGCAAGTTTACGATGAGGGGATTCGGGATACTGGGTCCGATGAACTTCTGTTCATGTATTATGAGTTATGGATCCATGTGTTTACGGCATGGTGAAGTGGCAAGCATAGAGGTGTGGGGGATCCCGATGTAAGGTCGGGTGAACCGCACCATCACGTACGTTGGTTCTTTCGATTGATCGATCATACGCCCGCTCGCATTTCACTGATACGAATCATACGTTTTTATGTCATGTTATGTAATGCCTTATGTATGTTATATGTTATGTAATGCTATGGAATGTCTTTCGATTGATCGATCATACGCCGCTCGCATTTCACTGATACGAATCATACGTTTTTATGTCATGTTATGTAATGCCTTATGTATGTTATATGTTATGTAATGCTATGGAATGTACGAACAAGGTTTTAAGATCACTCATGCATTCATGTTATTTTATTATGAGTATGTGCCTGCATGCAACCTTATTAGTATGTACCTTGTTATTTTACATGATAGAGCATGTTGAGCCTCTACGCTCACTATGTTTAAATGGTGCAGGTGATTACCCTGTAGAGTATGTCCCGGCTGGTGGTGAGGACCTCTGAACGCCCGCTGCAGCAGTACCCCATGACCGCATTGATGTTATCTTTGTTATGATACTCTTTTCAAATATTGGTTTTAATGTGTTCTTTCTCAGCACTTTTACTTAGACTGATGTTTAAACAGTATGGATGGTTTAGCGTTTTGAAGTTTTATTTTATTTGTGTTTTAAAGTGATGGCTTAGAAAATGTTTAAAGGGAACGAGCCACACTTTCTAAGTTTATTTATTCCGCAAATGATTTTAAAAAAAATTTCTGGAGTCTCGTTCGTTTCAAAACTGGAATCAGCTCGGGTTACAGAAATGAAAAAGAGTAGTAGAGCTCTGAGCTGATGAACTATCTCTTGCAATGGGTATAACTATGAATAGATTGAAGTTACACCTTCGAATCAAAGTTAATGAAATGAAGAATTTAACTTGAAGTTATTGTATCAGTCCAGAATGGACCTGAGTTGGATCAGCTCGGAGTATGATCAGATCGCAGGCGTACTGGTTCAGAACAAAAACCAGCTCGGGGTTATTTGGTCAACTAAAGTCAACTCAGAATGGACAATCAGATCGTGAACAGCTGAATTAGAAAACCAGATCGCAAGAGGACTGGAAATGAAATCAGATAGCAAGCGGGCTGGGCAACCAGATCGCGACTAGAAAACCAGCCCGGACAAAAATGAGCAGATCATGAACTTATTTAAATAACAACTATCAGCTTGGAAGATTTCCTTAGTCTGAACGAATCGAAAATATCTAAGGAGAATTCCAGTAAACAAGAACAGGTAAGCTACTTGTAAGATACTTACACAAAATCATGTAAGCTGCTTGAAGAACATCCCAGAAACTCAGAAAGAAAATGGACAAACATCATCAAACATTTTCTACTAACTTTTTTGAATCAAACTACAAAGAAAGTATCTTAAACTCAACTGTGTTTGAAGAACTTTTAAAGAAAATGTTTTTCAAACCTATCAACTTACAAACATGCAAACATAAACAATATATGCTTTCAAACGTGCAGCAAGAAATAGAGGTTACTTGACTTAACAATGATGATGATTACAGAGAGTTATCTGGCTCAAAAAACACACAAACACGATCGGTTCATTTGAAAAGTTTAAAACTTTGGTCGGTTTCTTGTTTATAGAGAGCACCACTTCAAAAGTATTCCTCTACGTGATGTTTTTATGAATGAGGATGCACGATGCAGTTGATAGTATTTATATGAAAATTCTAATGCCACAATGACAGAAAACACGGTTCTATTTGAAGTGCTACTCTTCTTAAAAACTACTATTGTTTTGGTTAAAAATGAAACGAAACGACTTGTCTGGACCGATCGGAGAGCTCTCGCAGCCACTACCTAATCTGAAATAGAACCAGCTCAGATGAAAGCTGACTGACAATAGAATTGCAAATAGATCCCTCAAAACTTTAAATTTATATTCGTGGACTTATGGATTTCTGGGCGTTACAATTTCAGTGGATCCCAGCAAAGTTGAGGCAGTCATCAACTGGGAGCGTCCCAAGTATGTATCTGAGATTCGTAGGTTCTTGAGTTTGGCGGGCTATTAGAGACTTTTTATTGAGGGTTTTTCAACGATATCCAGGCCGATGATGCAGTTGACCTAGAAGGATATGAGGTTTGTTTGGACCAACTAATGTGAGTCTAGATTTCTGACGCTGAAATAGAAGTTGACTACTGCTCTTGTGTTGGCTTTACCCTCGGGATCGGGAGGTTTTGTGGTGTACTCCGATTCTTCATTGAGTGGTTTGGGTTGCGTGTTGATGCAGAACGGGTGCGTTATAGCTTATGCATCTTGACATTTGAAGCCTCACGAGACAATATATCCCGTTCATGACTTGGAGTTGGCTGCCATCGTGTTTGCCTTGAATATTTGGCGTCACTATTTGTATGGAGAGAAATTTGTGATCTACACCAACCCCAAGTGTCAGGCCTCGTGCTCACATCAGAGTAAAACCACACAAACACAAGCAGAATCCACTAAAAAGTGGTTAAAATTTTTGCTTTTGGCCTGACGGTTTAAAACGATATAATTTAAAATGCTACAATACTCAAAGTAATCCCAGTTTACAACAAAACCAACAAAGGATACCAGCCAAAGTAAAACAGTACAGTATAAACATGTATCAAGTACCTGACAACAACCACAACTGAATACAACGGAATACAACAAAAGCACAGGGCATCCCCTGGCTAACAGTACTGATACATAAATATATGCTATATGCTACTGGGATACTCTAACCACCTCGTGGAGCACCTTCAGCTGGGATAGCTCCACGACCAGCTGAATAACCTGGACAACACAACAGGCAAGGGAAACAAACCAAGCCCCAGAGGGACATGGGGTCAAACCCCAGTACGGAGAACAACTATAAAACAGCAGTAAACAGCAAGAATAAAATGCAGATGCTATGCATGAGACAAGGGACAACAGCCGAAGGCTACAACCAAGGAAGGGAGCCAAAGAACTCAGGCATAGCTCAACGAAATCTGCAAAAGATATGTGTCCACGGTGAGTGTAGGACATGTGGGCGCTACCCACTCACCCCTACTCGCCCACCCTCACCAGATGCATCGACAACTCAACCTGCTGTTGCCCAACCTATGAACTGTGGTAGTTAGCCACTCGGCGCATATGGGCTAACAGATCCCAGCAGGGAGATGAGAGTGCGGAATCACCGCTCGCCCTCGCATCCTGGTAAGAAAATAGAGCAACAAAGACAACGAAACAAGGGCTGCAACAGCTGAAATGAGATAATAATGCGTGTATGAAACAGCTAAACAGCTAGCATAAATCATATGCAAAACAGCAACCACAACAGCGAGCATACACGGCCATCTCACAAAACCAGCAACTACAATTTACTCAAGCCAGAAACACGCTGATTTACAAGCTCCAAATCCGTAACTCAATCTGCTAAGCTCACCAACACACGGTAACCCGAGAAATCTGAACCTGCACCTGCTAGAACACGCACGCACAAACTCGCTACGCAGATTCTACAAACCCGGAGCTACGCTCAACCAACGCTAATACTATCAATACAACTTAACAGGAAGCTTAAATAAAGGCTAAGGGTAAGACCTCAACAACAAATCGAAGTTCTACCTGATCTACACAAACACACGGCCGAAGATAGCAACTTCGCGATCTCGCTCCAGTCAACTACAGCCTCCAAGAACGGTATAGGATGAAAGAGCTTCACGAGAGGAGTCCAACTCTACCTCAATCGTGCCAAACGGTGACCGAAAGCGACGGGAATCGCCGGATAAAATCACGATGAACAGTGTTCTAGGGTTCGCGACGAAGAACGACAATCGGGAGAAAATATCGCTAAAGGAGTCCAACTCTACCTCAATCGTGCCAAACGGTGACCGAAAGCGACGGGAATCGCCGGATAAAATCACGATGAACAGTGTTCTAGGGTTCGCGACGAAGAACGACAATCGGGAGAAAATATCGCTAAATATGGAATCTGTTTTAAAATCGAAGGCCAACACCTCTATAAATAACTCGCAGCTGCCAACTACAACAGATCCCTACAAAGCCAATACGACGTCGCACAACCCACGTCATCACATCTGATCGCTACCGCTAGAGACATCTGAAGACACGCTAAACGCACGCAACGACGATCGCTACAGGAAATGTTGACTGGCGTTGACATCTGTTGAACATAACAAACAGACCTCTCCCGAGACATCTGCTCCTGCGAAACGGCATCGCAACACACCCGCGCCTAGTCCAACATTTCTCAACGACGCTAAAACAAAACGGCGTCGTCTCCACTTATCCAAATGCTATCGTTTTGCACCCGCTACAGGAACTCGCTGGCAGCGTCTGAAATAACACAAGCGCTAACAGATTTTTTTGTACACGAATCTGATCAGATCTCTCCACAAAATCAGATTTCTCCTAAAAAACTAAAAAATACGAAAACTTCCAGAATTGCTCTAAATGTGAAATCTGAACCGAAAATGCAAACGGACCCTTAAAACAGAAATCTGAACCTCCAGAATTCTAAAAAACCGATTAATCCAACAATTAATCTTTTCTTAAATTTCAGGTCTCACATTTCTCCCCCAATAAAAAGGATTTCGTCCTCGAAATCAAACAAAAATTCTGAAAATACAACTCAACAATAGGCTATCAAAACAGAAATTCGCCTAACACATGGCCAGGAGTTCAAGATAACTGAGCAAACGACAAACAACAACTAGGGAGAAAAACAACTAAAAGCTAACAGCTACTGGAAATCTAGAGCAATAGCTACTCAAACAGATGTGGCCACTCGCGCTGCATCTTTTCTTCCAGCTCCCAAGTAGCTTCTTCCCTACCATGTTTTCTCCACTGCACCATCACCAACGGAATGATTTTATTCCTTAACTGTTTCTCTTTTCTGCCAAGGATCTGCAAGGGATATTCCTAATAGCTCAACGTCTGATCTAGCTCAACCTCGTCAGTTCTCAGTGCATGAGATGGATCTGGCTCGTACTTCCTCAACATGGAAACATGAAATACATCATGTAGAGAAGATAATTCCGGAGGCAACAACAGCCGATACGCTAAAGGGCCAATCCTCTCAACAATTTCATACGGTCCGATGTAATGAGGGGCTAACTTTCCCTTGTGTCCAAAGCGCATAACACTGCGAAACGGAGAAACTTTAAGGAATACCTGGTCATCAACTTGAAACTCTAGAGGTCGACGCCTTTTATTTGCATAACTGGCTTGGCGATCCTGGGCAGCTTTCATCCGCTGACAAATTAGATCCACGTGATCCTTCATCTTTTGCACAAAGTCTGGGGCAGATAGCTCTTCTCCCCCACTTCTTTCCAACATACCGGCGATCTGCACTTTCTGCCATACAAAGCCTCAAACGGCGTCATACCAATCGTCACTTGGTAACTGTTATTGTATGAAAACTCAACCAAAGACAACGCGTCTTGCCAGCTACCACCAAAATCCATCACAATAGCTCGTAACATATCCTCCAACGTCTGGATAGTTCTCTCAGATTGGCCATCTGTCTGGGGGTGATATGCTGTGCTCGTAGCCAATCTGGTACCTAGAGCTGCTTGAAAACTCTTCCAAAACCTGGAAGTGAACCTTGGATCTCGGTCTGAAACAATCGAAACAGGCACACCGTTTAGTCTAACCACAAAATCTACGTACAGTTTCGCCATTTTCTTCAAAGAAAAGGTCATACCGTAGGGAATAAAATGTGCAGACTTCGACAATCGGTCGATAACCACCCAGATAGAATCGCATCCTCTGCTGGTACGAGGTAGATGCGTCACGAAATCCATGGCTATGTGCTCCCAATTCCATTGGGGCACTTCCAAACTCTGCAACAGACCACCGGGTCTCATCCTTTCAGCCTTTGCCATCTGACACTTCAAACAACGAGCAACAAATCCAGCAACATCGTTCTTCCAACCAGCCCACCAGAAGTGCTCCCTAAACGCATGGTACATCTTCCGTGCACCAGGATGAACACTGTGTCTACTGCAGTGCGCTTCTCGAAGGATCTCCTCCTTCAAATCGATGAGGTTAGGCACAACCAGTCTACCACGAAACCTCAAGCAACCATCGGACGCAACAGGGTAATCCTCAAGTTCTCCAGCCCTGACCTTCAACTTCAACTCGTGGATGGAAGGATCAGTCCTCTGAGCTGCTCTAATGCTCGAAATAATCTGTGGCACAACTTGAAAAGAAGAAACCACCACATAGTCCTCAGCTGGGTAAAAACTCCATCCAGTAGTGCTAAGATGCTCACAATCCTTAGAAATATACAGCGACGCAAGCATCTTTTCCGGAGCCTTCCTGCTCAACGCGTCAGCCACTACGTTCACTTTCCCAGGCTGGTACTTGATCTCACAATCAAAATCATTCAGAGCTCCATCCACCTACGCTGTCTCATATTCAAGTCAGGCTGCGAAAACAGATATTGCAAACTCTTGTGGTCCGAGTACACCACAAATTTCTCGCCATACAGATAGTGACGCCAGATTTTCAACGCAAAGACCACGGCTGCTAGCTCCAAATCATGAACTGGATAACGAGTCTCATGCGGTTTCAACTGCCGCGAGGCATACGCAATGACTCGACCATTCTGCATCAACACACATCCCAGTCCATTGAGCGAAGCATCAGAACAAACGACGTAACCACCTGATCCAGACGGCAGAGCCAACACAGGCGCAGTAGTCAATTTTTCCTTGAGCAATTGAAAAGCATTCTCGCATTGCTCAGTCAACACAAACCGCTTGTCCTTCTGAGTTAGCTGAGTCACCGACTTTGCTATGCTAGAAAATCCTTCAATAAAGCGACGGTAATATCCAGCCAGACCCAAGAAACTGTGAACCTCGGATACATTCCTGGGACGCTCCCAGTTCAGAACAGCATCAACCTTACTGGGATCCACAGAAATCCCCTCGGCTAAAATTACATGACCCAAGAATACGACGTGATCCAGCCAAAACTGGCACTTGGAGAATTTAGTGTACAGCTGCTGGTCTCTCAACGTCTGAAGGACAATTCTCAAGTGCTCCTTGTGCTCCAAAGGAGTCTTAGAATATACCAAGATGTCGTCAATGAACAAGATCACAAACTGATCAATAAATTCTCGGAAAACTCGGTTCATCAAATCCATGAAGACTGCAGGGACATTTTTCAAACCAAACGGCATAACTAGAAACTCAAAGTGCCCGTACCTAGTACGAAAAGCAGTCTTTGCGACATTTTGATCTCTTACCCTCAGCTGATGGTACCCCGATCGCAAGTCAATCCTCGAATACACCGCAGAACCTTGCAGCTGATCTGGGAAAAGGGTACTTATTCTTAACTGTCGCTTTGTTCAGCTGGCAAAAATCAATGCACATCCGCATTGAGCCATCCTTATTCTTCACAAACAATATGGGCGCTCCCCACGGCGACATGCTAGGTCTGATAAAACCTTTCTCCAGCAAATCGTCCAACTGCACCTTGAGCTCTCTCAACTCCGCAGGCGCCAAACGATATGGAGCACGAGATATCGGAGCTGTGCCAGGCACCAGCTCAATGCTGAAATCAATCTCCCTCTTCGGAGGAAAACCAGGAATCTCCTCCGGAAACACATCGGGAAAATGATGCGCCATGGGAAGGTCACTGAGTTGCGCACGAGAAGAAGAAGATGCGTCCAACGCATCAATCATGAAACCAGCATTCCCTAAATACAACAAGCTGAACATCTCAATCGCTGAGACTAACGGGATCTTCGATCGGGAATCCTTGCCGTAGAAGTCCCACTTCTCGCCAGACAAAGGCCTAAAACGCACGATCCCATGGAAACAATCAACGGAGGCCCTATAGCTGGACAACACATCCATCCCAACGATGCAATCGAAATCCCACAACAACAAACGAATCAAGTTCACTATCAACACATGCTCACCAAACCTCAAAACACCATCTAACAGAACTTCCTGGGAGAACAGGCTCACACCGCCAGGGGTAGAAACAGAAACGACATCGCGCAAAGAAATGGTATGCAGACCATGCTCGATAACAAATGAATCAGAGATGAAAGAATGCGATGCGCCAGTGTAAAACAACACTCGTGCAGGAAAGTCAATGACAGAACAGGTACCTGCAATCACCCTGCTCGGCGTCTCCTCCGCCTGCTCCTTAGTATTGGCGTTCACCTGAGCATGCTGGGGTCCAGAGAAGAACGGCTGAGACGACTGTCCGAATCGCGATGGACCAGGCTGCTGGTGTTGGGGAACCGTGGCGGATCCGGATCCCGTCTCCCGGCGAGGCAGCGGAAGAACAAAATTAGGCCGGGAAACGTTCAATACAATTCATAATAACACAATATGAACCATTCATAGGGTGTTTAGTCAGTTACCTTGCTGGCGTCTTGGCGCCTGGCTCCGACCAGTTTCACGAGGAAACCGGCACTTCACGGTAGGCGGCGGTAGATTACGTCAATCAGGTCCACGACCGAAAGGGAGACTCCTTCGTCAGCCTGCACTAGAAGGCCTGATGAGATCAGCACGGACGGATTCTCCTCGAAAAGTTGGCCGGAACAAATTCCGGCGAGGGAGGCGGCGGCGACGGCGGCGTGGAGGCGACGGCCGGCGGCGGCTTTTGGGAGAGGAAGGGGCGGCGCACACTAGGAGCTCTAGGGTTAGGGTTGTTGTGTAAAAAATTATGAGTTATGAAGCCCTAGTCTACCTTAAGTAGATTAACAATGGACTTGGACCGGCCCAACGGGCCCGGGTCCAAATAACGATATCCATCGCTGCGACTTCATCGTAACTCTGATCGCCGATCAGATCGGACCGATCGACTCAGTTTCCAAAACTGAATGTTATGATATGAAAAACAATTTTTCAGATCATCTAACCCTAAATTGCAAAATGACCGTTTTGCCCCTCAACAGCGGCAAATCACGATTTGACCCCTGTTGACTTTTAGGAAGTCGCACTTCCAAAATCCTCTTCCTATGCTCAACACATTGAGATCATTATCCGTACGGGAATCTCGAATCCAGTACTTGTGTGACCCTCAATGGTTCAGGGATACAGCTAGCCGTGGGCCCACAACCATTGTGGCTCCGGAATCACAATTCCGAACTTGCCCATCGGATCATGGTAAGAGCGTCTAGCAACATCGCCCCATGATCCCCTAGGTATCACTGATAGTGCCTGCAAGAACCAGTTGGTCGTGGTTACCGTACAGTACGGTCCTTTCAATCCATATATCCCGATCAGATCAACGACTATTCGTAAATCGAGAGTCGCTAAAGATCCGATAGCTATGCATACATCTTGGAGATCGAATAGTGACATCACGAGTGCAACTAGGTAAACCCATTTACCTAAAACACTTCTAGTACTCTGGCCAGAGATTTATACACTATTATCCCCTCAGATAGCATAGGATATCCACGCATGTCTGCGAGCGGTGAATCCTCGACAACGATGCATCGACTCCTACATGCATCGGGGTCTCACCCAATCACACCACCTAATGACCCCAAGTGAGTCAGCAAACGGGTCAAAGTGAGACGTCTATCATGTAGAGTCTCAATGACGTTTCGAGTCGTGAGGACTAATCAGTACAACCAAGACCTCGGACTTATCAACTCGACAAATGATAACCACTTGGAAATTCCGAACGAGGGTAGTTTGATAGATCACCAGGTCACTATCTATCTGCATGCTCAGAACATCACAATGTTCCCTACCAATGAAACATGGTACTTCGCATCGCAGATACTAGTCTCGAGCTCGGGCGGCCTTATCCTCATTTTGACGGCCCAATCGACTAGAAACATGTTCAGAATACACGGTGACTATTAGATGTGTTTCATGATAGCCGTCATACCCACTATCACATCTAACATACGCTTTAGTGTAATCTAGGTCTTTACTCAACACAATTGTAAATCATTACACGCATAATGAAAGTAAAGAATGCCATAAAAGAATGCGAATATCATATATAAAGATCGTTTGTACAAGAGTCAATAAAACCCACACGCCACAAGTGTTGGGATTGGTCCGGATCCGCACCCCGGCAGGCAGCGGAAGAACAAAAATTTATCCAGTTGACGGACATACTCTAGCGAAATTCCCATACTGACCGCAGATATTGCAAGAGTCCTGAACACCAACGCACTGAGTCGATGGATACTTTCCACCACAGTAACCACAGAACTCGGCCCGAGAACCACTGTACTCGAGCTACCTGAACCAGACGAACCAGAACCAGACTTCTTCTTGAACTGATGGCCGTGGGGTCAGAACCTCTGACGGCCAGACTGCTGTGCCACCTGCTGCTGCTGCTGGGGCTGATGGGCTGACTGCGAAGCCTGAGAAGACTGTGCTCCTTGACTAACGGGACGACCACCCTGTGCCACCTGCGGCCTACGAGCTCGATGACTCCTCAACCCTTCCTCGATATCAATGGCATTATCAACTGCTTCAGCATAGCTCTTGGGTTTGCTGGTCAGCACCATCTGATACAGCTCCTCATTCAAACCCTCCAGAAATCTAGTCCTCTTGTCCCTCTCCCGGCCAGCAACATGTGGGACATACGCCAACAGAGAAGAAAACAACCGCGCATACTCCCTCACAGACATGGAACCCTGCTCCAAATGATCGAACTCCCGCTCACGGGCGTTCACGTACGACTCAGGGACATACTCCTGCCTAAAGGCAGCACAGAAGCTATCCCAAGTGATCCCAACACCGGTCTCCACCAAAGTACTTGAAGCGCCTCACCACCAGCGCTCCGCGCGTTTTCCTAAGCTGAAACGTCGCCATGCTCAGCCTGAGCTCATCATCATACCCAACACGGTCGAACAAACCGATGATGTGGTGAAGCCACGAATCCGCATCCTCACTAGACTCGTCACCATTGAAGACCTGGGGACTCATCCTTTGGAACCTAGCCATAATAATCTCCATGCTCTCAACACGAGTCGTCAAGTCATCGACTTCCTCCTCAACACACCTGCCATGGCCACGACGAGGAATACTACGTAGATCCTCATTCTGTCCCGCCGACTCCTCAAACTTCCCCCTACCTCTAGCTCTACGTCTAGGCGGCATCTACGAATACACTCAACAGGATAAGGCAATACAGAACAAGTACAGCATAGTATCACAACAATATGCAACACAGAAATCACATAGGTCAAGCACATGCAACACACGAAACTGTGCCTAGACTCAAGTGTGATCAAAGAAATCGAGCTTATCCCAGCTTAAGCTCTGATACCAAAAAATTCAGGTGTGAGACCTGGATTTGTGTTAGAGATAAATTGTTGGAATGTATCGTTTTTAGAGATTTCTGGTGGTTTGGATCTTTGTTTGTGTGTTTGGCTTGCATTTTCGGGTCTGAAATAGCATTTGGATCAATTCTGGGAGTTTTCGTGTTTTTGAATTTGATAGCTGGTTTTTGGTGAAAGCTGGTTGCATAGTGAAACGCCTTCGTATTGGAGAGATCTGGTAGCATTTGTAAAATCAGCATTTGCCTTAGCGTGAATTTGTATCGCGTTGGATACGGTGTCGTTTGAATAAGTTGGAGCGACGTAGTTTTGGTGTAGCGTTAGTGTGAGATCTGGTCGCGTGTGTCTGCTGGTTGTCCAATCGAGGCAGATGTCAACGTGGGTCAACATCACTGTAGCGCGAGGAGGAAACGTCGTCGTTTTGGCTAGCGCTAAGGAACCAGTCGATGCGCATAATTGATGTCCAGATGTCAATGTTGGTCAACGTTCCTGTAGCTCGCTTCTGGATTTCCTGTAGCTTGCGACTGGTATTGCGCGAGAGGACCAGATTTGATGACGTGGCAATGCGACACCGTTTTGATTAGTTGCAACGCTGCGTTTTGTATGTTGCTGCTGGTTCCAGCTTTTGTATTTTGAACCAGCGTCTGGATTTCCAGCTGCGAGAGATTTGTTGGTTACTGTATCTAGCGACAGGATGACGTAGTCTATGCGTCGTCGTTTTGTTTAGCGTGGTTTGAGATTTCAGCAGCTGGTTTATTTGCAACTGCTGGTTGTTTGTGCCTGCAGGTTTTTGTCGGTGGACTTGTTTAAAACAGATTTCAGCAGCTACGGGATTTATATATAGGAAGACTTGGTCTTCGATTGAGATATCAGATCCCATACTTAGAATATTTTCCCCGACATTCGTTCTCTGTGTTTCGAAACCTAGAGCACTGTTCACTGTTGATTTTATCCGGTAGTTCCCATCGTTTTCGGCCGTCGTTTTGGACAATTGAGGTAGCGTTGGACTCCTCTTGCGAAACTCTATCATTCCATACCACTTTCGGAGGTTAGCGTTCACTGGAGAGAGATCGCAAAGCTGCTATCTCCATCAGTGTGTTTGTGCGCGCAGGTAGCCTTTGGGTTTTTAGCTTTGAGATCTCGTTTCTAGTTGTGAATTAGCTTCCAGTAAGTGTTTTGGTAGTAATTGAGTTGGTTGAGCGTGGCTCCCAGCCGTGAGCTTCTGTAATTGGCCGTGAGTTTTGTGCAGCTCTTGAGATCTGTGTGTTGTGTATTTAGCAGGTTGCTGTTCAGATTTCTTGGGCCTGTTTTTGTAGTAATTGTTGCAAAAAAGTATAAGGTACGGATCTGAGCTTGATATTGCTGGGAATTGGCATGAGATTGAATGCTAGATGGCTGTTGTGCATTGATGCGGAGGTTGCTGTGTGCATACGTGGTTTCTGTTGATTGTTTAGCTGCTTTGTTATGCATACATGCATTTTCATATTGCATTCATATTTTTATTGCAGCCATTGCTCGTATTTTGTATTGCTATTGTTGATTCTTACCAGGATGCGAGGGCGAACGGCAATACCGCACTCTCATATCCCTGCTGGGATCGTTAGCCACCATGCGCCGAGTGGTTAACTACCATAGTTCATGGGCGAGGCAACGGCAGGTTGAGTTGTTTGATGCATCTGGTATACGGGTGTTGTATCACGGCGAGTGGCTCATTACCACACTATGAACACACCTCGTGGCCACTGTTGTTGCAGATTCTTGGAGCTGTTCTTGAGTTCCTTAGCTCCCTTGTTGGTTGAGCCTCCCGTTGTTATCCGGTGTCTCATGCATAGCATCTGCATTTTATCTTATGCATTCTTTTGCTATATTAG
>KV013977.1:224933-236047 GCA_001598015.1 Dorcoceras hygrometricum
TATATATATATATATATGTGTGTCAGTTAGCCAGGGGGATGCCCTGCGCTTCGTTATTGTATCCCGTAGTTGGAGTCTGATACATGTTGTCGTTGGATGTTGTTATGCTATACTGTTTCTGTTGTGGTTGGATTTTAAACTGGGTTCGTATTTTGGGTATTCTTGTATTTTAAATTATATGTTTTAAACCGTCTGGCCTAAACGCGAAAATTTTACACGCTTTTTGATAAGCTTCCGCATGTGTTTGTATGTTTTACTCTGTTTAGAGCACGAGGCCTGACATTTTTGGTATCAGAGCTTAAGCTGGGATAAGCTCAATTTCTTTGATCACACTCGAGTCTAGGCACGGTGTTGTGTGTTACGTGTGCTTGGTTATGTGACTGCGTGCTGCATATTTCTGTGTTATATGCTATATATTCCGTATTTGTTCTGTTTTGCTTGATCTTGTTGAGTGTTTTCGTAGATGCCGCCTAGACGTCGTGGTAGAGGTAGGGGCAGTTTGAGTAATCAGCATGACAGAACGAGGATAGGCGTAGTGCTCGCAGCCATACTCGTGTTAGTGAGGAGGATGAAGTTGGTGATTTGCCTCCCCCGGTGGAGCGGATGGATGTGGTGATCGCTCGGTTTCAGAGGATGAACCCTCCAGTCTTCAATGGTGACGAGTACAGTGAGGATGCGGATTCATTGCTCTGAAATGTTATTACTCTTTTCGACCGAGTTCAGTATGATGAAGATCTTTGGCTGAGTTTAGTGACTCTATTGCTTAGGAAGGCCGCAGAGCACTGGTGGCGAGGTGCTTCGAGTACTTTGCTGGAGACCGGAGTTGGGATCTCTTGGGATAGTTTCTGTACCACCTTCGGGCAGGAGTATGTACTGGAATCTTATGTGAACGCTCGTGAGCGGGAGTTTGATCGTTTGGAGCAGGGCTCTATGTCTGTGAGGGAGTATGTGCGTCGGTTCTCTTCCTTGTTGGCGTAAGTTCCCCATGTTTCTGGCCGGGAGAGGGCCAAGCGGACTCGATTTATTGAGGGTTTGAATGATGAGCTTTATCAGATGGTGTTGACCAGCAAACCCAAAACTTATGCTGAGGCAGTCGATAGTGCCCTTGATCTCGAGGAGGGCATGCGGAGTCGTAGTGCTAGTCGGCAACAGGCACCGTAGGGTGGTCGTCCTGCCTTTCAGGGAGCGCAGTCTTCTCAGTCCTCCCAGTCAGCCCATCAGCCCCAGCAGCAGCAGCAGGTGGCTCAGCAGTCTGGCCGTCAGAGGTTTCGACCCCGAGGTCAGTAGTTCAAGAAGAAGTCGGGTTCTGGCTCTTCTGGTTCAGGCAGTTCGAGTAGCAGTTGATCTCGGACTGAGTTTTGCGGCTTTTGCGGTGGGAAGCATTTTTCCACGCATTGTGTTGGTGTGCAGGGTTCCTGCAACCTTTGTGGTCAGTACGGGCATTTTGCGAGAGTGTGTCCGTCAACTGGATCACAGTAGACCGCGGCCCAGCCTCAGGGTCGTGGAGGTCAGTCTAGGGGCCGTTCTCAGCACTTTCAGCAGCCCCGATTGGGTGAGACTCATTTTAGGCCGTTTCAGCAGCCTGGCCCTTCGCGCTTTGGGCAGTCGTCTCAGCCTTTCTTCTCAGGACACCAGCATGCTCAGGTTAACGCCATTACGAGGGAGCAGGCCGAGGAAACATCGAGCCGGGTGATTGGAGGTACATGTCTTGTCTTTGACTTTCTTGCTCGTGTGTTTTTTGACACCGGTGCATCGCATTCGTTTATTTCTGATTCGTTTGTTGTAGAGCATGGTTTGTGTACCATCCCTTTGCACGATGCCATTTCTGTTTCTACCCCTGGTGGTGTGAGTCTGTTCTCCCAGGAAGTTTTGTTGGATGGCGTGTTGCGGTTTGGTGAGCATGTCCTGTTAGCGAACTTGATCCGTTTGATGCTTTGGGATTTCGATTGCATAGTTGGGATGGATGTGCTGTGCAACTATAGGGCTTCCGTGGACTGCTTCCATGGGATTGTGCGTTTTAGGCCTATGTCTGGCGAGAAGTGGGACTTCTACGGTCAGGATTCGCGATCGAAGATTCCATTGGTTTCAGCGATGGAGATGTTTAGCTTGTTGTCTTTGGGGAATGCTGGCTTTATGATCTACGCGTTGGATGCGTCTTCTTCGTCCCCGTGTGCAACTTAGTGATGTTCCCGTGGTGCGACATTTCCCGGATGTGTTTCCGGAGGAGATTCCTGATTTTCCTCCAAGGCGGAAAATAGACTTCAGCATAGAGCTGGTGCCTGGCACAGCTCCGATTTCGCGTGCTCCTTATCATCTGGCACATGCGGAGTTGAGAGAACTCAAGGTGCAGTTAGATGATTTGCTGGAGAAAGGTTTTATTCTTCCTAATATGTCACTGTGGTGAGCGCCCATACTGTTTGTGAAGAAGAAGGATGGCTCAATGCGGATGTGCATTGATTTTCTCCAGTTGAATAAAGCCATTGTCAAGAACAAGTACCCGTTACCGAGAATCGATGATCTGTTTGATCAGTTCCAAGGTTCTGCGGTGTATTCAAAGATTGATCTTCGTTCCGGGTACCATCAGCTGAGGGTGAGAGAGCAGGATGTAGCGAAGACTGCGTTTCATACGAGTTACGAACACTTTGAGTTTTTAGTGATGCCGTTTGGTTTGACTAACGCGCCTGCAGTCTTTATGGATTTGATGAACCGAGTTTTCCGCGAGTTTATCGATCAGTTTGTGATCGTGTTCATTGACGACATCTTAGTCTATTCGAAGACTCCTTTGGAGCACAAGGAGCATTTGCGGATTGTCCTTCAGACGCTGAGAGACCAGCAGTTGTATGCAAAGTTTTCCAAGTGTGAGTTCTGGTTGGATCGCGTCGTATTCTTGGGACATGTGATTTCAGCCAAGGGGATTTCGGTGGATCCTAGCAAGGTTGATGCCGTTCTGAATTGGGAGCATCCCAGGAATGTTTTCGAGATTCGCAGTTTCTTGGGTCTGGCTGGCTATTATCGTCGCTTCATTGAGGGATTCTCAAGTATAGCAAATCCGATGACTCAATTAACGCAGAAGGACAAGAGGTTTGTTTGGACTGAGCAGTGCGAGAATGCTTTTCAACTGCTCAAGGAAAAGTTGACTACTGCGCCCGTGTTGGCCCTGCCGTCCGGTTCAGGTGGTTTGGTTGTTTGTTCTGACGCTTCGCTTAATGGATTGGGTTGTGTGTTGATGCAGAATGGTCGAGTCATTGCGTATGCCTCGCGGCAGTTGAAACCGCATGAGACTCGTTACCCAGTTCATGATTTGGAGTTAGCAGCGGTGGTCTTTGCGTTGAAGATCTGGCGTCACTACCTGTATGGCGAGCAGTTTGTGGTGTACTCCGACCACAAGAGTTTGTAGTATCTGTTTTCGCAGCCTGACTTGAACATGAGACAACGTCGGTGGATGGAGCTGCTAAAGGACTTTGATTGTGAGATTAAGTACCAGCCTGGGAAGTCGAACGTAGTGGCCGATGCTTGAGCAGGAAGGCTAGTGAGATGTTTGCTTCGTTGTACATCTCCAAGGATCAAGAGCATCTTAACACTACGGATTGGAGATTTTACCCGGCTGAGGATTGTGTGGTGGTTTCTTCTTTCCAAGTGGAGCCACAGATTGTTTCCACCATTCGAGCAGCTCAAAGGACCGATCCGTCTATCCACGAGTTGAAGTTGAAGGTCAGGGCTGGCGAACTTGAGGATTATTCTGTCTCTTCTGATGGTTGTTTGTGTTTCCGGGGCAGGTTGGTTGTGCCCAATTTGATTGATTTGAAGGAGGAGATCCTTCGGGAAGCACACTGTAGCAGACATAGTGTTCATCCTGGTGCACGGAAGATGTACCATGCTTTGAAGCCGCACTTCTGGTGGGCTGGCCTGAAGAGTGACGTTGCTGTTTTTGTCGCTCGTTGTTTGATTTGTCAGATGGTTAAGGCCGAAAGGATGAGACCTGGTGGTCTGTTGCAGAGTTTGGAAGTGCCCCAATGGAATTGGGAGCACATTGCTATGGATTTCGTGACGCATCTGCCTCGTTCCAGCAGAGGATGCGATGCTATTTGGGTGGTTATAGACCGTCTGTCGAAGTCTGCACATTTTATTCCCTATGGAATGACCTTCTCGTTGAAGAAGATGGCGAAGCTGTACGTTGATTTTGTTGTTAGACTGCATTGGGTGCCCGTTTCAATCGTTTCTGACCGAGATCCGAGGTTTACTTCCAGGTTTTGGAAGAGTTTGCAAACAGCTTTGGGTACCAGATTGGCTATGAGCATCGCGTATCACCCCCAGACAGATGGCCAATCTGAGCGAACTATCCAGACGTTAGAGGATATGTTGCGAGCTGTTGTATTGGATTTCGGAGGTAGCTGGCAAGACGTGTTGTCTTTGGTTGAGTTTTCGTACAATAACAGCTACCAAGTGACGATTGGTATGGCGCCTTTTGAGGCTTTGTATGGCAGAAAGTGCAGATCGCCGGTATGTTGGGAAGAAGTGGGGGAGAAGCAGCTATCTGCCCCTGACTTTATGCAGCAAATGAAAGATCATGTGGATCTTATTAGACAGCGGATGAAAGCAGCCCAAGATCGCCAAGCCAGTTATGCGAATAAGAGGCGTCGACCTCTTGAGCTTCAGGTTGGTGATCGTGTATTTCTCAAGGTTTCTCCGTTTCGCAGTGTGATGCGCTTTGGACACTAGGGAAAGTTAGCCCCTCGTTACGTTGGTCCGTATGAGATTTTTGAGAGGATTGGACCTTTAGCGTATCGGCTGTTGTTGCCGTCAGAGTTGTCTTCTCTTCATGACGTCTTCCATGTTTCCATGTTGAGGAAGTATGAGCCAGATCCGTCTCATGTGCTTAGAACTGATGAGGTGGAGCTAGATCAGTCGTTGAGTTATCAAGAATATCCTTTGTAAATCCTTGGCAGAAAAGAGAAACAGTTGAGGAATAAGACCATTCCGTTGGTAATGGTGCAGTGGAGCAAGCATGGAAGGGAAGAAGCTACTTGAGAGCTGGAAGAAAAGATGCAGCGCGAGTGGCCGCATCTGTTTGAGTAGCTGTTGAGCTAAATTTCCAGTAGTTTGTAGCTTTTGGTTGTATTTCTTCCCTAGTTGTTGTTATATGTTTGCTCAGTTATCTTGAACTCTTGGCCTGTGTTAGGAGAGTTTTGTTTTGTATTTTGCTGTTGTATCTGGTTTCAGAATTGTTGTGTTGATTTCGAGGACGAAATCCTTTTTAGTGGGGGAGCAATGTGAGACCTGGATTTGTGTTAGAGATAAATTGTTGGAATGTATCGTTTTTAGAGATTTCTGGTGGTTTGGATCTTTGTTTGTGTGTTTGGTTTGCATTTTCGGGTCTGAAATAGCATTTGATCAATTCTGGGAGTTTTCGTGTTTTTGAATTTGATAGCTGGTTTTTGGTGAAAGCTGGTTGCATAGTGAAACGCCATCGTATTGGAGAGATCTGGTAGCGTTTGTAAAATCAGCAGTTGCCTTAGCGTGAATTTGTATCGCGTTGGTTACGGTGTCATGTTAGTGTGAGATCTGGTCGCGTGTGTCTGCTGGTTGTCCAGTCGAGGCAGATGTCAACGCGGGTCAACATCACTGTAGCGCGAGGAGGAAACGTCGTCATTTTGGCTAGCGCTAAGGAACCAGTCGATGCGCATAATTGATTGCAGATGTCAATGTTGGTCAACGTTCCTGTAGCTAGCGTTTGGTTTTCCTGTAGCTTGCGACTGGTATTGCGCGAGAGGACCAGATTTGATGACGTGGCAATGCGACGCCGTTTTGATTAGTTGCAACGCTGCGTTTTGTATGTTGCTGCTAGTTCCAGCTTTTGTATTTTGAACCAGCGTCTGGATGTCCAGCTGCGAGAGATTTGTTGGTTACTGTAGCTAGCGACTGGATGACGTAGGCTATGCGTCGTCGTTTTGTTTAGCGTGGTTTGAGATTTCAGCAGCTGGTTTCTTTGCATCTGCTGGTTGTTTGTGCCTGCTGGTTTTTGTCGGTGGACTTGTTTAAAACAGATTCCAGCAGCTACGGGATTTATATATAGGAAGACTTGGTCTTCGATTGAGATATCAGATCCCATACTTAGAATATTTTCCCCGACATTCGTTCTCTGTGTTTCGAAACCTAGAGCACTGTTCACTGTTGATTTTATCCAGTAGTTCCCGTCGTTTTCGGCCGTCGTTTTGGACAATTGAGGTAGCGTTGGACTCCTCTTGCGAAGCTCTATCATTCCATACCACTTTTGGAGGTTAGCGTTCACTGGAGAGAGATCGCGAAGCTGCTATCTCCGGCAGTGTGTTTGTGCGTGCAGGTAGCCTTTGGGTTTTTAGCTTTGAGATCTCGTTTCTAGTTGTGAATTAGCTTCCAGTAAGTGTTTTGGTAGTAATTGAGTTGGTTGAGCGTGGCTCCCAGCCGTGAGCTTCTGTAATTGGCCGTGAGTTTTGTGCAGCTCTTGAGATCTATGTGTTGTGTATTTAGCAGGTTGCTGTTCAGATTTCTCGGGCCTGTTTTTTGTAGTAATTGTTGCACAAAAGTATAAGGTCGGATCTGAGCTTGATATTGCTGGGAATTGGCGTGAGATTTTTAGCTTTGAGATCTCGTTTCTAGTTGTGAATTAGCTTCCAGTAAGTGTTTTGGTAGTAATTGAGTTGGTTGAGCGTGGCTCCCAGCCGTGAGCTTCTGTAATTGGCCGTGAGTTTTGTGCAGCTCTTGAGATCTATGTGTTGTGTATTTAGCAGGTTGCTGTTCAGATTTCTCGGGCCTGTTTTTTGTAGTAATTGTTGCACAAAAGTATAAGGTACGGATCTGAGCTTGATATTGCTGGGAATTGGCGTGAGATTGAATACTAGATGGTTGTTGCGCATTGATGCGGAGGTTGCTGTGTGCAACGTGGTTTCTGTTGATTGTTTAGCTGCTTTGTTATGCATACATGCATTTCCCATATTGCATTCATATTTTTATTGCAGCCATTGTTCGTATTTTGTATTGCTGTTGTTGATTCTTACCAGGATGCGAGGGCGAGCGGCAATACCGCACTCTCATCTCCCTGCGGGATCGTTAGCCACCATGCGCCGAGTGGTTAACTACCACAGTTCATGGGCGAGGCAACGGCAGGTTGAGTTGTTTGATACATCTGGTATACGGGTGTTGTATCACGGCGAGTGGCTCATTACCACACTGTGAACACACCTCGTGGCCACTGTTGTTGCAGATTCTTGGAGCTGTGCTTGAGTTCCTTAGCTCCCTTGTTGGTTGAGCCTCCCGTTGTTATCTGGTGTCTCATGCATAGCATCTGCATTTTATCTTATGCATTCTTTTGCTATATTAGTTGCTCTCCGTACTGGGGTTTGACCCCATGTCCCTCTAGGGCTTGGTTTGTTTCCTTGTTTGTGTTGTTTTCAGGAAACCCAGGTTTTACAGCTGGTCGTGGCTTTAACCCAGCTGGTGGTGCCCCAGGAGGTGGTTAGCGTGACCCAGTTGCGTATAGCATATATATATATATATATGTGTCAGTTATCCAGGGGGATGCCCTGCGCTTCGTTATTGTATCCCGTAGTTGGAGTCTGATACATGTTGTCGTTGGATGTTGTTATGCTATACTGTTTCTATTGTGGTTGGATTTTAAACTAGGTTCGTATTTTGAGTATTCTTATATTTTAAATTATATGTTTTAAACCGTCAGGCCTAAACGCAAAATTTTACCCGCTTTTTGATAAGATTCCGCATGTGTTTGTATATTTTACTCTGTTTAGAGCACGAGGCCTGACATCAGGCCTCGTGCTCACATCAGAGTAAAACCACACAAACACAAGCGGAAGCGACTAAAAAGTGGTTAAAATTTTTGCTTTTGGCCTGACGGTTTAAAACGATATAATTTAAAATACTACAATACTCAAAGTAATCCCAGTTTACAACAAAACCAACAAAGGCTACCAGCCAAAGTAAAACGGTACAGTATAAACATGTATCAAGTACCTGACAACAACCACAACTGAATACAACGGAATACAACAAAAGCACAGGGCATCCCCTGGCTAACAGTACTGATACATAAATATATGATATATGCTACTGGGATACTCTAACCACCTCCTGGAGCACCTTCAGCTGGGATAGCTCCACGACCAGCTGAATAACCTGGACAACACAACAGGCAAGGGAAACAAACCAAGCCCCAGAGGGACATGGGGTCAAACCCCAGTACGGAGAGCAACTATAAAACAGCAGTAAACAGCAAGAATAAAATGCAGATGCTATGCATGAGACAAGGGACAACAGCCGAAGGCTACAACGAAGGAAGGGAGCCAAAGAACTCAGGCATAGCTCAACGAAATCTGCAAAAGATATGTGGCCACGGTGAGTGTAGGACATGTGGGCGCTACCCACTCACCCCTACTCGCCCACCCTCACCAGATGCATCGACAACTCAACCTGCTGTTGCCCAACCTATGAACTGTGGTAGTTAGCCACTCGGCGCATATGGGCTAACAGATCCCAGCAGGGAGATGAGAGTGCGGAATCACCGCTCGCCCTCGCATCCTAGTAATAAAAGAGAGCAACAAAGACAACGAAACAAGGGCTGCAACAGCTGAAATGAGATAATAATGCGTGTATGCAACAGCTGAACAGCTAGCATAAATCATATGCAAATCAGCAACCACAACAGCGAGCATACACGGCCATCTCACAAAACCAGCAACTAAAATTACTCAAGCCAGAAACACGCTGATTTACAAGCTCCAAATCCGTACCTCAATCTGCTAAGCTCACCAACACACGGTAACCTGAGAAATCTGAACATGCACCTGCTAGAACACGCACGCACAAACTCAGGAATGCCACGCAGATTCTACAAACCCGAAGCTACGTTCAACCAGCGCTAATCCTATCAATACAACTTAACAGGAAGCTTAAATAAAAAGGCTAAGGGTAAGACCTCAACAACAAATCGAAGTTCTACCTGATCTACACAAACACACGGCCGAAGATAGCAACTTCGTGATCTCGCTCCAGCCAACTACAGCCTCCAAGAACGGTATAGGATGAAAGAGCTTCACGAAAGGAGTCCAACGCTACCTCAATCGTGCCAAACGGTGACCAGAACGACGGGAATCGCCGGATAAAATCACGGTGAACAGTGTTCTAGGGTTCGCGACAAAGAACGACAATCGAGAGAAAATATCGCTAAGTATGGAATATGTTTTAAAATCGAAGGCCAACACCTCTATAAATAACTCGCAGCTACCAACTACAACAGATCCCTACAAAGTCAATACGACGTCGCACAACCCACATCATCACATCTGATCGCTACCGCTAGAGACATCTGAAGACACTCTAAACGCTGTTAGAGTAGATTTCCAACTAGCCAACTTGTGGCGTGTGGGTTTATAGACTCTTGTATATGACAATCTTTATATATGATATTCGCATTTTATTCATATGGAGCATGCAGATGGATAGTGACCTGGTGATCTATCGAACTACCCTCCTTCGGACTTTCCAAGTGGTTACCATTTGTCGAGTGGATAAGTCCGAGGTCTTGGTTGTACTGATTAGTCCTCACGACTCGAAACGTCATTGAGACTCTACATGATAGGCGTCTCACTTTGACCCGTTTGCCGACTCACTTGGGGTCATGAGGCGTCGGGATTGGGTGAGACCCCGATGCATGTAGGAGTCGATGCATCGTTGTCGAGGATTCACCGCTCGCAGACATGCGTGGATATCCTATGCTATCTGAGGGGATAATAGTGTATAAATCTTTGGCCAGAGTACTAGAAGTGTTTTAGGTAAATGTGTTTACCTAGTTACACTCGCGATGTCACTATTCGATCTCCAAGTTGTATGCATAGCTATCGGATCTTTAGCGACTCTCGATTTACCAATGGTCGTTGATCTGATCGGGATATATGGATTGAAAGGACCGTACTGTACGCTAACCACGACCAACTGGTTCTTGCAGGCACTATCAGTGATACCTAGGGGATCATGGGGCGATGTTGCTAGACGCTCTTACCATGATCCGATGGGCAAGTCCGGAATTGTGATTCCGGAGCCACAATGGTTGTGGGCCCATGGCTAGCTGTATCCCTGAACCATTGAGGGTCATACAAGTACTGGATTCGAGATTCCCGCATGGATACTCAGCTCAATGTGTTGAGCACAAGAAGAGGATTTTGGGGAGTGCCACTTCCTAAAAGTCAACAGGGGTCAAACCGGGGTTTCCCACTGTTGAGGGGAAAAACGGTCATTTTGCACTGGGGTTCTGAAAAAATGGTTTTTCAGATCATAGTATTCAGTTTCGGAAACTGAGTCGATCGGTCCGATCTGATCGGCGATCGGAGTTATAATTAAGTCTCGGTGATGGGGATGAACTGAATGTTCATCCGTTGGGCCGGTCCAAGTCCATCCTTAATTCTATTTAATTAAGCCTAAACCTAGACTTCAAGACAACTAGACTCTAAACCCTAAACCTAGCTTAAGAGCGCAGCCCCTCATCTCATAAGCCTCGCCGCCGCCGCCGGAAAATTTTTTCTGGCCTAGTTTTTCGAGGAGAATTCGTTGGCGATAAAATCCTTCAGCCTTCTAGTGCAGGCTGATTGGAGGAAGATCGATTCCGATCGTGGACCTGATTGACGGATCTACCGCCACCTACCGTGAAGAGCCGGCGTTCATGTAATTCCGGTTGGAGCCAGGCACAAGTTCCAGCAAGGTATTCCTTAAAACACCCTATGAATGTCATAGAATTGTTTTGTATTATCGAATTGATCGTCTCCCGGCACATGTTTTTCCTGTTCTTCCGCTGCCTCGCCAGGGGGCACGATCCGGATCCCAACAGTGGTATCAGAGCCATGGTTTTTCGGATATGATCAATACGATTTGCCATAATTGTATCTATATCTCGAAATTGCGGATCAAAACACAAAAACTTTGGGAAAACCATCGGCCGGCCGCCACCTCGCGCGGTGGCCCATCGCGCGCGCCACAGCGCGCGCGACGCCTTGCGCGCTGGTCGCGCATGGTGGCCGACCATGGCCGGTACGTTGCGCGCTTGTTCACGCCACAGGACGTGCTACCTTGCG
>KV013977.1:239740-255005 GCA_001598015.1 Dorcoceras hygrometricum
TTGAAAGGACCGTACTGTACGCTAACCACGACCAACTGGTTCTTGCAGGCACTATCAGTGATACCTAGGGGATCATGGTGCGATGTTGCTAGACGCTCTTACCATGATCCGATGGGCAAGTCCGGAATTGTGATTCCGGAGCCACAATGGTTGTGGGCCCACGGCTAGCTGTATCCCTGAACCATTGAGGGTCACACAAGTACTGGATTCGAGATTCCCGCACGGATACTCAGCTCAATGTGTTGAGCACGAGAAGAGGATTTTGGGGAGTGCGACTTCCTAAAAGTCAACAGGGGTCAAATCGAGGTTTCCCACTGTTGAGGGGCAAAACGGTCATTTTGCACTGGGGTTCTGAAAAAATGGTTTTTCAGATCATATTATTCAGTTTCGGAAACTGAGTCGATCGGTCCGATCTGATCGGCGATCGGAGTTATAATGAAGTCTCGGTGATGGGAATGAACTGAATGTTCATCCGTTGGATCCGGGCCCGTTGGGCCGGTCCAAGTCAATCCTTAATTCTATTTAATTAAGCCTAAACCTAGACTTCAAGACAACTAGACTCTAAACCCTAAACCTAGCTTAAGAGCGCCGCCCCTCCTCTCATAAGCCTCGCCGCCGCCGTGCGCCGCCCGCCGCCGCCCGCCGGAAAATTGTTTCCGGCCTAGTTTTTCGAGGAGAATTCGTTGGCGATAAAATCCTTCAGCCTTATAGTGCAGGCTGATTGGAGGGAGATCGATTCCGGTCGTGGACCTGATTGACGGATCTACCGCCACCTACCGTGAAGAGCCGGCGTTCTTGTAATTCCGGTTGGAACCAGGCACAAGTTCCATCAAGGTATTCCTTAAAACACCCTATGAATGTCATAGAATTGTTTTGTATTATCGTATTGATCGTCTCCCAGCACATGTTTTTTCTGTTCTTCCGCTGCCTCGCTGGGGGGCGCGATCCGGATCCCAACAAACGCACGCAACGGCGATCGCTACAGGAAATGTTGACTGGTGTTGAAATCTGTTGAACATAACAAACAGACCTCTCCCGAGACATCTGGTCCTGCGAAACGGCGTCGCAACACACCCGCGCCTAATCCAACAGATCTCTCAACGGCGCTAAAACAAAACGGCGTCTTCTCCACTTATCCAAACGCTGTCGTTTTGCACCCGCTACAGGAACTCGTTGGCAGCATCTAAAATAACACAAGCGCTAACAGATTTGTACACGAATCTGATCAGATCTCTCCACAAAATCAGATTTCACCTCAAAAACTCAAAAATAAGAAAACTTTCAGAATTTCTCTAAATGTGAAATCTGACCCGAAAATGCAAACGAACCCTTCAAACAGAAATCTGAACCTCCAGAATTATTAAAAACCGATTAATCCAACAATTAATCTTTTCTTAAATTTCAGGTCTCACACCAAGAGTTTGAAGTATATCTTCATTCAGTCCGATATGAATATCAAACTGCGTCGGTGGATGGAGTTGCTCAAGTACTTTGATTGTGAGATTCAGTACCAGCCTGGGCGGGTGAACTTTGTTGCAGATTCCTTGAGTAGGAAAGACCAGCCTATGATGCTGAAAGTATCGAGAATTTTGAAGGTCCACGAGCATTTGGGGACTTCAGGATGGCGTCTTCATCCTGGGGATGATTTCATTTTAGTTTCTTTGTTTCAAGTTGAACCATAGATTGTTGCGGACATTAGAGCAGCGCAGAGGACTGACCCGTACATTCATGAGTTGCAGTTGAAACCCCAATCAGGTCAGTCAGATGATATTACTGCTGCTTTTGATGGTTTTTTGAGGTTTTGAGGGAGATTGGTGGTTCCGAACTTGATCGATTTGAGGGAGACCATCTTGAAAGAGGCCTATTGTAGTCTCCACAACATGCATCGGGTGAGAAAAAGTTGTACCATGCCTTGAAATCTTACTACTTGTGGGAAGGTATGAAGAGCGATATTTTCGGATTTGTGGCTCAATTCTTGAACTGACAACAGTTCAAGGCTGAGAGGATGAGACATGGTGGTATCTTCAGAGTTTAGAGGTGCCCCAATGGAATTGGGAGCACACTACTATGGATTTTGTTACCCATTTGTCTCGTTCGAGCCGAGGTTGTGATGTGGTTTGGGTAATGGTGCATATACTGTCTAAGTCGGCCAACTTTATTCCCTACGATATGACATGTTCTCTAAAGAAGATAGCGAGGTTGTACATCGATCATGTAGTGAGATTGCATGGCGTGCCAGTGTTGATAGTATCTGACAGGGATCCTAGGTTTATTTCCCTATTTTGGAAGAGGCTACAGGAAACTTTGGGTTATAGATTGGCCATGAGTACGGCATATCACCCCCAGATGGATGTCCAATATGAGCGGACCATACATACTTTAAAAGATATGTTGCGAGCTATAGTGATGAAATTCGATGGTGGTTGCAGGATTCCTTGTCTTTGGTAGAGTGTTCGTACAACAATAGCTACCAAGTGATCATTGGGATGGCACCATTTGAGCTGTGTATGGTAGGAAGTGTAGATCGCATATCCGTTGGGAAGAAGTTGGGGAGATAGTTGTCTTCGCTAGAGTTTGTGCAGCACATGAAGGAACAAGTTAAGCCGATTCGGCAGATAATGATGGATGCACAAGATCGCAAAGCCAGTTATGCGTTCAAGTTGGCGATCGATGGTTTCTGCGAGTTTCTCCTTTCAAAAGCGTGATGAGATTCATAATGAAGAGTAAGTTAGCTCCTAGATTCATCGGCCCCTATGAGACTATCGAATGGATTGGATCCTTAGCATACATATTTCAGCTTCCGACTGAGTTGTCGTTGATGCATTATGTGTTTCTTGTGTCAATGCTGAGGAAAGATGAACTTGATCCAATGCTGAGGAAAGATGAACCTGATCCTTCCCATTTGTTGAGAACCGATGAAGTTCAGCTGGACAAGACCTTGAGCTACATCAAATATCCAGCGAGAATTATGGAAAGAAGGAGAAGCAATTGAGGAATAATACCATACCTTTGGTTATGGTGCCGTTGTTATATGGGAGGTTACTGGTTTCTAATCTGGCAGATTTGAAGGAAGTGATCATGGAAGAAGCCCATTGTAGTCTAGGCCAAAATCTATACTTGTTAGCCAAGGTAAAACTTTATTTCCTTATAATATGGCAGCACAGAGTGCACCTATTGTGTGCATTAGGGTTGGACTGTTAGGCAAATGAGTCAGGAGAGGTGTGTGTCTAACTATCGGTACTGTCTCAATTCCCTTAGAGATAAGTCTTACCCGTCCCTTACCACCGGCTCTATCCCCAGCAGAGATAGCATTATCCGTTAAGATCTGGCATCACACTTTTACAACCCACATGTCCAACTAGATCAAGTGGTGCAACGTCAGCAGCTCGATGTACAAGAAATTCCAAGGAGGTCACCTCTCCCAGTACTGCTCTCACCCATGGATGCTTAACTCAACAATCCCCACCGCCAAGAAGTATAGAAAATGCTTCTGGGAGACTCCCCTGACCTCGCTCTGATACTAAATTGTTACGATCAAGCGCTTCTTGGGAGACTCCCTTGACCTCGCTCTGATACAAATTTTTTTGGATCGAGCGCTTACCAATAGGTAAAATCTATAGCTGTTAGCCAAGGTGCAACTTTATTTCATTATAATATGATAACACAGAGTGCACCTATTATGTGCGTTAATGTTGGGCTGTTTGGCCCATGATTCAGGGGAGGTGCGTGTCTAACTGCTAGTGCTGTCTCAACTCCCTTAGTGATCAGTCTTACCCATCCCCTATCATCGGTCCTATCCCCAACAGAGATAGTATTACCCATTAAGATCTTGCATCATACTTTTACAGTCCACATGGCCAACTAGATCAAGCAGCGCAATGTCAGCAACTTGAAGTACGAGAACTTTCCAGGAGGTCACCCATAACAGTGCTGCTCTCATCCATTCACTCTTAACTCAACAAATCGCCACTGTATCCATCCATGGAACCGAAAGATATACCATGCCTTGAAGTCTAACTTTTGGTGGGAAGACATGAAGGGTGATATTTCTCAGATTTCATGGCTCCATGTTTAAATTGCTAGCAGTTAAAGTCTGGGAGAATGAGACATGATGGTATGTTGCATAGTTAGAGGTGCAACAGTGGAATTGGGAACACATTGCTATGGATTTTGTGACCCATTTACCTTGCTCTAACCTAATTTGTGATGCAATTTGGGTAGTGATTGATCAACTATCTAAATCATCCTAATTTATTCCCTGCTTCATGACGTGCCCTTTGAAGAAGATGGCAAGACTGTACATTGATCAAGTGATGAGATTTCATG
Organism: Dorcoceras hygrometricum; assembly: GCA_001598015.1. Taxonomy (NCBI): domain Eukaryota; kingdom Viridiplantae; phylum Streptophyta; class Magnoliopsida; order Lamiales; family Gesneriaceae; genus Dorcoceras; species Dorcoceras hygrometricum. The sequence continues at coordinate 244,067 of KV013977.1, forward strand.
GTGTCCAGTGTCGATAGTGTCCGACAGGGACCCGAATTTACTTCAAGATTTTGGAAGAGCTTGCAAGTAGCGTTGGGTTCAAAATTGGCCATGAGCGCTGCTTATAATCCTTGATGAGGTGGAGTTAGACCATAAATTGAGCTATACTGAGTAACCAGTTCATATATTGTACAGGAAGGAGAAACAGCTCAAAAACAAGATGATTCCTTTAGTAATGGTTAAGTGAAGCAGACATGGGAGAGAAGAAGCTACATGGGAGTTGGAATACAAGATGCGGCAGGATTGACCCATCAGTTTGAGCGTGTATCTGTTTACTATATGTACTCTGGTTTTTCCATGTAACTTTTACAGATTGTTATGCTGATGTATGGGTTGTTCCGCTGGTTTTTGGCTGGTTCGCTCGATGGTGTCGGTTAAATTTTTGGTTCTGTTGGTTGCTAGTATGGTTCCAACAGTTTCCGTTTTTGTTTTGGCTGGTTTTTTGATGAATATTGCATTTGATTTCAAGACGAAATACTTTTATCCGTTGGGGAGAAATGAGGCTTTGGAAAATTGGATTTGATTAATCAGCTTGGAGTGGATCAGATTGGGCTGTGATCTAATCTGAATGGAACAGTTTGGGTGTGAGCTGAACTGTTAGAATAGCACTGAGCTGATCTAATGGTACTGTGCTGACCTTGTAGCGCTAAGCTGATCTGACAGTACTCTGATGATTGTGTAGCTTGTTCTGTTCTGGTAAGAGCGGAATTGGTCTAGTATAAACTGTCATGAGCTGGGAATCAGCTTAGAGGAGGCTTTGACACCTGAGCTAGGGGCCAGCTTAGAGGTCTATGCTGATCTGTTTTCACTGTAGATAAGTTCTGGGGTTTTATGCCAGGGTACTTAAAAAATTTACTAAGTTATAAACTCAAGTGTTGGCCATTTTCTTTGGACAAGTTATATCGTGCATTCTTGAGATCCCGAACCTCCTTGAAAATCCTTATCACTGTTTACATGATCTACATACTTTTCCCGATAGCCGGAGATCGACAACTCAGTTTGGAGCAAGGTTGGTATCGTTGAAATCCTCTCTCTAAACCCGCCTTTTCTCTATCGGTCTTAAGGTTCGTGGTTGTTTGGAGAAAGGAGCACGTTGATAGCTAAGGCATGCAATTTTTTGTAGCTTCCGACCGATTGGATTTTCAGTGTAAGTAACCGTGAGTCGTAAGTGATAGTTTTCATCCCTAGCTTTAATTTGAGAGTAGTATCGTTATCTGTGTTGTTGAATTGAGCATGTCTGAGCTGACTGCTCTCGGCCAGGTTTTCTGACGAGATTCATGAGCTGATTTTTTGGTTTTTGAGCATATCGATATTTCATGCCCCCTTGATGATGTTGCCACCTCTTTGATGATCACGTTTGTTTGGCCTTCTGGTCTTGGTAACCGTTATCCTTGATATCAGACACGCATTTCATATAATGTAGCATATATCTTTCATTCTTCGTTTGCTATTTTATATTATTCTCCGTACCAGGGTTTGACCCATCCATTTCGGGCTGCTTTGATCGTATTAGTGACCATTGAATGTTATCTAGGTGGTTTAGCTATACCAGATGGAGCGTCAGCTAGTGGATCCCCATAGGATATTGATCGAGTGTCCAAGTAATGTATATATATTTCATCGAGTCATTTACAAGAAGATACCCTGTGTAGTTGTAGCTATTTGTTGACTTGATGTTTAAGTTTATGGTTGTATATATATACTGGTATAGGAGATTGGATGTTGTTTATTACATGGCTTTCTGCATGTATTGTGATCAAGTCTAGCTCTTCACGTGTTTACAATTTTTTTAAAGGACTTTTACAATATTAAGTACAAGTGAAGGACTAGTATTGATCTTTTGAGAATTTGTATTTTTTACTCGTTTTTATATCAGGCCCAAAAGAAAAATTTTAACCTATTTTTAAGCTTCCGTATTTTAGCATTACTTGTGTGCTTAATCCTTGATTATGAGCACCGGGCTAGACAAAGTCTTTTGAGAACAAATAGGCAGAAATGTGGAGGTATATGTGGATGACATCCTATTAAAATCGCGAAGAGAAGAATACTTCAATGAAGATCTGGAGGAAACCTTTGGCACTCTGCGGAAGTATGGATAAATCTTATTCCTAACAAATGTGTCTTCAGGGTCAAAACGGGCAAATTTCTGGGATACATGGTGACCCGACGAGAAATATAGGCTAACCCAGAGAAGGTATATGCACGAACCTCTATGAGTTCACCCTAGAACATCCAAGAAGTACAAAAATTAATCGGGAAGATAGCCACCCTCGCAAGCTTCATGCCCAAATATGAGGACAAGCGCCTCCATTTTTTCAAGATCATGTGAAAGGCTAAGAATTTTGAATGGAATGAGCACATTGAACGGGCATTCCAAGAACTGAAAGGGTATTTGCGATAACTGTTGGCGCAGCGACGGATCCGGATCCTGCTCCCGGGGCGCAGCGGAAGAATTTAAAAATTTGAGTCCCGGAATGGTCATACACCTAAATATTAATCAAAACATTCATAGAATGTTTATAAGATACCTTGATGGCGTTTAGGCTCCTGGATCCGACCAATTCCACAAGGGAATTGGCACTTCAACGGTTGAACGGCTGGATGACGCCTAATCCGGTCCATGACCAAAATCTTAACTCCTTCGCCGGTTTGCACTAGAAAACCGACAAAAATTTCACGAACGGAATTTCCTCGCCGAGATGGTCGGAACAAATTCCGACGGCGGCGGCGGGCGACGGGCGGCGGAGGCTTCGGGGCAGGGTGGCGACGGAGTGGGAAGGGAGGAGGATAAAAGTTTGCTGAATAGCTTTTGGTGTTTTTCTTTCTCACTCATGAAAGTGTCTCCTCATTGCCATATTTATAGATTGAGGGATCGAGTTTTATTTGAACAAAACAGTGAACATTCGGTTCAACTCAAACTGTGAACATTCATTTTGACTCCCTCGATTATGGTCTCATCATAATCCCGATCGATGATCAGATATCACCGATGTGCTCACTTTACAAAACTGATCATTATGATGCAAAATCAAATTTTCGGACCACTAAATCTATATATGACAGGTTTACTCTCATTATCTAAATATGGAAGTCCTACTCCCTTAGCTACTTTTAGGAAGTCATACTCTCAACCTTCCTCCTACTATATTCAACACTTTGAGTACCATATCCGTACGGGAAATGGGAAACCAGTACTTGTGTGACCCTCAATGGTTCAGGGATACAACTAGCCATGGGCTCACAACATTTGTTACTCCAAAAACACATTTTCGGACTTACCCATCGAATCATGGTAAAGAGTCTAGCAACATCGCCCCATGATCCCCTAGGTATCACTGATGGTGCCTGCAAGAACCAGTCGGTCATGGTTAGCATACAGTACGGTCCTTTCAAATAAAATATCCCGATCATATCAACGACCATTGGTAAATCGAGAGTCGCTAGAGATCCAACAACCATGCATACATCTTGGAGATCAAATAGTGACATCACATGTGGTACTAGGCAAACCCATTTACCTAAAACACATCTAGTACTCTGGCCAGAGATTTATCACACTATTATCTCCTCAGATAGCACAGGATATCCACGCACAAGGGCGAGCGATGAATCCTCGACAATGAAGCATCGACTCCTACATGCATCGGGACCTCACCCAACCCCCCCACCTGATGACCCACACTGAGTCGGTAAACGGGTCAAAGTGAGGCACCTATCATGTAGAGTCTCAATGACGTTTCGAGTAATAATGACTAACCTGTACAACCAAGACCTCGGACTTAATCCACTCGACAAATGGTAACCATCTGGAAAGTCCGAATGAGGATAGTTCGATAGATCACCAGGTCACTATCCATCTGCATGCTTAGAACATCAATATGTTCTTACCAATGAAACGTGGTACTTCGCATCACAGATGCTAGTCTCAGGCTCGGGCGGCCCTTATCCCCTTTTGGATGGCCCAATCGACTAGGAACATGTTTAGAATACACAGTGACTATTAGATGTGTTTCATGAATAGCCATCAAATCCACTATCACATCTAACATACACTGTAGTGCATTCAAGGTCTTTATCCAACAATTTTAATCATAATAATGAAGATAAAGAATGCCATAAAAGAATGCGAATTTCATAAAGAAAGATCGTTTTACATAGAGTCAACAAGAGCCCACACGCCACAAGTTGGCTAGTTGGGCACCTACTCTAACAATAACTCCCCGTTCTCAACAAGCCCCGAGAAGGGTAAGAACTCATCGTATACCTAGACCAGAGAGGCGGTAAGATCAGTTCTAATCCGAATGGAAGAAAGAGCCCACCAACCAGTATACTTTGTCAGTCATGCCTGGAAGTGGGCCAAGATGAATTACACTGCCCAAGAAAATTTGGTCCTTTCCCTGGTTTCACTGCTCGACATCTTAGAACTTCCTTCCTCTCCCATCCAATCATTGTACTCACCAACAATGAGATACAATACATAGTAAATCACCCAGATACCTCGGGAAGACTAGTGAAGTGGGTCACTGAGATCAGTGAATATGATATAAAGTTTAAACCCCGAACAACAAATCAAGGCGTAGGTATTGGCTGATTTCCTAATCGAGACAATGCATGCACAATAAGGGGATGTCTGGAAGATGTTTGTGGATGGATCCTTTGCCAATCGAGAATCGGGGTCAGAATTGTCCTGATATCTCCATGGGTGGAAGAGACCGGCATGTCAATACGGTTGGACTTCTGAGCCTCTAAAAATGAGACAGAGTATGAGGTCATATTAATTGGGCTCCGGACTGCAAAGAGCATGGGGATCTCCCGCCTCATTCTCTTTTTTCCAACTCACAACTAGCAGTACACCTAAGCCAGGGGACTTACGAAATAAGGAATGAGAAGTTGCGCAAGTATGTCCAAACCCTCAAAGTTCTAAGAGGGAAATTTGCGGACTTGATGTTAAAGCAAATACCGCGTGGCAAGAATGAAAAGGCCGTTGGCCAAATTGACAAGCTCGTTAACCACGGGAGCTGAGGCTGAGCTATCAGGACAAGAGATGGTATCACAAATAGGTCGAGCATCTGGGACATTGATGGAAATTGAAAAATTAGATTGGAGATATAACCTTTATGAATATCTCCAGAATGAAAAAACCCCTCGCGACCCACGTCAGGCTAAGGAACTGAAGAATAAAATGCTCTATTTTGTGCTCCTCGATGACATCCTATACAAAAGATCTTACTCTTGGCCCTTGTTGAAATTATTAGGCCCCGAAGAAGTAAACTTTGTTCTCAGGGAAATTCATGAAGGATGTTGTGGCAATCATCTTGGCGACATCCCTATTTCCCGAAAAGCCCTCTTAGATGTTTTTTTTGGCCCATCATGTAGCAGGACACTGCCTCTGTAGTCAGAGCATGTTACAACTGTCAGAAACACGCCAATTTATAGCAGCGACCAACTGAATTGATGAAGGCAGTCATGTCCTCTTGCTTTTTTGATCAATGAGGAATGGATATTGTTGGGCCTTTCCCTGTAGGTGTGGGGCAGAGGAAGTTCTTGTTAGTAGCTGTCGATTACTTATTGAAATGGGTGGAAGCAGAAGCTCTGGCTTGGATTTCGTAAGGGGAAGTTCTGAAGTACTATGGAGAAATATAGTATGTCACTTTGGGATCCCCCGAACAATCCTATCAGACAACGGTAGGCAGTTCAGCGGCGCTAAGATGAAATCATGGTGCTGAAGTTAAAAATTGAACAGATATTCATCTCGGTGGCATATCCACAAAGAAATGGATAGGGAGAAGTTACTAACAAATATATAGTACATTCCCTAAAAACATGACTGGAGACAGCCCGGGATAAGTGGGTGATGGAGCTGTCAAGTGTGTTGTGGGATTACAGTACAACACCGACAACAACAACGGGTGAGAAGCCTTATAGTATGATGTATGGAACTGAAGCAGTACTCCTTATGGAAATCAGGCAAGAAAGCGTAAGGATCTGCGTATACCCCAAAGACAATGATTGACTTCGGAAGATGGATCTTGATCATCTAGAAGAAAAAAAGGAGCCGATTTACTCGACACCCAAAGCCCAACTGCGATTGGCAAGAACATTCGGATAACAACCCTATTTGATAATATCACAAGACGATCCGCTCGGTAATTAATCCCAGAAAAATAAATAATTCATACGGATGATTCTTTAGACCTAGTTGAAACTTGTTCGTCACATTGGCTTATTCCCAAGATTGGTCAGATTCATTTGATTCTAACATTATCTCGATTCCCGAATCCTTGAGCTATGCACATGATTTGAAAGATTAATTCACTCGGCACACCTATGAATACGCAAGAATATCAAAATAACTATGAAAGAAAATTTTCATTAAAGAGGAAGTAAAAAGTACAGGTGGCAAAACCGTAAAGGCTAGGAAGTGGATGAAAAGATTCACTTCTCAAAAACAGGAGAGGCTTCTACCTCTCCCTCTTCAGGCATATCCTCCATGGCCTTGAGGAGGCTGAGGAATGGAGTCGGATGCTTGCCCTTCGAATAAGATTGGCCCTGAACTGGGCCAAACACCCATTGAACCCTTGCTCAAAAAAGGCTGCTGCCTTCATAGAGCATAGCTCGTCAAACTCCTAAGACGTGAGAAAGTCTTCCTTCCTCTTCAACCAAGTGACTTCGGACTCCTCTTGTGCCTTGCGCATCTCTTACCGAAGTTGCGCCATGGTGGCCTCGGCCTCCTTTTTTGCCTTGCGTACCCCCTCCCGAAGTTGCGCCAAGGTGGATTCAGAAGCTGGATTCTGGAGATGAAAAGCTTCCAGCTTGTCCAAGAGGGATTTCTCTCGGCATCAAAGCCCCCTTGGATTCAAGCTCCTTCTTCAGTCTCTCATGTTGGGAGAGCACATCATCCAGTGATCGCCGAGACATGCGGGTCACCTCCCGAGCATTTGAAACCCTTTGGGATAATCACCCCCATATCAGAGCCTGCACGATGAAAATAAGATGGAGTTCAAACTTGAATAAAAAGTCAAAAAGATGATAAAATTAGTACCTGCATGAAGTTGGTGGCTAGGGCTTCCATAGACACTTGATCAGAAGCCGAGCTGGTCATGGGAAGTTCAGCGTACACCAACTGGATGCTCGGGGGAGGGGCAGCGGCAAAGTCCCCGCCTCTTTGGCTCCCACGTCCGTGGGCACTGCCTTGCAAGAAGACTTTTTCCGTGAATGTTTATCATGGCCCGAGGACTCTTTTCTTTTTCCTTCTTCCTCCTTTGGCAGGAAGCTCGAGCTCTTCGTGGCCCCGAACTCCTGTTTCTTATAAGCTTTCACAATTTGAGCCTTCATAATTCTGTCGACTGCACAAAAAATAGAACGATAGTAGTTAAAAACTCCAAAATTAGATGAATATTGGGCGTTAGAACAAGAATAAGGGATATAACTAAGTCCCTTCTGACTGAAACCTGGCACAGGAGATCCTCCCGGATCAATTCCTATGCATTGAAACATTTCACGATCATGGTGTTTAAGAATTTGGTCGGTCGTACCCTTGCGCAGGTAAGGGAGGGTCCACTTAGTGGCCTTATCAAATCAAGAGATGTCGCAGTGCCATGATACCCCCTCCCGAACGTTGCGCCTCAGAAAGAAATAATGAATCATCCAACCACTGTGTGTGCTCGGGTTCCTATTAATGTACCCAAGCTCAGGCTTTATACGCATAAAAAATTTGGCGACATTCTGTTGTCAGACTTGGTTCAAATTGTGTATAAGATGAAGAGAAAGGGGGCTTTGAAGAATATCAAAAGGACCCTGAGGGATAGGAGGGAGCTATAGGATGGGTTAGCTAGCTAGGGTTTACACTTAGGTGGTCGCACAGATTTTGTATAATCTAGGACCGGGAACCTAAGTCCCATCTCGATATGATTGAGGTAAAAAGTATGGTAGACCTCGGGAGGAAGGTAAGCTCAGTCCTCAACGACAAATATTATAATATCATAATTATCCGACATATTGGATTGGTCCTTAATGAAGGGTATTTCGGATTCCCTGAGTAAGGATGGCCCAAGGCCTCCCCTCCTCAGTCAACCTAGGTTCATCGACGGCTATCCTAGCTAAAGTTTTCCTACGGGAGGTTTTACTTTCTGTATTACTCATTCCCACACCCCCGAGGAAGATGCAGACGCTAAAGAATGGGCTACTTCGGCTATCATTCGCTCATTGGGAGAAGACATGGTTAGATGATTATTATTCTTAAAAAGTAGATTGGTTGAAATCGGGGATAAAAACGAATTAGCTCGGGGAATCACAGAGGAATTCAGCAGAATAAAGGTGCATTAAAGGTTAGAATAAAATGAGATGGAGGACGCGACTATTTATAGAAGAAACCAGCTATTTCCTACCATTGGATCTCGAGGCCATCAACGGCTCAGATCACCTCGGAAAGACTAATGGCAGAGGAGTATAAAACATCTTTTGATCGTGTCCGAAATTTGTTTTAATCAACGGTCTTAAAATCAATCACTCGGATTATGGTTTTCTTCAGAAAACACAAACGATGCTCGGGTCACGATGACCATCACACAATAAACTTCAACTTCAATACTTCATCTCGACTAGCCAGCGGGGATACTATTGATACCATATGAGGAATGGTCCTCGGTACCCGAGGAGCGCCTCGACCAATTCGATACATCGATTTCCTGAGGATGAATATCCGAGGAGGCCAAACTTTCAGACTCATACAGGATCATGATTAGCCAGATAACTTGTACTCGATAATTGCAGATCCATACCGAATCATGATTAGTCGGATAACATGTACTTGGTAACTGTCATACCCGTATCACATCATGATTGATCGGATAGCGTACAACGCAACCGATTTCATACCTCTATAAATATAGGTATGCTTCACTTTATAGATCATGCACAAACTCATATTTTCTCATTTTACATACACTCACAATCTTTTTTAATTATCCGGACTGACTTTAGCGTCGGAGGACTTTCGTCGGGACAACTGCCGTTGCCCACTGACATTTGATTTTGAGTACAGTTCGAGAGTATAGGACTAGCAAGAAAAAGCTCGTTAGGTCCTCGCGCGAGTAATAATATCTCTCAGGTCGGAATCCGGAGACGTTTTAAGCATCCGACTATAAAACTAAAATTATAGTTCTGAAAGACAAACCAACAAAGATTTCGAAGAAAGACTAGAATATTGTAAAGAAATGTATATTGATGTATCATGCATGTATGAAGCATACTATATGTTGAGGTGTAGGAAAATAAATTTATTAATGTATCATGTATGAATATGAATATTCTTACAATTATTGGTGATACTTATTAGTTCTCTTGTGTGAATAAATCATAGTATTTTTGTTTAACTACACAATGAATGCATATTACATTTTGTAGTTGGCGTGGAATTTTCAAACTGAATAGCAAATTTGAGGTTGTGTTCTAAATTAGTTATAAATCATATGTGGATAGATAGCTTACCTTTTCATTAATTATTTATTACACAAGAATCAATTCTTGAGATTCAAAAATGAAAATTTAGACCAAATTCTAATAACATTTGATGCCCCCCATTAGTAGCTCGGAACCTGAGGACTAAGCACCAACTCTACCTACGTCATCAAGGGCGAAAGCAATCAAGAAGCGCGCGAAGAGCTCGGACGTCGGGACTGACGTCAAGGCCTCGCGAAGAGCTCGGACGTCGGGAGTGACGTCGAGGCCTCTCCCGAAGACCTCAACCCGATGTGTTAAAGTACTTCCGCAAAAGACGGAGAACGTGGGTCGTGTTATACGGAAGACGTGCGCACGATCTCACCCACGTCTCGACAGAACGTGCCCACGAGACGATTCATCTGCCTAGCCCCTCTATAAATACCCCCCAGGTTTGCTCTTTGATTCACTCACTCTCTACCGTATACTTTTGCACACAGCATATCTTCTCGTTTTATTCTCGTACACGGCTGACTTAAGCATCGGAGGGGCTCCGCCGGACACATCTCCGGCGCCCTTTGACAAGTGTTCGTTGCTTGCAGGAATACCCACGTGTTCTCCAATTCCCGACGCCCGACGTTCCCGAGGTCCTCGACGTGGTAGCATCTCGTCGGCTGATCTATTTGGCTACATCAAATGGTAGCAGCGGCTGATCTATTTGGCTACATCAATTGGCGCCGTCTGTGGGAAAGAAGAAGAAGATACAAGATGCCACCAAAGAGGACTAGACTAGAGCGGGAAAATGGATCGTTTTGTGATAGATATTATGATATGACAATTGGGTGCCGATGAAGTGAATCCTGTTGGGGCACGGTCTCACATGAGATGTGTGGCCCGACATACATTATGTTATGTGCCCACCCCCATGTGTCAATGGGTGGTAGTGCATGGAGGATAGCATCGAATAAGCCGAAGTACGTGAAAGAGTTCTTAGGTATGAGCGGTGAATCGTGCGACCTTTTAAAGTTGTGAATATGGAGCTTCCCTGGGATTTTGCTTCCAAAAATATGCTTTAAATATTTCAATATTGATGCCCCCCATAACCACCTTAGGACCCGAGGACCGATCAGCTCACCTAAAATTCCGACGTGAAAGTCGCGACGTGCTTTGCCAAGATCGGACGTCACACAAAGATTTCGTACGAAGAGCTCGGGTATCGCCCGAGGACTGTTCCAAGACCTCGTTTCACCCAAATACTACGTAAGAAGCGCTCGGGAGTTAGTCCGAGGACCACGTCGGCCCGAGAAGATCCCCCGACGACTCCGACCCGACTTACCGAAAAATCTGTTGGTGATCCGGATCCGCCCCCCGGCGAGGCAGCGGAAGAACATAGAAATACAGCCGGGAGACGATCAATACGAATAATTCAAAACAAACTACGACATTCATAGGATGTTTTAGA
>KV013977.1:277111-292096 GCA_001598015.1 Dorcoceras hygrometricum
ATATTGAAATATTTGAAGGGTACTCCTAACGTGGGTCTTTGGTATCCCAAAGACTCAGGTTTTGAATTAATTGGGTATAGTGATGCAGATTACGCAGGTTGAAGGATTGATCGCAAGAGCACAAGTGGAACATGTCAATTCTTAGGGGATCGACTGATCTCTTGGTTTAGTAAGAAGCAAACGTCAATTGCCACATCAACTACTGAAGCGGAATATCTTGCTGCTGGCAGTTGTTGCGCACAAATCCTCTGGATTCAACATCAATTGAAGGATTATGGCATTGATGATTCTGAAGCTCCTATTCTCTGTGACAACACAAGTGCAATTGCAATCACCCAGAATCCTGTGCTGCACTCACGAACCAAGCACATCGATATAAGGCATCATTTCATAAGAGACCACGTGCTAAAGAAGGACGTTAGGCTGGAGTATGTGTCAACTGAGCAGCAAGTAGCTGATATTTTCACAAAGCCTCTGCCGGACGCTAAGTTTTCTTATTTTAGAAACTCTTTAGGTCTTCTTGAATTGCCTTATTGTTTGTGCACTAACGCATTTGCAGGTTGATTAACCATTGCTTAAATCAGCAGCAGGTTTATTGTTCAGGGGGAACAATTAGCCTATCTGCTGAGGTAAGTTTCCTGCGTTGGATTATATTAGTCGTAGGGGGAACCAGGAGCTGATTTAATAAGCATGACGTCAGCAGAACATGTTGCTGCTGGATATACTCAGCAGTTGCGTGTATACTGCTGATGCTTATAAGTTACCAGCTCTTGCCACGCTGCATTCAAAGACTTCAAAGTCTTTCAGATGGATGTCAAGAGTGCTTTTCTAAATGGCGTCTCGACAGAGGAAGTGTATGTTGCACAACCTCCTGGCTTCGTTGATCATACAAATCCAGAGTTTGTTTACAAACTGGACAAAGCTCTATATGGGTTGAAACAAGCACCCAGAGCTTGGTATGATACACTCACAAACTTCCTGCTGGAACATCATTTCACAATAGGCACAGTAGACAAAACTTTGTTTAAATTTGTTAAGGATGACCATGTATTACTTGTTCAAATTTACGTTGATGATATTATTTTTGGGTCAACTAACCCCAAACTGTGCAAGAAGTTTTCCAAGTTAATGCAGGACAAGTTCGAAATGAGCATGATGGGGGAGCTGACATTCTTCTTAGGCTTACAAGTGCGCCAGTTGGAGAATGGAATATTCATCAACCAGGCTAAATACACAAAAGAACTGCTGAAGAAATTTGGAATGGAAAACAGTTCAGCAGCAGCTACTCCCATGAGTTCCACGATCAAGATGGACAAAGATGATGCTGGAACTACCATTGAGGTATCTTTGTATCGTGGTATAATAGGCTCTTTGCTATACTTAACTGCTAGCAGACCAGACATCATGTTTGCTGTCTGTATGTGTGCTAGATTTCAAGCAGAGCCAAAGCAATCGCATTACATTGCTGTAAAGCGTATATTGAAATATTTAAAGGGTACTCCTAACGTGGGTCTTTGGTATCCCAAAGACTCCGGTTTTGAATTAATTGGGTATAGTGATGCAGATTACGCAGGTTGAAGGATTGATCGCAAGAGCACAAGTGGAACATGTCAATTCTTAGGGGATCGACTGATCTCTTGGTTCAGTAAGAAGCAAACGTTAATTGCCACATCAACTGCTGAAGCTGAGTATCTTGCTGCTGGCAGTTGTTGCGCACAAATCCTGTGGATTCAACATCAATTGAAGGATTATGGCATTGATGCTTCTGAAGCTCCTATTCTCTGTGAAAACACAAGTGCAATTGCAATCACTCGAACCCTGTGCTGCATTCACGAACCAAGCACATCGATATAATTCATCACTTTATAAGAGACCACGTGCTAAAGAAGGATTTTCGGCTGGAGTATGTGTCAACTGAGCAGCAAGTAGCTGATATTTTCACAAAGCCTCTGCCGGACGCTAAGTTTTCTTATTTTAGAAACTCTTTAGGTCTTCTTGAGTTGCCTTAATTGTTTGTGTACTAACGCTTTTGCAGGTTGATAAGCCATTGCTTAAATCAGCAGCAGGTTTGTTGTTCAGGGGGAACGACTAGCCTACCTGCTGAGGTAAGTTTCCTGCGTTGGATTATATTAGTCGTAGGGGGAACCAGGAGCTGATTTAATAAGCATGACGTCAGCAGAACATGTTGCTGCTGGATATACTCAGCAGTTGCGTGTATACTGCTGATGCTTATAAGTTACCAGCTCTTGCCACCCTCAACGCAATATCAAATCAGCAGTAGTGTTTTTACACTTACTGTATCAGCAGTTGTGACTTTATACCTTTGGCGCGAAGTTATCTATTTTTGTACTTTATTTGATTAAAATTTTGGAAAATGTTTTTCACCGTACGATCAAAACTTTTTGAAAATTTTCAAATCTTTTTCAAAATTGTACGCGCTAACGGATGGTTGACACGTGTCTTACCATGCAAACAGTCACATCAACATTTTCTCTCTCCAAAAACTCTTTGCATTCTTTACTTATTTACCGCATGACTGTTCATTCTCTTTTACCTTGCATATTTGCTTTCTCTCGTATTTCTCTTGTGCGCATACTTTCTCTTGCAAAGATTTTACAGGCTTTATATTCCTATCATCCACTATTAGCAATGGCCGTTCTTTCTATAGCAACTCTGTTCATGTTGACTTCGACTCCGTTCTGGCAATGGATGAACCAGGGATGGTTTCGATGTTTCAAGCCCTTGTTGCTTCTGGATTACAGGGATTTTTGGGCTGTTCTGCGGTGGTGTATGAGGAAGCCCTTGTGGAGTTATTTGCTAATGGGCGTGTGAGAGATGGATTGGTTGTTAGCTCGATAAATGGGGTTTTCATAGAGATTTCTGAGGAGCTGTTTGTAGAGACTTTTGAGCTTCCTGTTGATGGTTTGGGGGATCTTTCTAAGATGCCTAAGGATGTGATTTTTGATGCTCGGAGCATCGTATCTTTGTCAAGGGAGCCAGTAAGTCTTTCAGGAAAGAAGAACCAGATGAAGTTTGAGTTTTGCCTTCTTTGTGATATAATGGCGAAGGCTATTTCTGTGAAGGCCGGGTCCTTCAACGCCATAACCGTCGAGAAGTTTTCTTTGATCACGGCGGTTGTTTGCAGTGTTCGGATGAATTGGGCTAAGTTTTTGTTCAGCATTTTGAACAAGATGGTATCTCCGGGATCCAAGCAAGCCAAAGGCTTCGCCATTCAAATCAGTCTTTTGCTGGCGACTTTTCCTACTCTGGAGTTGGGTGAATCCTCAGAGTTCCCAGCTTCCAAAATCCTCTCTAAAAAGACTGTGAATCAATTTGTCTCCATTAATGATCGAGACGGTGCTGAGGAAGCCGCTGGGGCAATCATGAAAAGGGCTGCCTCGAAGAAGAGACCTGCGGCTGATGTTGGAGCAGCAGTGCCTAAGAAAAGGAGGACTATTAAGAAGAAATCTGTTTCTTCTACTCTGGAGATGGTAGCCGTCGCAGAAGAGGCTGTACCTATTCAACAAGTAGCGGAGCCATCAGCTGTTGAGGAGCCAAGGTGCCCATCTGCTGATGATGTGGATTTAATAATTCAGCAGGTGCTTGATGAAACTCGGGAAGTTGATGCACCTGCTGATAAAGCTCAACCCGCTGTCACTGAAGAGAAACATTGGTTTGATCTTCCCTATGAAGATCTCATTGCGCAATGGGAGGCTGAACGACCAGTGGTCACTGCGAGTGACACTGATGAAGAAATAGCAACTTTGGATGTTGCCCCTGCTGATGGAGATTAGCAGGTCCAAGAATCTGTGGCTCCAATCTCTACTGATGATATGCTCAGTGCTGATGAGCGGATGTCGCTGGACGATATTATTTTGACGATTCCAGTCGATATTCCTCTGCCCTCTTCCAGCATGGAAATTACAAAGATTATGATGGGCAAATTGATAAAGATTCCAGGCGTATCTAAGTGGACCTGGTTTCTAAAAAGTCTTCCTAGTATTCCTGCTGATGATAAAGGGAAGGAAATTTTGGTGGAGAAAGACCCGATAAGGGGCAATCCAGCTCGGGAGCATTATTTTTTGATTTGCACAGATATTGATTTATTGGTGGAGCTGCGTGCAAAGGTCATTGATGAAGTTGCTCAATTCATTAATTCTTTCAGTTTAAAGAAGCTGGCTACGATAAATTTTGAAGAGATGTACAAGAAGGAAGAGAAGGTTTTGTACTGGGGAGAAACAGAGTCTCCTCAGGTAGCCATTCAGCGGAAATTTTATATTTTGCTAAAGTATAGAACAGTTTTGGTCTGGAAGTTTTTGGAAGCTTGGAGGGCCAATTTTTCTCCTGGCCAAGGATCCTCAGTGGTTGATATCCAAGTTATAGAGCTGCTCTCAGACCTCCATCTTTGTTTCTTGGAGGAATTGGCGAAGGAGGCGCGCACTCTTGGTCTTATTTGGACAAAGCCATGCTGTTCTAAAATTTTCGAGGGGAGCCCAAGAGATCGAGGCGCCATCATTGCTCGAAACAACACCCACACTCCATCCAGGTGCTGGATTAGAACAATGTTATATGTTAATGGAGAGTGGATTGTTGAACCTTGCGCTGATCGATGGGTGAAGATTCCCAAGCTGGCTATCTCTAATGAAGTTTCTCGTCAGCGACAATTTGATGACACTCTCCCTAAAGTGAGTGTATTTTTCAAGCTGATGACGAAGCGATGGGCTGATGTTTGTCGAGCAGTTGTTGAGTTTTGTGATTCGCAGAGACTTCTACCTGTTGGATCTCTTCAATTTTGCAGGTCTTTACAGTTGGTTGAACCAGTTTCTAGAATTGCTCCCAGCCGGTCTCCAGTTTTTACTTTCAGAGTATCTCAGTTTTGCTCTATATTTTTTTATTTCAGTTTGTTCAATTGGTTTCCAAGTACAGATATTACAGAATTTCTTTCGTCAGTTGCTTGGGATAGAACAATTTTGCGTAGTGTACAGAGTTCTCAGAATTCATTTTCAGTTGCTTCCAGTGTACAGTTAGCTTTGGATCAGCACCAGTCTTCTTCTTCTTCTACCGATAGTTCTTCTTCGTTGCGTTTTGATCAGACAGATATTGATGCTACTGCGACTTCTCTACCTCCTGCTTCTCAAGATCTCTCTGCTGCGCTTGCTGATCTTCATGCCACTCTTTCGGAGCAGATTTTTGAATATCAAAGTGGTCTTTCCTCAAATCTGCACAAAATAGAACAGAGCGTGTGTGACTCCCTGCGGGAACAAGCAGATATCTTCAGAAATTTATCTCAGGGAGCACGACAAGAAGCCCGCACTCTTGATGATGTCCAAACTATACGCTTCAATGACTTTCACAAACATGTCATCGCTCAGAATGCTTCTATCTTTACAGGACTTGCGGATGTGTGACAAGAAGTGCAAGCAGTTAATGCTAAAGTTGACATCATGGCCTCTCGCTTAAATGCCATTCAAAAGGATGCTGAGGCCACCAAGGAAGCCCTTTCCCATCAGCTTTTCGAATTCCAAAGTTAAGCACAAGAAAATCATAGTGTTCTTCATGCCCAGCTAAGTGAACTGGTTGATTATATTCATCGGGGCCGTGCTGACAAAAAGGGGGAAAGTGGCAGCCGAGGACTTCAACAGCCTGCGAATGTTCAAATCGAAGGCAGTGCTAAAAGGACTCCATTATTTGCACAAAGAGTTGAAATGGCTCAGAGGTACATTGTTCATACAGTGCTAGATGCTGATGCCAACAGAGCTTTACTTGAGAGACAAGATGCAGCGGAGCGTGACAGAGAAAGACGAAGAAGGGAAGCGAGAGCGTTGAAAAGGAGGAGAAGAGACTAGTTTAGTTTTTCTGCTGATAATTCTTGTACACATCTTTTGTACAAATTTTGTTGGTTAATGAAAATTTGTTTTCCAGCAGATAGTGTGCAATTTATTTTTGCATATCTTTTGTCTCGGCTGCTGAAGTTTTGTCATCACCAAAAAGGGGGAAATTGTTAGGATAAAATTTATAAGTTTTGGTGATAACAAAAATAAGACAAGTTGCAATTGGACAAATCAGTTGTTGCACTCAAAAAGTAGTTCAGCAGTTGGAGTATTTGAGAAATCAGCAGATATTATGCGATCAACAGATGAACGGTTTGAGATGTCCAGCAGATAGATTTCTTACGAGCAATCAACAGGCGCATATAAGTAATTAGCGTGTTTCTTTTGGTAAGGAATCTTAAACGACAGCGTTTAGATAAGTTGGAACGACGTCGTTGGAGTGAATAGTTGCTTTTCAGCAGTTGATCAAGGCACAGTATTCAGAAGAAGCATTCTTGAAGATAATCAGCAGTTGTTTTGTCTGTGTAGTTGAAGATTGCGATACGACAGCGTTTGGTTAAGTTGGAACGACAGCGTTTTGATTAATTCAGCAGAAGCGTTCCTTAGAGATTTCAGCAGAAGTATTGTTTCAGCAGTTGGCTACAGTGTACTTCAACCAGCAGATGCTTTACAAAGATAACAAAACGGTGTCACTTGAATAAGTTGACACGACATCGTTTTATCGCTAAAGGAATCAGCAGATGGAAAAACACATATGCATATCAGCAGATGAATTCTTCCAAGAGTTTTTCTAGTCGAAGCATCTTGACAACGACGATGAAGATAGTGCTGGTTACCAAAGTTATTTCAGGCGCAAGCTCAAGTGATTCAAATACGATCGTTTTCTCATAAGGAAAAGATTTGTAGGATCGTACAGTTGCCTGGAATTAAGGAGACAAGTTAGGTACTATTTTGGGTAAATAGTACAGTGTACAGAGGCCGTTTCTCCATGCTTTCACAATTATGGAAGAAGACAAATTGGCTCTGTCAATGAGCAATTTACCTTGTAGTGGAGCAGGAATTACGGTGTACTATTTTGGCAGCAATTCAAACGGGATTCATTTCCTTTGGAGAATTAATATGACCGTTGCAATTGAAGCCTATAAATATCAGCAGCGGTGTTGAAGAAAAGACACTTCGCTATCTATCTATTGCTGTCACGCTGCCAAAATCAATACAGAGCTTTCTCTTCGTTGAAATATCCAAAAAGCTCAAAGACTCGAAGAACCTATCTTTTGATCTTCATTGAAATTACCTTCGAGTCAATCTTCAGGTTATCTTGTTTTCATTGTTGAAACCAGAAGATATTTACAGTCTCTAAATACGTGTTTTCATTGTTATATTCCATAGAGTCTGTAACGAACTGTCTTGGTTAAGAAGTTCGAAAAACTTTCAAGCGTTGTAAAAAACCAGCAGCGAAGTCTGCGTGAAGTGTTGTAAAAGTGCTAGGAGTTTTCGTAGCTGCGGGTTACGGGATCGGGTGTTTGTAGAAAGGCTACTCTCATCAAAGTCTTCTAGTGCTACCTTCCGAGGAGGAAGAAGGGGAGACGTAGGATATGGATATCCGAACTTCCAGAAACAAATTCTTGACTCAATCTTTTACTTACGCATTTATTTAGTGCTGCACATTATTCACTGTTCACAAACTAATCGGCCTTTTTCCGCACAAACATTGTTGGCTGAGAAGTTTGCATAAAACTGAGATTCAAACATTTTAAAAGAGTTTTGAAATAGAAAAATCGAAGGAGTTCATTCAAACCCCCCCCCCCCCTTCTGAACTCCTATTTGCTTAGTGATCCTATTTCTGGGACCATCAGGCCCCGAGGATTCCCAAGTCAGATAAGTTTTGTGATTTCCACAGGGACTATGGTCACACTACTGTGGAGTGCCGTCTTTTAGATCAAGAGTTGGAACGGATTATCCAGAGAAATCCCGACGTGCGTGCGGCGCTGGTGGAGGACAGGCCACGTTGGTGGGAGAAAAGGCCTCGTCGAGAGGACAACGGACGATACAATAACAGGGTTCCTGGTCGGGAAAGGACACCTCGGGGGCAGGATCAGCAACCTAACCAGGGAGAGCGGAGGACGCCTCAGCCCCGAGGGTTTATTAACATGATTTCGGGAGGACCTACTGATGGGGACTCCAATAGGGTGAGAAAGACACGGTGTCATCGGATGGAAGCTATGGAGGTCGGGAAAAGGCGCTCAGGGCCTACTATCTCATTCGGCCCCAAGGACTTGCCTCTGGATGTCGAATCACACAATGACGCTTTGGTCATCAGGGCTATGATTGCAAATTATGAAGTGGCCCACATCTTCGTTGATTCTGGGAGTTCGGTCAACGTATTCTTCAAGAGTGCCGTGGACCAGATGGATCTTGGGGAGTATCGCATGGAGCCTGTGAACACACCTCTGCATGGGTTCACTGGCCACTGTTTACAGCCAATGGGAGTTGTTCAGCTGCCTATTTCACTCGATTCGGACGAATACAGGAAGACTAAGTTGGTGGAATTTACTGTGGTGGATGCCCCCTCTTCCTAAAACGTTATTCTGGGAAGGCCAGCTATGGCAGCATTCTTGGCCGTGGCCTCGGCCTTACATCAGAAGATCAAGTTCCCGGTGGGAGATTCAGTGGGGGAAGTCCTCGGGGACCGTAAGATGGTGAGGAAATGTTATGTCGGGGAAGTAAGAGTTGAGCAGAAGGTGGCTAAGTCCCGAGCCCAAGATCATCCTAGGGCTCGGGAAGATAGAGG
Organism: Dorcoceras hygrometricum; assembly: GCA_001598015.1. Taxonomy (NCBI): domain Eukaryota; kingdom Viridiplantae; phylum Streptophyta; class Magnoliopsida; order Lamiales; family Gesneriaceae; genus Dorcoceras; species Dorcoceras hygrometricum. The sequence goes on from KV013977.1 coordinate 285,734, forward strand.
TGTAAACTTGATTGAAGAAGATTTTCAGTTGACTACTGAGGACGAGGAAGAAGAGGTAGTCCTCGTTCCTCCTACGGGGGCGGTGAAAATTGCTAAGTCTCTTCCCGAGGAGGTGAGAGTGCAGTTGATCCAGTGTCTGGAGAGGAACAGAGATGTGTTCTCCTGGTCCCCGTCCGATCTGAAGGGGGTCAGGCGCGAGTTTATGGAGCATCGGCTGAATGTCTCCTCGGACTCCCGACCAGTTATTCAGAAAAGGAGACACTTTGGGCCCGAGAAGGATGCGGTGATCAGGAGTCAGGTCGAGGACCTGTTCCAGGCTGCGCATATCCGAGAGGTACACTTCCCTACTTGGTTATCTAATGTTGTGTTGGTACCTAAAGCAACAGGAAAATGGAGGATGTGCGTCGACTTCCGAGATCTGAACAAGGCCTGTCCCAAGGATTTCTATCTCCTACCCAGGATCGATCAGCTTGTTGACTCCACCTCAGGTCATGAACTCCTCTGCTTCTTGGACGCCTATCAAGGGTACCATCAGATACCACTGGTCGAGGATGATCAGCGCAAGGTCAGTTTTATTACTGTCGATGGAACTTTCTGTTATGTTGTTATGCCCTTCGGGCTCAAGAATGCAGGGGCCACTTATCAGAGGTTGATGGATAAGGTGTTCAAAGAGCAGATCGGGAGAAACGTCGAGGTGTATGTCGACGATATTTTAATAAAGTCTTGGGAAGAGAAGTGTTTTATATCTGATGTGGAGGAGACTTTCCACACTCTGCGAAGTTATCAGATCAAGCTGAACCCCAGCAAGTGTTTATTCGGAGCTCGGACAGGGAAATTCTTGGGTTACATGGTGACTCATCGGGGAATTGAGGCTAACCCCGAGAAGGTGCGAGCCTTAGCTTCCATGTGTCCACCTCGGAATATTCAAGAGGTGCAGGGGTTGACGGGAAGGATTGCTGCTCTCTCCCGATTCATCTTGAGGTCTGCTGACCGAAGCCTCCCCTTCTTCAAAATACTCCACAAGGCCAAGCAGTTTGAATGGAATGATCACAGTGAGAAGGCGTTTCAGGAGTTGAAAGAATATCTGAAGGGGTTGCCTGTTCTTAACAAGCCCAAGCTCAGGGAGCCTCTGTTCATCTATCTCGCCGTTACCCCCCAGGCTGCCAGCTCAGTTCTAGTTCAAGAAGAAGAGCATGTGAATCAACCTGTATATTTTGTGAGTCATGCTCTGAAGGGGGCCGAGCTGAATTATACCACGCAGGAGAAACTGGCTTTGTCTTTGGTCATCACAGCTCGACGTCTCAGGCCTTACTTTTTATCCCATCCGATCACAGTGCTCACTAACAGTGCGCTAGGGCAGATTGTCTCTCATCCCGATGCTTCTGGAAGACTGGTTAAATGGGTTACCGAGCTTAGTGAGTACGATATATAGTTTAAGCCTCGGGCAGCCATCAAGGCACAAGCTTTGGCAGATTTCTTAGCGGAAACAGTCCACCTCGAGAAAAGAGGAGAGATGGGAAAGGTTTATGTGGATGGAGTCCTCTTGCTCGTCGGAAGTGGCGTCGGGATAGTCCGAACACAGTGAGAAAACTTTCCAAGAATTGAAAGAATATCTGAAAGGGTTTCCCGTTCTCAATAAGCCCAAGCTCGGGGAGCCATTATTTGTCTATCTGGCGGTTACTCCGCAAGCGGCCAGTTCAGTGCTAGTTCGGGAAGGAGGACAGGTGCACCAGCCTGTGTATTTTGTAAGCCATGCTTTAAAGGGCTCCGAGCTAAATTATACTACGCAGGAGAGGCTGGCTCTGGCTCTGGTTATCACAGCTCGGCGCCTCAGGCCGTATTTCTTATCTCATCCGATCACAGTGCTTATCAACAGTGCGCTTGGGCAGGTTGTCTCTCATCCCGATGCTTCCGGAAGACTTGTCAAGTGGGTTACCGAGCTCAGTGAGTATGATATTCAGTTTAAGCCTCGGGCAGCCATCAAGGCACAAGCATTGGCAGATTTCTTGGCAGAAAAGTGCATCTCGAGCAAGAGAAGAGGTGGAAGGTTTATGTGGATGGATCCTCTTGCTCGTCGGGAAGTGGCGTCGGGGTAGTCATGGTGTCCCCCTGGGGGGAGGAAACAAGTCTGGCGATTACCCTTGACTTCAAGACCTCCAACAACGAAGCAGAGTACGAGGCCTTGCTCATCGGGCTCCAAGCTGCAAAGAGTATGGGGATAGCTCGGGTAGTACTCTATTCTGATTCCCAGCTGGTGATTCAACAGAGTAATGGAAAGTTTGATATAAAAAATGAAAAGATGGTAAAGTATGCGGAGGCGCTGAACAAATTGACAGAGGCCTTTTTTGAGGTGGTTTTGGAGCAGGTACCTCGAGAGAACAATGAAAAGGCGGACAAACTCGGAAAGATGGCTAGCTCTATTGCTCCATCCTCGGGAAGAGAGATACAGGGGAAAGAGTTACTATCACAAGTATATCAGGTCGGGCAGAGCCAGGGGGAGTGCCCACTTCGGACTGGAGACATGATATTTTGGAATATATTATGAGGAGAGTGGTGCCCGACGATCCACGTCGAGCTCGGGAGATCAAGCGCCGAGCACTGCGCTTAGTTATTTTGGATGATAAATTGTACAAGAGGTCATTCTCACGACCGCTGCTGAAGTGTCTCGACCCCGACGAGGCCAAGTATATACTGAGAGAAATTCATGAAGGGTGTTCTGGAAATCATCTCGGCGCGGTAGCTTTGGCTCGAAAAGCCCTACTCGCTGGTTTCTTCTGGCCCACTATGCAACAGGATGCTACTACTCTCGTCCGATCTTACCAAGGCTGCAAAAAACATGCTAATCTACAAAAAAATCCGGCCGAGCCCCTCAGGACTATTATCTCCTCATGCCCATTTGATCAATGGGGGATGGATATTGTGGGGCCTTTCCCAACCGCTGGAGGGCAGAGGAAGTTCTTATTAGTCTCCGTGGATTACTTCTCTAAATGGGTGGAGGCCGAGCCCTTAGCAAAGATATCTGAGGCTGAGGTATTAAGGTTTCTGTGGAAGAACATCGTCTGTCGTTTTGGAATACCTCGGTGACTTATCTCCGATAATGGGAGGCAATTCTGTGGAGCTAAAGTCCGAGCATGGTGTCAGGAGTGGAAGATCGAGCAAGTCTTCACCTCGGTGGCCTACCCTCAAAGAAATGGACAGGTCGAGGTCACCAACCGAACCATCGTGCAAGCCCTAAAAGCACGATTGGACTCGGCTCGAGGAAGGTGGGTGGATGAATTACCAAGCATGCTCTGGGCTTATCGAACAACCACTCGAGCAGCTACCGACGAAACGCCTTATTGCATGGTGTATGGTACAGAGGCACTTCTGCCAGCAGAGATCGGCCAAGATAGTCTTCGGGTCATGGAATATGCAGAGGATAATGGGGAGACAAGGAACCTCGAGCTGGATCACCTCGAGGAGAGAAGGGCTCGGGCTGCCGTTCGCTTATCAGCCTACCAGAGGAGAATGAAACAGGCTTACAACAAGAACATTAGACCTCGGAAGTATGAGCTCGGCGACCTTGTTTGGAGAAAGATACAGTATCAGGGAGACAGGGGAAAACTGGATCCAAAGTATGAAGGGCCATACAAGGTGGTCGGGAAAGCTGGAGTCGTCGCTTATTATCTGGAGGATGCACAGGGGAAGAGAGGACGTCGGCCGTGGAATATTATTCATCTCCGAAAGTACTATTCTTATGTTCTTTAATATTTGTAATCACGTCATGCTCGGCTACTGCTTGTAACAACTATTTTATGGAATAAAAGTTCTTTTCTCTCAACTCATGGTTTCATATGCCAGATTCCTCGGGTGGCAACCCCACCTGAGCGCTAAAGCCCAGTTCCGCATTGGCCACTCGCGTAGATCTTCTACACAAACACATGAGCCCGACCAGCTCGGCACATAAGCCCAGTTCCGCACTGGCCACTCGCGTAGCTCTTCTATGCAAACACATAAGCCCGACCAGCTCGGCACTTAAGCCCAGTTCCGCACTGGCACTTACTCGGAATGCAACCCCACCTGATCGAGGAAGTCCCGATCATCTCGGGAAACAAAGCTACAACAAATTAAAAGGCGGGGCAAATATCACCCCTGCTCGGTCTCCGCCCGTGGCAATTACGACTTCATGTTAACACGGGGCGGTTCTTGTTCACTTGAGAAAGCTCGGGTTGTGTTAATTATATGTGCGCTTGGGAAAGCTCAAGGTACTTTGTTCGGATACACAATTAATTGGGATACGCTATATCCTATCGCTCCGATTAGCTCGGATGACCCGCTTCCCATTCTATGGTATCGTCGGGTCACTTTGTTCGGTTAAGCATGATTATTCAACACGTGACGGCTTTTTATCACCTAAGAAAGCCCGGGCTACGTTATTTAACTACGCATGATTATGTCAACGCTTGGCAGCCTCATATTATGTGATGGGATGGACGGGTTAACCCGATGTTCTCTTAAGTACCGGAGAGGTAAATGCAAAAACGTAAAGCTCGGGAAAGAGAAGTGAGACAAAATAGTACTTCATTAATCATTGAAACGCAAAAGTTACAATGCAGAAAATTCCGATACAATCATTAAAGGGGGGAGCTCGGGGGGGTGGCATCGGCGTCGCCCTTTTCCTGCTCTTCTTCCTCTTCCTCCTTCGCTTCTTCGTCGGGCAACTCCATCAAGGACTTCTTTGCGTCAAGGAAGGAAGCCGGGTGCTCCTCCTCAGAATAGACGTTAGCTCGGAATTGAGCTAGGCAGTCTGCGAAGCCATCTTTGACATAGCGCACGGACCTCTTCGTGCAAAGGGTGTCGAACTCAGAGGACTGCAGAAATTCCTCCTTGATTCGATCCCACGCATGGATGACCTCGCACTTTAGCCACCCGACCTCCTCCTCGGCGTGGGCCTTGGTCTCTTCGAGCTCTACCTCGACGGTAGTTTTCTTAGCAAGCGCGGCGTCGAGCTCGGACTTGGTCGCCTCCCGGGCAGCTTTCTCGGCAGCCAGCTGGTCCCCCAGCGCTTTCTCTCGGGCCTCGACCGCCTGCTGCTCCTGGGCCTGAGGGCCTCCAGTTCCTCCAGCCGCGCCAACAGCTCAGCGTGCTGGCCCATCGTCTCGTCAAAGGACCGACGGGTTGTTGTCACAGCTCGGTGAGCTCGGGTGAGGCGCCTTACCACCTCACCCCCCACGCCATTGCCTGTGCAAGGAGCAAGAGTTAGTATCAGCACGAGTGGGAAGCTAAAACCTAGAGAAATCAAGAGCATACCGAGGAAATTTGGGCTGCGAAATGACTCACAGCCTCTGAGTCATCGGCTCTACTCAGCAGATCGATGTCCCGATCAGGGGCCATGTTACAAATGTACCTGGTGGCCACTACCCCTAACGAAGAAGCCACCAACGAGTCCTCGGTATAGTCAAGAGGAGGGACTCGCCCAGGCCCTTTCTTCTTTGGGGAAGAGGCTTCAGCGACGGCGACGACCGGAGGGGACTTGGGACGATCCTCAATGGCACGCCTCGAGGGCGTCGGACCCCGGCCCTCCTCGGGGATGCGCTCAGGCTGGGGCCCCGACGTCGATGCCTCCTTCTTCTTCCTCTCACGCCTGGCCTCCTTTTCGGGCTGAGTGGAGGCTCTCCTCTTCTTCGGCCCCTTCTTAGGGGGCACGGTGGTGCCCGAGGAGCTCGCCGTGGCCTCCTCCTCCATCATCTTCATCATCTCCGCCTTGCCCATTCGTTCGTCTGAAAATAAAGGAACAAAGTAAATGTTAGTTCGGGCGAGGCATAAGCTCAGGCGCATGTATCAAGACACGGCTAAAGGCAAGGCTGTGACGCCCAGATCTCACGGGGTCATGGATTTAAAGAAAAGGAAATAGAAACAGAATTCAAGGGCTGAAATGAAAACTGCAAGCTGTATTGCCTTGCAAAATAAAAATCAAAGTACGAACAGACTTCTAGTAATCAGATTTCATATATCAAAGTTCGAAATACAAATGCAACTGTGGATTACAACTACTAGAACCCTATCTGAATTCATCATTGTTGTAATAGATCTTAATACAGATTTGTCAAAGATAAAAAACAACAAAAACATCAATAAAATAGCGGAACCGCAGGCCTTCGATAAACACCCACACGCTCCACCCAGTTCAGAATCCACCTCCCATCTGCTCCGGAACTGACTCACCTGTACCAAAAAAGCTAGTGAGCCTAGGGTCTCAGCAAGCAAAACTGAGAATAACAAGAGCACAATATGCAGGCAGTTACATTACATAAGACATCATAGTTTAACGGAAGGCATTAAAACATAAGATCTCATCATATACATTACTGTGGGAGAAACTCA
>KV013978.1:3498-14471 GCA_001598015.1 Dorcoceras hygrometricum
TGTGAGGCTCTCTGCTCACAATTAATCTTCAAATCTTAATCAGTGGGTTATTAATATAACCTAAACAAGTTTAACAATCTAATCTGGTTTATACATAACGTACTAAAAAAAAAATTTCAACCAGCAGAAGCGTAAGTCAGCAGAAGCATCATAAATTCAGCTGGTAGCGTAAACATGATTCATTTATACAAATACTTCAAAGTTTACAGCGGTTACAAGCTAAGTTAACTAGTACACGTTTAAGTCTTATATACAAAACCAGACGTAAGAAACCTAAGACCAGTCATCCAAACATCTAGACTATCAGCTGGTGTTTACTCTTTTTGCTGCTGATCTAGCGTCTAGGTAGTATCTCTTGCTACCCGTAGTTGCTCCCCACTAGTTCTTTCTTCCTGTTGTCATGCACACATACAAAACAAAACAACAGTCGGATAAACTCCGGTGAGAATCATCTCAATATAATCAGCAGGTACGCATAATAACAAGAAAATGCATAACAGTGTATCAACTGTAAATAAATGCAATGACATGAAATGATTCTAGTTCTCCTCTTCGATCTCAGAATTGATTCCATATCAATTCGACGCCATCAAGATTCGTATCCGATCTTGACATGAATATTCATCTATCGAAACCATCTTCGGCTTCGAAAATCAGGCCAACTCAGTCCTGGGCATTAGAATCAATTCAATTCTCTTTAATATGCAAACTCATGTAAATATAAAAGATCCACTACCTGTGATGGATCGACACACACATAATTCAAGTTCTAAATCAAGAACAGTAATATATATGTATGTGATTTCAGCGGAATACTCAAGAAATATCATTCTCGAGTAATCTAGTTCCTGACTCTTATGTCAGATTATACCTTTGTTCCTCTGTTTTCAAAATGCTTCAGTTAATGTTCTTACACTCTGTTCCTCACTTCCGAAGATACTTGCCAGATCAAAGGTCGATAGCTGAAATCAAGATGTTCTCAGCATTTCAAATTCACGCTTATTTATAGACGACGATCTCTGTATTTCTTGCAGCATTTCCAACGTATTCAATTCGAGTTCCACGTGTCATGCTGAGTATTCAAACAAGATATACTCCCACCGCTTCGAAGGTGGATAATGATAAACAGATTCCTCAACTGCTGTTGATCGTCCTCAGTTGCTGTTCGAATATCGTTGTTCTTCAGCAGACACAAGAATCAGCTGTTGTAGTAACCAGTCGCAACATAAATCCAGTCGCAACATAAATCCAGTCGCAACACATCAAAGCTCAAAACGATGTCGTTATAACTAATTCCAACGACGTCGTTACGTATCCTCAGCTGGTACTACCTCTTTATTCAAAGAAACCAGCAGCTGGTCGCTTTCTTATGCCAACGGCTGATTTTGCAACAATAGTCGAAACGGTATCGTATCAACATTTCCTGTTTATACTCAAAACGGTGTCGCATCATTCCCTCGACTGGAAAATCAGCAGATACCACAATCTCTCGACTGAATTCCGAATCCTCGTCTGGTTGCTAAACGACATCGTATCGAGGCTCATAGTCATAAGTCACCACGTTGTCGTATTATTCTCTCAGCTGGAACTATTTCCCCCCCCCTCGACTGGTTTGCGTTAATTATCAAAACGACGACGTCGCACCTACGTCATCCTCAACCAGCCGATACACTATCAACCAGCAGGTATACATCAAAACCAGCAGGTATATAAACCAGCAGATGCGTAAGAAACTCTTGCTGCTGATTTTTCGTGCGTAACAGTAACTAACACATGGCGCTTTCTCATTAACTCTTGTATTCGCGCGTTTGCTTCCAGCTGAAATCAATACTAACGCTTCAACTGAATTTCAAAATTCCACCAGTCGCGAGCTACAGTAACCTGCTGCTGATTTTATCAAATCGCTTCGTCTGGTTACTTCGTCTGGTTCTCACACTTAACGCAATTTAACGATACACAGTTGCAGGTATACATCAAAACCAGCAGGTATATAAACCAGCAGATGCGTAAGAAACTCTTGCTGCTGATTTTTCGTGCGTAACAGTAACTAACACATGGCGCTTTCTCATTAACTCTTGTATTCGCGCGTTTGCTTCCAGCTGAAATCAATACTAACGCTTCAACTGAATTTCAAAATTCCACCAGTCGCGAGCTACAGTAACCTGCTGCTGATTTTATCAAATCGCTTCGTCTGGTTACTTCGTCTGGTTCTCACACTTAACGCAATTTAACGATACACAGTTTCTGAATCACCCAACACTTCCAGAAGAAATCCGAGCTCGTAATTAAACTTCATCAATTCGTAAATGTTGAAACGTTAAATTAATCCTCTTCTTAATGATTCTGGGCATTACATAGGTTCATTCCTGCACCACGACTAGGAGGACTGGACTCCTCTAACACACCGGACCAGACCTTGGCTCACTCTACCGAACAACCCTAGACCATACTGCTTGCCCCTTGACAGCACGCTCACACACAGCCCTGCTGCAATTCGAACGAGGACCAGATTGATTAACTAACAGGGCCGCCTCGTGACATGCTTCACCATCTACTTGGACAGCTCCTAGGACCCTCTCAAGCCCCGGATCCATCCAAAAACACCGGCCTTCCTCACAGCACCACTGGAAGTCTTAGGCGCACTACTGGCTCCCTCACCCATGCACTAGACATTCCAGCCGTGACCCTCGACCAGACCGTTTTCCTTACCGACTGGACCCTCCTAGACCACCCTAAGGTCAACATGGAAGGTCCCTAAAGTTTGCAGCATTCCCTGGACACCCTAGTAGCACCCAAGATGCAATCTGCACATAGAAAATGGCAAGAACGTAGCCCATCCAAGTAGTAATGCCTGATGCTTAAAACTGAATTTTCAGGATACTAACATGCATAAAGATTCAAAGCACACATATATGCTCTGGTTGTGGCGAAAAAGAAATATTTGAACGTTCCTTTCATTGTAAAGATCGCGTATGCGTTACCAGAGGCGTCGGGATGAAACGAGAGGTGAATCCTTCGACTTTTGTCTACCTGCACCACACGACTATACCTGGGATTCGAAGGAAAGTAGTCGACTGTTAAGTGGGAAACAGAGGAATAAGAAATCCGATGATACTAATTATTAGGTTAACTGTGGTTAATTTGGCTTTAAAACACAATTAGATCCTCTGAGTTATATTTAATTATCAATTGTCCAAACTCGCAAATATTAAATTTTTACATACTATCATTCAAATTATATCAGAAAATGAACTAAATTTTGGTTAAAAAAAATAACTATAATTTAATGCTTACCCGCTCATTTACCCAAAAAATCGCTTTTCGTGAAATAGCGCTAAAAATCGCATTTTGTCCAATCGCTAGGAAAAATTTCAAATTTATCACTAAACAATAGTTTTGTCCTCACAATATTTTAAAGTCACCTCTATCATCCCCGAACATCCCTTTGCGGTCGTGCACGGGATATTCACCTCGAATCGCCAAAACTCAAGAGACGCATTTAAATCTAAAAAAAATAAAACCATCATTAATATTTTAAACTTCAATAAAAATTTAAATCATTTATCTTGTGCACGTGAATTGCGTGATCAGCTATCAGATGCTACAGTGCGAGTGCAGCTGAGAAAAGAGAAATCAATTGTGCACCAGCAGAGGTCGTTGATATGAGTTGACGGTCATTAGATAGACGACAATATATGAGGATACATGAGAGTGTACACTGTAACTAGGGGTGAGTATTCGGTCGGTTCGGTTACCGACCGAACCAATTTTTTGATAACCAACCGAACCGATATTTTTTTAGGTAACCGAACCGACCGAAATTTTTTTAATAATCGATGACAACCGAAACCGAAAAATATCGGTTATTTCGGTCGGTAACCGAAATAACCGATTTTTTGGAAAATATTTACAACACCAAATAGCTCAGTTTCCCTTTGTGGTGCAAGCAACAGAACACCAAATATTTACAACACCAAATAATAGATGAACAATGTTGCAGAAATTGAACACTTCTTGCCAATTCACCGTGAACCTCCTGCTAACCGATGACAACCGAACCGAAAATATCGGTTATTTCGGTCGGTAACCGAAATAACCCATTTTTTGGAAAATATTTACAACACCAAATAGCTCAGTTTTCCCTTTGTGGTGCAAGCAACAGAACACCAAATATTTACAACACCAAATAATAGATGAACAATGTTGCAGAAATTGAACACTTCTTGCCAATTCACCGTGAACCTCCTGCCTTTGTGGTGCAAGCAACAGAACAACAAATTCTTGTCACGGGTATCAAGGTGATTCTGAATCATAATTCATAATAAATCAAATTGTGACACATGTTCCACGGGCCACAATAAAGTAAATTTTATGGTTACAAATAGCCATAAAAATGTTGTCATGCAAAGAAAGCTGCTGAAAAATCATCATAGCCTACAAAAATCCTCACAAAACAACACACGCTTCTTGATTGAATGAAACAAAATCAAAAATCAGAAATATAGAATTAGGGATTTAGAATTAGGGATTTACGTATTACAGTATTAGTATATTTTTAAACTATTAAAATTAATATATAATATAATATATAAAAAATAGTTAATATATAAATATCGATTATTTCGGTTAACCGAATTCCGGAAATGGAAAACCGTAACCGAACCGAAATAACCGATTTAACCGATATTTTTTAAAATAAAAACCGATTAACCGAAATAACCGAACCGATTTAATAATTCGGTTCGATTTTATCGGTTAATTCGGTTTAACCGATAATTTGCTCACCCCTAACTGTAACAGATTAAATCCTCACAATCACATATTCACTAAGATATATGAGAGTTGCGCGAAACAGATTAGATGAGTGAATGTCAATCAAATACACGAATGATGGCTTCGCATAAAGACGTTAAATTTGGTGTTTGTAGTCTTGGTACAGATACGTTAAACAAGTGCAGACTAATGAGTCTAGGAGTTTCATTTTGGGCAGTGTGGTAAGTCCCAGTTGAAATGGGTTTATATGATCTCATTTATGAATCAAAGCCTTCTAGTGAAACCTTCCATAAACCTCTTGATTTGTTGATAGATTCGACATGATCCATATCCTATCACGAGAAACACAGATTCTTTAATTTAATGTTTTTCCAATACTTTATATGATAGTTCAAACCGATCACAACACTGGTTATGTCACAATGTGAAGTAAATTCGTGGAAATTAGTCTAATATACCAGATTTTGAAAAACACAGAATTCTGAAAAGAGATGTAAATTAAATGTTTTTCCAATAGCTTTCGGTGGTGTCGATAATTGTATAGTGTGTTCACTTGTAATCATTATAAATGATAAAATTTGAAGAAAAAATAGCATTTTCTTAAAACTGTTCCCAATTTTATAGATACTAATAAAGCAGATCCCAAGAGCTGAACCGCAACGGATACAGACATAATTACACTCCTAAAACCGCGTACTCTTTCCTTCTCGGCAAGTTCTTTCGGCACACCGATATTATAAATACTCCACTCCATCGTTCTTGCTTCAGTATCCAGCTCCAATTTCAATCAACTAAAGCTACTCAGAATTCTCTCTAGTAATGGCACCACACAGTTTCTTCAATGTTAATCTTCTTCTAATATTGGCTCTGTTTTCTGTGTTCAATCTGTGTTTTGCTGCAAGACTTCTTTCCACCGCTTCCCTGCAAGACCAGCTTCTCCGGTATCACAATGGTGCGCTCTTGCAAGGCACAATCTCCGTCAACCTGATATGGTACGGCAATTTCAAGCCATCCCAGAGGGCCATAGTCTCCGATTTCATCACCTCCTTGTCGGATTCAGCCGCCACCCCAAGCAATCCATCGGTGGCCACATGGTGGAAGGGCGTGGAGAAATACTACCAACTCGCCAATCCCAAGAACCCATCCTCGCCGTCTCTCCATCTGGGCAAGCAATTGCTCGACGAGAAATACTCTCTGGGGAAATCTCTGTCGGAGGATCAGATCATCCAGTTGGCTGCAAATGGCGAGCACAAGGACGCCGTTAACGTCGTTTTGACGGCTTCCGATGTCACCGTCGCCGGCTTCTGCGTGAACAGGTGCGGCACCCACGGATCCAAGAGCTCCATCGTGAAGGGGAAGAATCAGAAGTTTGCATACATTTGGGTGGGGAATTCAGAGACACAGTGCCCCGGCTACTGTGCCTGGCCCTTCCATCAGCCCATTTACGGCCCGCAGAACCCGCCATTGCGTTCCCCCAACAGTGACGTGGGCATCGACGGAGCCGTGGCTGTTCTATCCGGGCTTCTGGCCGGAACTGCAACGAACCCGTTCGGAGACGGGTTCTATCAGGGCCCGGCTACTGCTCCATTGGAAGCTGCTTCGGCTTGCCCCGGCGTGTACGGGAAAGGGGCCTACCCAGGTTACGCGGGAGACTTGCTGTTGGATCCGACCACCGGTGCTAGCTACAATGCACATGGCTCCAATGGCCGGAAATACCTTCTTCCGGCGATATATGATCCTTCGACTTCTCAATGTTCCACCTTGGTTTGATATATGTGTGGTATTTCTTTTTTATAACTTAGTATTTACTATACAATATTCAGGAGGTAGATGAAATGTGATTTGGTAGATTATTGTTCGATCGATTGATTCTTTCATTCTTTTCAAAGAAATACCTATTATTCGGTTCCATTTACTTCTCCAAAAAGTTTGTTCCCATTGACAGGAATTGGTTAGCGGGTCTTCGGAGCTCCGACCCAATCCCACCTCGATTTTAAAACATAATTATTCATATAATATTTCAATTCTATGTTTTACAGGTTACTTTATTTAGTATCAGTATATGTTTCCCTATAAAATGTTTTCTAACAACAAGAAAATGAGGTCAGATATTATTTTCTTTAAATGGTCGACTGAAATAATTAATTAAGCTCATTAAAGGGTTAAGCCCTGTAAATGAGAGGATCCTTACTCAATACATATTTTAAATAGTTACTATTTATACATCTACTTGTTCTAGTTAAGTGGTTAAATATTATCACCTTTCAAAAAATATGGTTAACGAATATATATGAATTATCATATATACTAAAATGCGGACATGGAGTTAGAATTGTACTTTAAATCCATGTATTTGGAATTTATTTTGATGATTGGAAGGAAACTTAAAATGTCATTTGGAATCTGATTTGATAAATAAAGTTATGTTTATATAAATTTTAATATTCTTATATATATACATATATATATGAAGTCATGTATCATTTATGAAGAAAAAATATTTATTTATTGAACATATTTTTTTAGTGAATAGTTTTTCATGCAATGAAAAAAAAAACATAAAGTTTATTAAGAGGAAATTGAAAATAAAGTTACCAAGTTCTGATAAATTAGGTTTTTCGTATTAAAAATTAATTATTTTAAGATAAACATTGATTGTAAAAACTAGTTACTGATTACATATATTAACCCTTTTTTAAAATTAAATGATATTTCTTGAAATTTGAAAAGAAGACTTCATCTATGAGTAATTAAATAAATTTACTAGTAAAAATAATTTTACTCATTTTATTAAATTCTATCAATTTTGTAAAGATTTCCTTTATTTAAATAAAATCACGTCAAATTCTATCATCAATCTCTTTTAAAATCCCCTCTTTTTTAAACACATGTAAGATGGTTCTCCCAGTTCCTTATTCTATCTCACACTGTCACTATTTCTCAGATCATGTTACATTGCTTGGCTATAGTGCTTGCCATATCATTAACTTCATTGTTCACTGAAGTAATCATTGAATTAAAGAAATTAATTTGTTTGTTAGTTTGACCAAAATAATAGATGAATCAGTTTAGGTTGTTTACATGGCACATTCACATCATTAATGGAATACATAATGATTTAAAAATATGAATTAATAGTTTCATCAGTTGTTAACCAAACCATCGGACACCTTAGCCGCACGCTGACCCTAACACTGTTTTTATAACGAATCAGGGGTAGAATTTCTTGGAAGTGAGGCAACCAAACCATCAGACACCATAGTCGCACGCCGACCCTCAACACTGTTTTTATAACGAATCAGGGGTAGAATTCCCTGGAAGTGAGGCAAACACGTGTATGGAAAGATTTTTAATTGTGTGAGATAGAGCCGATGGTAGGAAAATTGTCAAATTATCTTTAATGGATTCGAGACAGCACCGACAAAACACACACCTCTCCAAACTGTCAGGCCTAACAACCCGACCCAAACACGCAATAGGTGTTTTCTGCATTGTTACATGTATAAGGAAATAAAGTTGCACATTGACTAAAACCTATAGTTTTTGGTAAATGATAAGGTTTGATCATAATACTTTGTACCACAGCAAGTCCAATGGTTCGAGTCTCTCAAGAAAAATATTTTAACTTCTTTTGGGGAATTGTCAGGTTAGATGTACATGAGTGAGAATAATACTCAGTGACCTCTTAGGAAGTTCTCGTGCGTCAAGCTGCTGACGTTGCATCGTTTGATCTCGTTGTCTAAGTGGCCGTAAAAAACATGACACAATATTATCTCTGATGGGGATAAGGTCGACAATAGGAAAATGATCAGACTGTCTCTAAGAAACTCATGAGTCTAATTGTCCGATCCTAATGCACACGATAGGTGCACTCTAATGTCACATGTATAAATTAATATAGTTGCATTTGGCTATCAATTATAGTTTTTGACCTAATGATAAGCGATTGATCTTAACAACGTCCTGCAGTTGTATGTGAGTTTTGTATTGTGAAAACCTAAAATTTGTTAATAATATTCTCATTAGGATATGAAATTATGTTGTATTGCTAAAACCGAAATAAATTGCATCAAACCACATCATACGACCAATAAACACTCTTGTTTAATTTGATTTTCATCTTTAAATTTCATCCTGGGAATTCTTTATTATTCTCGTCTCATCTCATTTTCACCTCTTATGTTCACCAAAAAGGAAACTCACAATTTTAAGTGTCTTCAAGAATTGGCAATTATATGTATATCCACACTACGCTTGCCTTATGTTTGCATATCTAGCTGGTACCCCCTACTCACACCTCGGGAACCGAACTGAACAAAGCATGAAGCTCGAGATCATTCAACTTACGTGCCTGTAAACATCCTATCTTGAACTAAAAACCGCTTACTTTGGTACTCTCACTACAAGGGTGCGGTATTTGATCACTCAGAAATGGTAAACACAAAAGCAATAGACTAAGCAGGAGGTGCAAATCACAAGAAATCCGGTACAAACCAAAAAATCTTGCATTTCAGTCCTTAACAAGTCCATTGCATCCAACACTATTTGCTCATATTCACGTTTGATGCCCTCCATTAGTAGCTCGGGACCCGAGCACTAGGCATCAACTCTACCTACATCACCAAGGGCGAAAGCAATCAAGAAGCGCGCGAAGAGCTCGGGCGTCGGGATTGACGTCGAGGCCTCTCCCGAGGACCCCAACCCGATGTGTTAAAGTACTTCCGCGAAAGGCGGAGAACGTGGGTCGTGTTGTACGGAAGACGTGCGCACGATCTCACCCACGTCTCGACAGAACGTGCCCACGAGACGATTCATCTGCCTAGCCCTTCTATAAATACCTCCCAGGTTTGCTCTTTGAGCCTCATTCACTCTCTATTGTATACTCTTGCACACAGCATATATTCTCGTTTTACTCTCGTACACGGCTGACTTAAGCATCGGAGGGGCTTCGCCGGACACATCTCCGGCGCCCTTTGACAAGTGTTCGTTGCTTGCAGGAATACACGTCGTAGTGGGGAGAACAGTAACACAGAAAGTACCGCACCAGGGTCGGAGAACACTGCTCTTACCCCCGCTCAGATAGCTGAATTGGTGGCCACTACGGTGGCACAAATACTGGCAAGTCAACATGCTCCACAGCCCCCACCTAATCTCGATCAGCAAGCCGAGGAGATTAGGAGGATGCGTGAAGAGTTAGAAGCTCGGCAAGCCGAGGAGGTGCGAAGGATGCGGGAGGAGTTGGAGAATCAGCGAGCCGAAGAGATGAGGAGGATGTATGAGGAATTGGAGAATCTGAGGAAGGAAAAAAGCTCGGCACCGCCTCCCCCGCCTGCTCGGGAGGTGCCATTTTCTACGGAGGTATTGAATGCTGATCTGCCCCAACATTTCAAATATCACAATGTTGGGGAATATGATGGGATGGGAGATCCCGAGGAGCATCTATCTCGATTTGAGAACGCTGCTTTGCTCCACCGGTATTCTGACCCGATTAAATGCCGTATCTTTTTGACTACACTAGTCCGAGCTGCCCAGCAGTGGTTCAATCTACTGCCAGCTGGGAGTATCAAATGTTTCCAGGACTTCAGCCAGGCGTTCTTACATCAATTTGCTAGCAGCAAGAAACAGCCCATGACCACCTTGAATCTATTCACTGTGAAGCAAAAGGAGCATGAGACTCTTCGGGAGTACATCCGACGCTTCAACGGGACCATCATTGAAGTGCCATCTGCTACGCCCGACCTCCAGATCGGGGCGTTTACCCAAGGGTTGAGGGGTGGCGATTTCTTTAAATCACTGGTCAAGAAGCCCCCGAAGACATTTGATGAACTCCTGACCAAGGCAGAGAAATATGTTAATGTGGAGGAAATACAGTCCTCGAGAAAGATCGAACAGAGGCCGCAACCTCGGACTGGGCGGGATGCTCGGGTCGAAAGACCTCAACCAAGACCGATTAGACAAGAGCCCCCCTTACTGTTGGGGGAGTTCTCTACTCGAACACCTTTGAAAGTGAGCAAAGCCCGGGCTCTGGAAGTTTGTGATGAAAGGAAGATCGTCCAACGTCCCCGGGGCAGTGACGGGAACCCGAGGAACCCAAAATCCGACAAGTTTTGCGATTTCCACAGGGACTATGGACACACTACTGCTGAATGTCGTCTGTGGGATCAAGAGTTGGAACGAATCTTGCAAAACAACCCCGACGT
>KV013978.1:42381-118417 GCA_001598015.1 Dorcoceras hygrometricum
ACTTCTTCAACAAAGTATCTGCTGAACACTTCATCTGCTGAAACTATACTGTGCACTCCACGACGTCGTTCTAACTTATCAAAACGCCGTCGTTTTATACTTCTTAGCAAAACACGCTGAAGACCAAAATGCAACTCATCTGCTGAATCCTCATGAAGACTCCATCTGCTGAAATAGCACTTGTAGAACGATCAATCCATTTTGTCTTTTTGTTATCACCAAAACTTAATAGATATTGTTCTAACAGAGGAAGAAACCAGTATCTCAGTACGTCTAGACTTCCGAGCATCCAACACGAAGCAGAATATGAAGCTATACTCCTCGGGCTTCGCGCGGCGAGAAGTATGGGCATCTCCCATCTCATCTTGTTCTCAGATTCACGACTGGCAGTGCAGCAGAGCATGAGAACTTACAAAGTAAAGAATGAAAAGTTACGCAAATATGTTGATACTCTGGATAAACTGAAGAAAAAATTTGTGGAACTCACGATAAAACAGATACCTCGGGGAGAAAATGAGAAAGCTGACAGACTGGCCAAAATAGCCAGCTCAATTAATTCAGAAGCTGATGACAAGTCGCTGTTGCAAGAAAAAGTTTCGCAAGTAGAACAAAGGACAGGAGTGGTAATGGAGATTAAAGAAACATATTGGAGATATGACATTTATGAATATCTTCAAACAGGGAAAATCCCCAATGACCCACGGGAGGCTCGGGAATTAAAAAAGAAGGCGGTTCGTTTTGTGCTTCTAGACGATGTTTTATTCAAAAGATCTTACTCCCGTCCTCTGTTGAAGTGTTTGGGTCCCGAGGAAGAAGATTACGTTCTCAGGGAAATTCATGAAGGGTGTTGTGGTAATAATCTAGGTGGTATGGCTCTCTCGAGGAAAGCTCTTCTGGTCGGGTTTTTCTGGCCTAGCATGCAACAAGATTCCACCTCTCTAGTAAGAGCATGTTACAGTTGTCAAAGGCACGCCAATTTTCAGCAACAACCGTCCGAGTTGATGAAGGCAGTTGTGTCTTCTTGCCCTTTTGATCAGTGGGGAATGGATATTGTTGGACCATTTCCCGTAAGTGTGGGACAAAGAAGTTTTTGTTGGTCGCGGTGGACTACTTTTCTAAATGGGTGGAAGTCGAAGCCTTAGCCTGAATCACTGAAGGAGAAGTGCTTAAATTTTTATGGAAGAATATAGTATGCCGCTTTGGAATTCCTCGAAGGATTATATCAGATAATGGTCGGCAGTTCAGTGGTGCTAGGCTAAAGGAATGGTGCTCGGGATTAAATTGAGCAAGCATTCACATCAGTAGCATATCCGCAGAGCAATGGGCAGGTCGAGGTCACTATAGATCTATAGTACATTCTTTAAAAACCCAGTTAGAAACTGGCCAGAGCAAATGGGTGGATGAGCTCCCGAGTGTATTATGGGCTTATAGAACAACTCCAAGGACTGCTACAGGAGAGACACCCTGCAGCATGGTATATGGTACTGAGGCGGTGTTACCCGCAGAGGTTGGGCAGGATAGTGTAAGGGTTTGTTTTTATCCCAAGGAGAACGATGTATTGCGAAAGATGGATTTGGATCATATAGCTGAGAAAAGAGATCGCGCGGCAGTGAGGATGATAGCCTACCAACGAAGGATAACCAGAGTTTATAACAAAAAGGTGCGACTAAGACATATTGCAGTAGGGGACTTAGTAATGAAAAGAATCCAGTACCAAGGGGAGAGAGGGAAGTTGGATCCTAAATACGAAGGACCCTTCCGAGGAGTGGAGAAAGCAGGAGTGTCCGCCTATTATCTAGTTGACGCCGAAGGAAAGAGAGGAAAGCGGCCATGGAATGTTCGTCATCTAAGAAAGTATTATTCTTAGAATTATTACGATTTTACTCTGTGTACTTAAAGACTTATCAAGAAAGATGCTTTTGACAAAAACAAGAAAGATATCACAAAAGCCCGATCTACTCGGCACCCGACTACCAACTCCGATTGGTATTTAACACTTGGATAGAGATCCTATCTAAGCAAAAGCCCGATCTACTCGGCACCCGACTACCAATTCCGGTTGGCATATAAAAACTTGGATAGAGATCCTATCTATTCAACATACTGGTTACCAACTTCGAATGGTGGGAAATACTCGGGGTAAAAACCCTAAAGACCCGATCTCCTCGACGCTCATACACCAACAGACGATTGAGAAATTAACAAATTAACATACATAACCTCTCAAATAAAAGATGGAAAGACAAAATGAATTATTTTTCATTAAAAGGAAAGCAGTTACAAATTACATCACTTTTAGCCATGGAAGATTCTACTTCACCCTCGTCGGGTAAATCTTCCAAATCTTTCAAAACATTCAGGAAAGGGAGAGGATACTCAGCCTCTGAAAATCCGTTGGCCCTAAGTTGGGCAAGCACCCATTGAAGCCATGCTGGAAGAAGGATAATGCCCTAGTAGAACAGAGCCTATCGAACTCATCCGATATCAGGAAGTCTTCTTTCTTTTTCTCCCAAGAGGCCTCTGCGTCCTCTTGCACCTTTTTAATTCTCTCTTCGGCCTCCTCTCCCGCCTTTTTCATCTCCTCTTGGAGACGCGTGACAGAGGCCTCCGAGACGGCCAGTTTATGCTCGAGGGATTTCTTCTCAGCATCAGAGGCCCCCCGAACATCCTCGATCTCCTTCATCAACTTATCATGCTTCGCCATCACGTCGTCCAGGGATCGCCTGGAAGAACGGGCCACTTCTCGGGACCTTTGAAACCCGTCGGGACAATTCAACCCCCCCCCCCCAAACCTAGTGCCTGTAATTGATTAGAAATTATTAAAACAACGAAGGAAAAGCAAGAGAATCACTTATGTACCTGTAAAAAGTTGGAAGCCAAAGCCTCCGTGATCGCCTTGTCGGAAGCCGAGCTGACCACAGGAAGATCAGCTCGGGAACAAAGTTTTGAAAAAATGCCACGGTGGTTGAGGTAACCGGGCGAGGTATGAATGAAGAAAACTCAAGACTCGGTTGCTCAGGCTGAGAAGCTCCCGCCTCCTTATCGACCTCAACCGAGGGGGAAGTTTTCTTTCTCTTCGAGTGTTTATCACTTCCCGAAGAAAACTTTCTTCTTTTTTCCTTTGTACGTTCCACTGGTGGAGGATTCGCAGGCTCTTCGGGAGGAGGATTTTCAGGCTCCTCGGGAGTAGGATAAGGGCGCACCTCGGTGGGTGGATTTGAACCCCGGGACACTTCCAACTCTTGCTTCTTGTAGGCTTCCAAAAGGTAGGATTTCATGATTCTATCAGCTGTATAAAAAGAGCAAAAATCAGACATGTCCAGCTAAGTAAAAATGGCAAGGTACCAAAGAAGAAGTAAAAAGCTATACCTAAATCCTCTTCCACCACTACCCCCTTTCGACTAAAACCAAAGTGACACAGGAGATCCTCTCGAACTAAGTCCTGAGCGTTAAAACACTTCGTGCTCACAGCCTTAAGGAAGGGAGTCGGATCATATTCCTGAGCAGGTAGAGGAGGAGCCTTTCTCGTCGGCTTCTCAGACCACGACATATCACAATACCACGCTATTCCTTCCCGAATATTGCGTCGCAAGAAAAAATAGCGACTCATCCGACCCTTATGAGAGGATGGGTTCCCCTTTAAAAACCCAAACTCAGGCTTTAAACGTATGAAAAATTTCCCGACATCTTGTTGTCGGATTTGGGTCAAATTATAAATAAGGTGGAGAGAAAGAGGAGCTTGGTAAAACTTTAAGAGAACCCCTAGAGCTAATAAAGAGCTATACGAGTTTGGAGTTAACTGGCTGGGGCTAACTTTTAGATGGTCGCATAGATCTTGAATAAATCGGGGAACAGGGAATCTGAGACCCATTTCTAGATGATTTAAGTAGAAAGTATGGTATCCCTCGGGAGGAAGATGAGCTCGGTCCTCGGGAGAGGAATCAAGATCTCATATTGGTCTGACATACCGGACAGGTCCCTTATAATGGCTTTATCAGACTCTTGTAGTAATGACGCTTTAACCTCGTACCAAGGGCGGCCCTCTGCCGACAACCTAGCCTCATCGGCGTTTATCCTGGCTAGTAGCCTCTTACGAGAAGCTTTGTCGGTAGGATTACTAGTACCCGCATCGCCCGACGAGGAAGGGGACCCTAAGGAACGAACAAATTCGACTACTACACGATCATTTACTGAAGACATGATTTAAAGATTATGGCACTTACAGATTGATTTGAAGACAGGAAGAAAAAGGGCAGATAGCTCGGGAGGCAATAGAAAATTCGGCAGAGTAACGACACATTTAGGAGGGAATGAAAAATGAAGAAGGAGATGTGGCTATTTATAGGAAAAACTAATGAACTCCTGCCGTTGGATCTAGGAGTGATCAACGATCCGGATTATCTCGGGAATAGCAAAGAGGCGGGAAATTTTGGCGCGCTGAATTAAGTCCCATCACAGGTATTAAAATTAAATTATGTGGAAAATAGCTTTCTCATGAATGACACAGAAATTATCCTCGGATTCCGAAGAGGAACTCGATAGTCTTCAACTTCACTACTTCGTTTCGACTAAAAAAGGGAGATACTATTGATATCAGGATGTGAAAGTCTACTCGGAAAAACCTACTCGGGAAAGCTTACTCGGGAATCTGTCTATAAAACAACTTAAATAAATTCCTCTCATTAGCTTCGCATCTGGCCTTTCAACTCACAGAGCTGTTGACCAACGTTGACATCTGTTGGTTATACTAAACAAGATCTCTTAAAGCACCAAATACTCACCTCTGAATCCTTACGGGAATCGGATTTCTCTTACCAACTTCCCACCAACTTTAAAAAAAACAAAGAACCCCGCTCGTAACTTAGAAATGGTTGCGATTGTGTTTGTCTCCCGAGAACACCTGCTCGAGAGCATCTACCCGAGGATGCCAAATAAGGAAAAAGCTGCTTAACCCATACCTCCTAGTAATTAAATCAGGTAACGTATTTTTAGGTTCTTACACAGTTCTGATTGGCCTAGTAACTTGTGCAAGCTAAAGCTGTCAGACCCATGCCTAATCATGATTGGCCAGATGGCGTGCACGCAATCGAGGTTTCTACCCCTATAAATATCCGAGATCACCACAAATCACATTCATAAAAAATCTACCAAGTACAGCCAAACACTAAAACAAGCTTCCTACATAACACTAACCGGGATAAACTGAGAAACCACATTTGATTCTCCTTGGGTGGCGAGGATTAACTCTCTGGTCGGGGACCGAGGACGAAATTGGAGTAGCATCATAATTGTTGCAAATAATATAGTAACGGGCATATGTACCTTAAATTGCATGCACATATTTGTAAAAATCAAGTTCGTGTCCATGCTTATAATTTTTTTCATATAATGGCTTAAAATAAATCCTAATCCTATGTTTTTGTAATTTGCTTCCAATGTGCCCACAAACAAGCTGACGTTATTAAACACAGAGGAAAAAATGTGTAGTTATCTTAAACATTTGGTGAAGAATTTGACAATGAATCAACCATAAGGACCGACGCTTATGTGAAAAAAACAAGAGGCTCGATCCATTGCTTGATCTTTGACACCCTTAGGTAACACACCTCGGTCCTAACCAGCCTATCTCAGGGAACGACCTGAGGAACCAACTCTCTCGAGCTACCGACTTATCTCACTGCATGGATGCGACTATCACGCTTTCTGAGGTGTTCAACGCGCACACGATGAATCTTGATCCTATATGGAAATACCGTGGCGACAATCACAACTCAAAAGTGGTTAATGTGTACACGGCATCGGGAGAAGATCTCGTTCTCGCATCACAAACCGGAGATCTCGAACATTAACCATCTAGTTCCTCTCTGAAAGCCTAAATATGCCACACTCTACACTCACTTCGCAAATTCATAAGCTCTTAGCTATATCATATATCCTTATTTGCTTCTCTTCCGACCACTCGATCTGACTTAAGCATAGGTGATGTTTTAATCAGAACAATTACGACGTCCTCTAACTTGTTTATGTGATTTCATGCTACCATACGGAACACATTTTCACTCAACAGTTCAGGCACATCCCAAGCATAACATGCCCGACCCGAACAAGTGGGAGCTCTTCGGCTGAAACAAAATGCGGTTACATCAATCTTAAAATATGTTTTTTTTTTTACTTTAATCATTATTTTTAAATTCATGGAAGATAGGTACAACTTTATTTTATTAATAAATAGATATAACAGGTTGACTTGTGGTTCAAAAAAAGTTTTCTAGAATCGCTCAAGTTGCATTGATTACTGGACGATGAATAGCTATACTCGTTGGTGTGGTTGGTCGATAAATTAAGTGTGGGGTGTTCAACCAATAATCAATCCATAAAACAAACACTATATACCAGTAACTAGACCACAAAAAGCCTCAAATATCTATCAAATTTTTATTATTTCATATTACTCATCATATTTTTGTTTATCATCTCATTCATCCATATTTATTTTATCATCTCAATGCACCGGCCAAATGATGTAAATGTTTAAAAAACAAAAAAAATACCAGGAACTTGTATCTTTAAGTGTTTCCTTAAATCCTTAAAATATGGTTATAATGAAAATAAAGTATTTAGAGTGCTCATGAATTTCTCAAAAGATTATGACTAAGTAGAGCTCCTCTCAACGGATGAAAAGAAACCATAATCAAACCATTCTTCAAATATATCAAGCTCTAGGAATGAAAGTAGTCGATGTGCTTCTGTAAGCCATTTTTCTTCAATATTTAATCTAAAAATGAATCATATTATACGGATGGGCATATCATTAACTTCAGTCCATTGAATTCTTCTCATTTAGTCCACGAAAGAGCTAAACATGGATTTTCTTGCATCAATATTTATATTTAAAGAAACAGGGTTGGATGATTTAGATCAAATGATAAGTACAAGCAGCTAAAGCAATTTCATATGATCAACTTCAGATGTTTCTTTTTCGCTGTCCTAAAAAATAGCATTATATATATTCTTTTCATTCTTATTTATATGGGTTTTCGATATTTATGAATTAGTCTTGAATATATTTGGTCTACTTTTTGATTAGATGGAAAATTTGAGGAAAAAGTTGCATTCACTTACAACTATAAAGCAGATCTGAGGACAGCTGAACCGCAACGGATATAGGCATAATTACACTCCTAAAACCGCGTACTCTTTCCTTCTCGGCAAGTTCTTTCGGCAAACCGATATTATAAATACTCAACACCATCGTTCTTGCTTCATAATCCAGCTCCATTTCAACCAACTAAAGCTACTCAGGATTCTCTCCAGTAGTTCTTGCTTCATAATCCAGCTCCATTTCAATCAACTAAAGCTACTCAGAATTCTCTCTCGTAAGTCGTAATGGCACCACACAGTTTCTTCAATGTCAACCTTCTTCTAATATTGGCTCTGTTTTCTGTGTTCAATCTGTGTTTTGCTGCAAGACTTCTTTCGACCGCTTCACCGCAAGACCAGCTTCTCCGATATCACAATGGTGCCCTCTTGCAAGGCACAATCTCCGTCAACCTGATATGGTACGGCTATTTCAAGCCGTCACAGAGGGCCATAGTCTCCGATTTCATCACCTCCTTGTCGGATTCAGACGCCACCGCAAGCAATCCATCGGTGGCCACATGGTGGAAGGGCGTGGAGAAATACTACCAACTCTCCAATCCCAAGAACCCATCCTCTCCGTCTCTCCATCTGGGCAGACAATTGCTCGACGAGAAATACTCGCTGGGGAAATCTCTGTCGGAGGATCAGATCATCCAGTTGGCTGCATATGGCGAGCAGAAGGACGCCATTAACGTCGTTTTAACGGCTTCCGATGTCACCGTCGCCGGCTTCTGCGTGAACAGGTGCGGCACCCACGGATCCAAGAGCTCCATCGTGAAGGGGAAGAATCAGAAATTTGCATACATCTGGGTCGGCAACTCGGAGACACAGTGCCCTGGCTACTGTGCCTGGCCCTTCCATCAGCCCATTTATGGTCCGCAGAACCCGCCTTTGGGTTCCCCAAACAGTGACGTGGGCATCGACGGAGCTGTGGCTGTTCTATCCGGGCTTCTGGCCGGAACTGCCACGAACCCGTTCGGAGACGGGTTCTATCAGGGCCCGGCTACCGCTCCATTGGAAGCTGCTTCGGCATGCCCCGGCGTGTACGGGAAAGGGGCCTACCCAGGTTACGCCGGAGACTTGTTGTTGGATCCGACCACCGGTGCTAGCTACAACGCGCACGGTTCCAATGGCCGGAAACACCTTCTTCCGGCGATATATGATCCTTCCACTTCTCAATGCTCCACCTTGGTTTGATACATGCGTAGTATTTCTATTGTAGTACGACAATATTCAAGTGGTAGATTAGTGTATGATTCCATCGACTGATTCTTTTATTCATTTTAAAGAAATATTCTTCATTTTTGCTCTACTTCTTTCCATTTAATTTAACAGAAGTAGTTTCAAAACTGAAACACAAGCGTATATTTCAGTTAAAACTTTAAGCAATCACAGCATCATATATAAGATGACTTAGATTCTTTAAAATTCAGGCCATTTGCTGAGGATCCAAAGGCTACAACTTCACCGGATCAATAATTTTCTTGGTAATTCTTGACGCGGATAACTGAAGCGAAACATTAATCAATTTCATTCTCATTGTAGTTAAGAGTCTATATATGAAAATAACATTGCCATGAGAAATGAGAGTTCATGGGAAATAGTCATGGATGCGGATATGTAAACCCAATCCCAGCTCCAGTTCCCAGTCCAATTCCATTTCATTAGTTGTTATTGAGCTAAAAAACATTATAGTGGTTAAAGATTTAAGTGATGTACCACAAGCATGACGTGGTTGAAACCAAACCTCACTAATTTTTCACTTTACTCTTCGGTTTGCCCAAGTTTGTGGTGGCGAGGATCGGTTCAGATCACCTATCTGATACCACTTGATAGATCGAAGAAAGAACAATACAGAGTCACTTGATAGATCGAAGAAAGAACAATACAGAGTTTAGGAGGGGGTGAATAAACTCCTTTCAGAAAATTTGTTCTTCAAAAAAGATTTTTCAGATCAGTTGCATTAACAACTGAATCCAATACTCGTTATGTTCAGTTTACTTGAAAAATAAATAATCCAATGAATCCAATACTCAATTTGTTCAGTTCACTTGAAAAATAAAATAATCCAATGACCAGTGTAAGTTGAGACTTAGAAGTATCAGGGTTTGATAAATTTATAATTAACTGATTATTGCATATAATGAAATTTTGTAGAAGCGGAATCACCTCCATCAGCTTCTGGATTCCGTTTAATTTAACTAGAAGTTAAACGTGGAATTCGAAAAAAAAAACATTTATTTTAAGCAAAAACTCATAATTCACTTCTTATATCTATCTAATTTGGCATCATGTCCAGGTATATCCATGCTATGCCCACCTTATGCTCATTTGTGTACATAATTCATTATGTATAATTGTATATTTTGACCTTGTTCCTAGCTACTAGTTCCATCTTCGATTAGTTAAATAGATAGGATCCGCTGGACTTCCAACCTGTTGGAAATAATAGATTTGGCATACTTGCAAGTGCATGCATGCATATTTTAAATTTAGTGTTTCAGAGTTACGGCATAAAATAAATCTATTCATCGCAGAAAAATAAGCTAAATCCTCTGTTTTGCTTCCAGTGTGCCTCCTAATAGGCCGCCAGTATTCAGACACAGGGGGAAAATATGCATAATATTTCTTAATTATTTATTGAAGAATCTTACAAAGAACCATAATGGCCGGTGCTTCTGTGGGGAAAACAAGAGACTCGATCCGTTGGGTTTTCTTAAAATATGTTTATTTTTTAATTTAATACTTATTTTTATCATTTAAAACAGAACGGGGTTCAGATTTATTTTATTAAACGATTCCGGAATCATGAACAGTGTTCAGAAGACTTTTTATTCGAAAAGTTGTCTACACAACGGGAAATATATAACAAATAATTAAACACAAAATATACCATATCGATTATACATCACTACGATTCAATAGTCTTATTCCACGAGCCAAGAGATGAACATAGTTTTAAAACCAAATTTTCCCGATTGAAAAAAATTAAAATTTCAAAAGAAAAAATAGTAATACTACGATCCTGGTGTAACCGAATTCTCTCAGCCGACGAGCTGCCACCACCTCGGGAGATCGGGAACTCAGGATGTCGGGACGAATGGTGTCTTTCCAACACCTACAACCACAGACAACGGGTCAAATGATGCCGGAAGTGTGTCCGACGAAACCCCTCCGATGCTTAAGTCAGGTCGGATGCTCGGGAGTAAAAGAGAGCAAAAGGGAGAATATATGTGAACTGATAGCGGATGAAGATGTGAATGAATGTGAAACGGAGCATAACTGGTCTTTATAGAGGGGTTAGGCGGTGGCGATGAGCGCATTACCCGACGTGTGATATGCTGTGACTCTTTTTCCCACGCGCGATGCGCTGGGGTCTCGCGGGGAAGATCATGCCCAGATTGATGGTTATCTCGGGTGAGATTGTCTCCGTGATCCTCTGTGATTTTAGAGTTTAGAGAGACGTGAACTGATCGGACTCTTAGAGGCATGAACTTCCCGTGGAGCATCGAATTGATGGGTAATATTGGATACCTCCTCGGGTAATCCTCACGAGCTCCTGGACACCTCGGCATGGAGAGAGTGCAGCTCGGTCCTCGGATCTCGGGATGACATCCTGGAGGATCATATCCAATTTTGAGTGCAATTGTTCTCCTATAAGATTGTCTCATGTATCATTGATAAAAAAAGGGATCGACAAGGTCATACCTGAAATTATAATAGTAATACCTATTTTCTAAATTAATTACACGCAGCAACTTATTTATAAGTATCCATCTTTATGTTTTCCTTTGGTTCATGAACTATTATAAATATTTATGAACTTTTAACAGAGTGGCTATTTGGAGATGACGTGAGGTTGATATTCTTATTCGTTAACATTAATAATATTTTGTTAATATATGGTTAATTTTATTATTTATTTTCTGCTGAATATTAAATACACACAAAATATGTTGCATACTTTTCCCCACATAATTAACTCATTCACGCTCAATAATATAAGACTGTTAAGATAAGAATTCCTCTAGTCGAGGCATCCCACGATTAATCTACTTGCTTAAATGAGCTGGAGTGATACATTGAACTAATGACAATAAAAAATTATAATATTTTTTTATGATCAGATTCTTAATGAAATAATAATGTCAAATAAAAATTGATGTTGTGTTGGGTTTTGGGTTGAGTTAGAGTTGACTGGAAACCACAGTCCCAACTCATCGTATCAGGTGGGTGTAATCTTATTATTACATTATGAGTAAATTTGCTTGCATCCAAACATAAATTTGCTTCCAATGTAAAAAAAATTATGTGTATTCTCTATCACAGAAAAAAATGTGTTTAAACTCCTTGGAACCATATGTTTTATCCGATAAAATTGGGTACAAATTATTGAAAATATAGTAGATTATATATGATACTTGAATATCATTGTTTCAAATCCGATACTAATATATGACTTTTTGAGTATAAAACATGTATATATTTATCTTGGAATTAATGATAATTTTTTATTTAGTGATAATCGGTACAAAATATTTTAAATATTATATTAATATATGATAATTGAGTACTAACTATTTCAGATTCGTTACTAAATATGATATTTGAATATACAAATATATGTAGCAAATGTTGATCATAAAATATTGTTTTAATTTTATACTCAAATTCGTATTTTTCATACTGAATATAAAAATATTTGTACTCAAATATCATATATAATAGTTTATCTTTAATGTTTTGTACCTATTTTTATTCATGAAATAAATGGGGACTTGGGGAAAACAAAAATATTTTTTTTAGAATTAGGGAGTGGAAACAATTTTTTTCTGAGAGGGACCGAAAGTAAAATTAAATTTATTAGCGTTTTCTTTTTTAACCTAGTTGTCCGAGTTTTGCCCGACAAATTCGTTCAATCGTCTCCCTTCTCGGGAGTTAATAAATATTATAAAGAGAGGACAGCTTGATTAATATATTTAAGCTTCGTTTAGACAAATTTTTTAAAAATATTTTTATATAAGTGTTTTTTAAAAAAATCATACAAAATGTTTTGAAAGTTTTTTTAAAAGTGAGTATGTGTTTGGACAACTATTTTATAAAAATATTTTTAAATTAAAAAATATTTACATAATTATTTTAGAAAATAATTTATAATTAAGAAATAGTATTAAAATAGCATTCAAAAATTAATCTAATAAAA
Source organism: Dorcoceras hygrometricum (assembly GCA_001598015.1). Lineage (NCBI taxonomy): Eukaryota > Viridiplantae > Streptophyta > Magnoliopsida > Lamiales > Gesneriaceae > Dorcoceras > Dorcoceras hygrometricum. The sequence continues at coordinate 54,725 of KV013978.1, forward strand.
AAAATTTAATGACCTTTCATATAAAGTTTACCTATATTTTGTATTCTAAAAATTTTTCACTATTCTTAAAAAAAATGTACTTCAAAACTAGTTTTTTAAAAATATTTTTCAAAAACATTTTATAAAAATCTTATAAACACATATTTTAAATTTTTTAACTTTAAAAACACTAAAACGTTTTAAAAAAATTTGTCCAAACGGAGCTTTAATGTATCAAACTAATAATATATATCGGACACTGATTTTGTGATTAAGAAAATAAATTGAGGGTTGTTTGCACATATTCCCCCTCAATTTTATGTATTTGACATTGATATCCTTTATCAAATTTGAAATTATGATATGTCGTGGGAGTTGAGTATCATATATATAAAATCAAGGTAAGTAGCTAACTTACCTTGATTTTTGCAAACTACTCCATAATTTCTATGGAATAATTTAAGTTTAATCTAACTCACCATGTTAGATTATATTCTAACAAATGATACGATTAGTTCTTATGACTTGACATATCACCGAGGCTTTACTCGCTAGCATTGCTCTTTGAACCATTACCGGTTCCACAAGAACCATCTGGTGGTGAGATTTGGTGCAACTACGAAACATGTAGAGGTCAGCGCATTGTGGTTAGGGATGCACCACTCGCAAATGTGTATAGATATCCCATGTAATTTCAAAAGATAATTGTTCACCCGGTCTCTAACTAGAGCAGATATGTGCATCAGTGAAAGGGTTTCACTAGTTATACATGTTGGTGCCGCTATTTGATCTCTGAGATGTTTCGCGTAGTTATCAAATCATAAGCAATATTCGATACATCAATGGTTGTTGGTTCGATCGGAAAATTTGAGGTGAAGGGACCATACTATACGTTAACCATAATCAGTTGGTTCTTATACACACTAGCATTGATACTTAGGAAATCATGTGGTGATGCTACGAAAATGTAAAGATTACCATTAAAGCAGCCCAAGCGAGACTAGACGTTCTTACCATGATTCGATAATCAGAAAAAAAATTATGTCATTCCTGTTATCAAAGAGTTGATTCGTGGAATGAGGCTAATGGTAAGCTTGAATAAAGGTTACCGGTTGTCCGAAATCACATAGAGTTGTGAACCCATGGCTAGTTATATCTCTGAACCATTAAGGGTCACATAACTATTGAATTTATTGTTCTCATTGAGATAATAAAATTCAATGAGTTGATCAATTTTGAGAAAGAGATTTTGATATGATCAAATACTGAGCTTGTGAATGAGTTCACGAGCATATGAGGAATTTGAGAGTGTGTCTGCTGAAATAGTGAGAAGTGTGAACCTGCCAAAATAGGCATTTTCCATATTTAGGTTTAGTGATCCGACATTTGACTTTATATTGTCTTAGTCAGCCATTTAAACTCGTCAGATCGGTGATGTCTAATCCTCTGTCGGGAATATGATGAAACACGATCATGGAGATGAAGTAAGTCCGGACATGTTTGGACTTGACAAAGTCCATCTATCAACTCAAGTAAAACCATGACCCTAGATATAAATATATTTAATATTGACCTAATCATCACGATTAAGACATAATATTTCAACACGCTACACTCCCTCACCACTCTAGGGTTTGGTCACCACCATCCTTGGGTTTCACGCCCCGAAGCCACCGCCTTCCTCCACGGCCGACCGTTGTGCCTCCTCTTTCTTTCGCTTTAGTTTTCTCTTCGAAAAAACTTGTTTGGCTTTCTATTGCAATCAAACAAGGGTGTTCCATCTGTTTCTAAATATCAGAATCTGAGTTTTGATTAACACAAAACCTGCTTAGATTTGACTAACGGTTTACATGCGATATGCAGTGCACTTGATTGAAGAGATATCCAAACTGATCCAGTGAGGGGACGCCCAAGCTAGTCTGGTTGAAGATATCTTTGTTGGAACATTAAGGAGACGTCCGAGCTGGTACAACAGAAGAGTTTCTGGTTGCAGGGAACATCAAGCTGGTTCACCAGCTTGGTACAAGCGCAGGTCCAGAGCAGAAATTGAAGTGCAAAGATCAAGCGCAGTGTGAAGAGAAGAATGGTTCAAGATCAGATCAAGTGCAGCGTACAAGTGCAGTGTTCAAGTGTCGATAAATAGACAAGGACAGTGATCAAGTGCAGGTCAGGTCTCTAAGCGCAACATAATCAGTTCATCATATGAATCGGGACTGATTATTTTAAAACCATTGGTGCTGGATTGGAGATCTACGTGGATATAGTTTAAAGTATCTGATAGGATCAATGTTGTTCGAAAAACAGTTGCAAGAGTTCAGAAGTGGGGTTGAATGAACTTTTGGTATTTTGAAATTTTCGAAACCTTTTAAAAACAGTTTTAGAAGCGTCTCGCTTAACTTAAATCCGAGTTACCAGATTTAAGGTATCTCAGTTTTAATGCTAATTTCTTGGCTAACAAAATATGTGCGGAATAAAGCCAATCAATCAGTGAACAGTGAAACAGTAAGTAAATGCGTTAAGTAAGAGTTAAGGAACAAGAGTTTGTTTTTGGAAGTTCGGATATAAATATCCTACGTATCCCCTTCTTCCTTTTCAGGAAGGATCCACTAGAAGGTTTGATGGTTACATGCCTTTTGCAAACACCCGGTCACGCAAGCAACACTTAACGTGAACTCCTAGCAATCTCAAACACCAACAAGCAGTCGTAGCTGCCGTTTTACAATACTGAGTAATTTTTCTCAAACGGCTTTCAGGAGCTCGTTTGTTACAGACTCAAACTGATTTTACAATGAGATACACAACTATTGAAGTCTGTAAATCTTCTGGTTTCTAGGCAAAGAAACTCGATTCAACAAACGTGAACCAGAAGATGAACTCGAAGGTTAAAACTGTGTAATCTCTATGTGAAAGTTCTTCGAGTTGTGAGCTTTTCGAAAGATAGCTTCTGTAGAGAATGAGCTCAAGATTGATTGAGACGATGAATAGCGAGAATAACAGAGAGCAAAGATTGTGAGTGAGAGAGATAAGGAGAGCTTCTTCAATTCAAACTTCTGCTATTTATAGCCTTTGCTCTCAACGGTCATAAAAGCTATTTTCTCTGTAAATCTTCAACAAATCACGATTACGGTGTGTACTGCTCCACTACATGGTAACTTGCACATCGTCAGAGCCAAATTGTCATGTTTTCATTTCTATGCAAACACCGTAAAATGATCTCTGTAAATGTGTACTATTTACCCAAAATAGTACCAACGTTGTCTCCTTAATTCCAGGCATATGTACGATTCAAACTTCACCATTGATTTGCTCCAATTCGAACTGTGATTACGTTTGAATCGATTCGCGTTTGCGCCTGAATGTACTCCATTGATTTCTCTCATCGTTGTTAAGGAAGTTGCAGCTAAAATATGCTTGAAAGGTAAAATGATCTCTGTAAATGTGTACTATTTACCCAAAATAGTACCAACGTTGTCTCCTTAATTCCAGGCATATGTACGATTCAAACTTCACCATTGATTTGCTCCAATTCGAACTGTGATTACGTTTGAATCGATTCGCGTTTGCGCCTGAATGTACTCCATTGATTTCTCTCATCGTTGTTAAGGAAGTTGCAGCTAAAATATGCTTGAAAGTATTTGCAACGACTGGGTGCTTTAAACACTTGAATAATTCCAGCAGCTGAAAGCTAACCAACGACTGAATGAGCGCATATACCAAACGTTTTCGTTTCAACTTATCCAAACGACGTAGTTTAGCTATCATCAAAATGGTTATGGTTGATAACACCATGTGATAATCTTCACTAACGACTGAGTATACTTCCTTCTGAAATAATCACCCAACTGCTGAATACTTACCATGGACTGATTATACCATCGGCTGATTATACCAACGACTGATTATACCAACGGCTGATATATCTCCCACCTCTGAAATACTCTTCTCTTTGCTAATTGAGAAATAATAACTGGTTGCAACGACTGAATATTCTACGACTGAATCAAAGACACTGTAGCCAAATACCGAAGATACTTACTACTGAATTATATATCCAACTGCTGAAAGTCTTGCTTCTGACGTGAATATCCAACTGCTGAATTATGTTGACTACTGAAGTGAAAATCCAACTGCTGAATCAATATACTTCTGACATAAGAACACAACGGCTGAATGAATACCAAAGTCTGATAGCGTCACCCTAGATCAACAATTGAATTGTTCTTCACGACTGAAATAAGAACCTGATACCAGAAAATGATAACTTCGTGCAAATTCATCCTCTGAAATATTCCTGAATACCAAGATCTGATATCTAACAACTGAAATATTCACACCAATTTTCTGACTTCTTCTACTCAAAAACTGACATCTGAATATGCGAAGTTGTTGACCGCATCGGCTGATTGTGCAGTAGTAACTTGTCTTATTTTGTTATCACCAAAACTAATAAATTTTATCTTAACAATTTCCCCCTTTTTGGTGATGACAAAACTTAGCAGCCTATCGTCTTATATAGATGATAAAAAAAACGCAAAGTCTGCTGCTTTCATTAAACTGAAAAATTGTACATAAGATTTGTACAAGATAACGGAATACTAAAAATCCTTCTCTCCAGTAATCCAATGTTTAGCATTCCTTTTGGGTATGCCAGTAGGTGGATATGGACCATATCTTACTTAAGCATAGGCGACTCATCACCACTGCTCCTTCGTTTTGAAGATCCACTCATGTCTCCTCTACTCTGATTGATACCACTGCCCCTGCCTCTGTTACCATTGCCTAAACCAGGTCGACTTTGGCCTTGTGCTCCACTGCCACTGCCACCAGTTCCTCCGCTGGGTCGGCTGTGATCGTCAGGAGGTGGTTGAGGGCGGCTGCTACTACCTTTCCCCTTTTTTGGCATCACCACCTCTTAGAAAATCGACGATGTCACCAAGCTGGGTAGACAGGTTCAAATAATTTTCCTCTGCTTTCGCTCAAAAATCCAGTTGTTCGCCCCGAATAGTAGCAACCTGCCTATCTAAGTCATCAATTTTAGCAAGAATCTCTTTCACCTCCCTACGAACATCAACATTATCGATAGCAGCAGCAGAAATCTGGGCACTTAGTTGCTTCTGAGAGGAACGGATATCTAGTGACAGGACGATCCTTATATCTTGACTATCTATGTGCGATGCCCTGTTCACTTGTCCAGTTCATCAAAGCGTTCTGTATACTTCTTCTCAATTTCTCTGATGTGCATTAAGAGCATATCTCGAAGTCTATCAACATCATCTTTGCGCCTGATTTGCTGAAAACGAATCTGGTCAACTGAAGCACGTATCTGAGCAAGGGTTTCTGTGATATTGGAAGCAACAGCTGGGAGAGGGATATGAGGAGAGGCTACTTCATCTTCCACACGAATTTCATTGTCATCAAAATGCAAGGAAGAATCAGTGGAGGTGGATGAAGAGTGAGGATGTTGGTCCAAAATTAACTGTGCATTGGTAGCAACTGAAACTAAATTATGAACAATATGTACGTTTCTCAAAACTGTTCTGTCCATTGCAATAGTCGAAACAAAACTGGTAATATCAGCTATACTCAACCCACTGAATAAACTGTATTGAACAAAAACTGTACACAACTGAGATAACCGCAAAGAAAATACTATCGACTGACGAGAGACAAAATGAGAAACTGGTTCAATAACTGAAAGAGTTTGACAAAAATTCACAGAACCAATTGGTAGCAATTTCCCGAAAGCAAAGAATTCACAAACCTCTAAGCACACATCTGCCCATCTCTTTCTCATCAACTTGAAGAATACACTGACAGGAGGGAGTGTGTCGTCATAAGAGCGTTGTCGAGAAATCTCACTATTCACAACCCGCTTTGGTATCTTCACCCAATGATCAGCACAAGGTTCAATCAACCAAACACCATCAACACGGATCATTGTTCTAATCCAGCAAGAAGATTTAGTGTTGGTGTTGGTTCTGGCAATTATAGCTCCTCTATCACGTGGGCGACCTTCAAAAATTTTAGAGCAACACGTTTACTCCCATTTAAGACCGTGTGCCATTTCCTATTCCTTCAGGTCTTCTACCACTACCATATGAAAATCGGAGAGCTTCTCCAGAATTTTGAGATCAGTGGCAGATGATCCTTCACCTGGGACAAAATTTAATTTCCTGGCTTCCAAAACTTTCCTGATCAGCAGCTCTCTATACTTAGTCAGTATGTACATCTTCCGGTTGAGAGCTACTCTTGTGGAATCTATTTCAGCCCACGACAAAATGAGAGCCTCCTTAGCAGAGATCTCCTCAATCTTCAGATGCGGTAGCTTTTTGAAGCTAAAAGAATTAAAGAATTTATCCACTTCGTCTATCACCTGCTCCCTCAACTTTACAAGACACTCAATATCTGCAAGAGTCAGTAAAATTTGTTCCTTCACTGGATTACCTTTAACGGGGTCTCTTTCCTGAAGAGGCGCCTTCCCCTTGTCAGTTTCAGGAATCTTGGGAAGACCAGCCTTGTACCAGCCCCCTTCATTGACTCCTGGGATTGAGATGCTTTTGCCCAAAATAATCTTTGTAACTTCCACACGGGCAGACGGTATTGGGCACTCTACTGGAATTGTCAAAAAGATATCCTCCAGGGACATAGCTTCATCAGTAGATAGTTCAATAGCCTCTGTTTCAATATCCACTGGTTCCATCTCTTCTTCTGTGTTAGTGGCTGTTGTGACCATTTGCTCAGATTCTCGAGCAAACAGTGCTTCATACGGAAGATCAAACCAATGTTCTACTGTCTTTTCTCCAACATCAGATGTATCAACATCCTGATTTCCCTCGTCTGTTTGAATTTCAGCAGTTTCAGCAATGACCTGCTCAATGATAGTATCCACATCATCAGCAGTGGATATACCCTCGGTAAGAACATCTGTTACTGCTGGAAAAAGAAACTGGTTCATCAAAACTTTCAACAACAGTCTCATCATTAACACTGTCAAGTGCTGTCTTTGCGTGCTGTTCCTCAACACCCGCAACAAATGGCTCAACATCAACAAATTCATCATCAGAGCCTAGTACCAACCTCCTTTTCCTCTTCTGAGTTGGTCGTTTTGGCACTGGGGGTTCGATGTCGGTGCAGCAGCAGTTGGCGCAATCATTTGAAGAGGCACTGCTTCAACAGGCAGAGTATATAACGTGGATGTTGAGGACACTGGCTTACTCTTTGTAGTCCTCTTCTTTTTCACGATTGAATCGGCCTCCACAGCAGTCACAGCTGGTCTTTTCTTGGACGCAGCCTTCTTTACGGGTGTTCTTTTCACCCTTGGTGCATTTGCTACTTCCTCTCCACCAACCTTGTCATTCAACACAACATACCGATGCACAGTTTTCTCCGTTAGGATCTTTGAGGGAGGAAACTCTGAGGATTCGCCCAGTTCCAAATTTGGAACATTCTCCAGTAGAAGACTAATCTGAATTGCATAGCCTTTGGCTTGCCTCGTTCCCGGAGTTACCATGTCCTTCAGAATGTTGAAACATATCCTGCTCCAATTTATCATCACTCCACAGATGATTGCAGCTATCATCAGAAACTTTTCTTGGGTAATAGCGTCGAATGACCCGGCCTTTACAGAGATAGTTTTGGCCAGAATATCACATAGAATGCGAAATTCTACCTTCATCTCCTTCTTCTTCCCTGAGATACTAACTGGTTCGCCAGAAAAAGACACGATGCTCTTCACATCAAACACCAAATCCTTCGGAATCTCCAACAAATCGGTCAAACCCTCCACTGGCAGCTCAAACGTCTCTGCAAGCAGTTGTTCAGAAATTTCCACAGACACTCCATTCACTGTACTGACAACTAAACCATCCCTAACTGATCCGTTTGCAAAGAACTCTATCAGTGCAGCTTCATGAATCACTGCAGGACACCCCAGGAAGCCTTTCAATCCGGTAGCGACAAGAGATTTGAACATCGCCACCATCCCAGTGTTGTCCATAGCAAGAACAGATTCAAAACACACATGGACAGTGTTGACAAACAAAGAAGATGCCATTTCTGATTGATAGATGAACTTAGAGTATGCCTGAGAAAGATTTGCAAGAAAATACGTAGAGAACAGCCACCATCCCAGTGTTGTCCATAGCAAGAACAGATTCAAAACACACATGGACAGTGTTGACAAACAAAGAAGATGCCATTTCTGATTGATAGATGAACTTAGAGTATGCCTGAGAAAGATTTGCAAGAAAATACGTAGAGAACAAGAGTACGCGAGAGAGAAATGTGCAAGGTAAGTGTTAGCGAAAAGGAAACGCCGTAAATATGTATGGAATAGTAAACGACAAAAGAAAGAAGCGATGTAGATGTGACTATTGGAATGATGACAACACGTGTCAATCATCCAATGACGCGTACACTATTTTGAAATGATGGTAAAAAGATTTTATCAAAAAGTGAAATAGAGAAAGTTTTTCAAAATATTTTAATCGTACAATGTAAAAAGTAAATAAGTTAAAAAGACGCGCGCCAATTTTGATATCGCCACAGCTGGTACAGTGATTTGTAATAACATCACTGCTGATTTTAGTATATCGCTGAGGGTGGCAGGATCTGATTACAAATAAGCATCAGCTGTGTATATGTAACATCTGAGTGTATCCAGACGCTACATATTCAGCTGACGTCCCGCTTAATAATTCAGATCCTGGTTCCGCTACGACTGATATCCTCTAACGTAATATGCTTGCCTCAGCTGAGAGTCTATGCGTTCCCCCTGAACAAAAGACTCGCAGCTGATTTAAACAACAGCTGAAAACCTGAAAAATTGTTAGCGCACAGACAAATTAAGGCAATTCAAGGAGACCTAATATGTTTCTAAAATAAGAAAACTTAGCGTCTGGTAGAGGTTTGGTGAAGATGTCAGCTACTTGCTGCTCAGTCGACACGTACTCCAACCGGACGTCTTTCTTTAGCACGTGGTCCCTTATAAAATGATGTCTGATGTCTATATGCTTTGTTCTCGAATGCAATACTGGATTCTGGGTGATCGCGATCGCACTAGTGTTGTCGTAGAGAATAGGCGCTTCAGAAGCATCGATGCCATAGTCCTTCAGCTGATGTTGTATCCAAAGAATTTGAGCACAGCAGCTGCCAGCTGCGAGGTACTCTGCTTCAGCTGTTGATGTTGCGATCTACGTCTGCTTCTTACTAAACTAGGAAATCAAACGATCTCCTAAAAATTGACAAGTACCGCTAGTGCTCCTGCGATCAATCCTGCATCCTGCGTAATCTGCATCACTATAACCAATTAGTTGAAAACCTGAGTCTTTGGGATACCAAAGACCCACGTTGGAAGTACCCTTAAGATATTTTAAAATTCTTTTCACGGCTATATAATGTGATTGCTTTGGCTCTGCTTGGAATCTAGCACACATACAGACATCAAACATGATGTCTGGTCTGCTAGCAGTTAAGTATAGCAAAGAGCCTATAATACCACGATAACGTGCTACCTCAATGGCAGTTCCAGTTTCATCTTTGTCCATATTGATTGAGGAGCTCATTGGGGTAGCAGCTTCTGAACAATTGTCCATGCCAAATTTCTTCAACAGTTCTTTCGTGTATTTAGCCTGGTTAATGAATATACCATTCTCCAGCTGTCGTACTTGTAAGCCCAGAAAGAACGTCAGCTCTCCCATCATACTCATCTCAAATTTATCCTGCATAAGCTTAGAAAACTTCTGGCACAATTTGGGGTTAGTTGACCCAAAAATAATATCATCGACATATATTTGAACTAATAAGACATGATCAGATTTAGTGAATTTAAACAATGTCTTATCTACTGTGCCTATCGTGAAATCATGCTCAATAAGGAATTTTAATAGTGTATCATACCTAGCTCTGGGTGCTTGCTTCAACCCATATAGAGCTTTATCCAATTTGTAAACAAAATCTGGATGTGTATGATTTACGAAGCCAGAAGTTTGTGCAACATACACTTCCTTTGTTAAGATGCCATTGAGAAATGCACTCTTAACATCCATCTGAAAGACTTTGAAGTCTTTAAATGCAGCATATGCAAGAAACATGCGGATGGCTTCTAATCTAGCTACTGGTGTGAAGGTCTCATCAAAATCTATACCTTCCATTTGTCTAAATCCTTGTGCTACCAGCCTAGCTTTGTTTCTAGTAACTACGCCATCTTCATTCAGTTTATTCCTAAAGACCCATCGAGTTCCTATAACTGAATGATTAGAAGGTCTAGGTACAAGTTTCCAAACATTGTTACGCTTAAATTGATTAAGTTCTTCTTGCATTGCATCTATCCAGCTGGGGTCAGCTAAGGCTTCATCTATCATCTTAGGTTCTATATGCGAGATGAATGCAGAATCAAAATGATCATGAGATAGCTGTCCTCGTGTGCGAACAGGAGAATGAATGTTACCGATGACCTGCTCGGGTGGATGATTTTTATTCCACCGGAGATCACTCCTTGTTCCCCCTGTGTCGCTGGCTGGATAACAACTGGATCAGCTGACGTCAATTGATGAGTGTCATTGTTAGGTTGTGCGTTTGATTCCAGCTGTTGAGGTGATTGTTCAAGATGTGAGCATGGATCAGCTCTTGTATCAGTGTAGGTCTGGATTTCAATTGATGATGACTTGCGACTGGTGCATCAGCTGGTGGTCTTGATACCAACGGATGTGCGCTTCCTTCTTGAGCATCAACTGTTGGTTTAGATACCGACTGATAGGTGCTTGCGGCTGATGCTTCAGCTTGTGATCTATGAATAGAAGACTCCATTTGCACACCATCTGATTGAGCGTTGATTGCTTCTCCTACAGCAGCTGGTACACCTGTCAGATCCTTTTGAGAAATGTTTTGCGTCGTGTCCACTGTTGGTTGTTCTTCAGCTGATTGTCTTTGTGGCAACACGTCATCATCTGACTCATCAAGGCTTGTTGATTCCAGACGTGAACACAAATCATGTAGGCTTGCAGTTGAATTGGATCTAAAGCTTGTTTCATCGAACACCACGTGTGCTGATTCTTCAACTGTTAGACTTCCGTTGTTGAATACGCGATATTCTTTGCTAACAGCTGAATAACCTAAGAATATACCTGCATCAGATTTTGGTTCAAAGGCTGTTAGATGCTTTTTGCCATTATTATGAATAAAACATCTGCACCCAAACACCCTGAAATAAGATATATCATGTTTCTTGCCATTCCAGATCTCATATGGGGTTTTATCGTGCATCCTATTAATCATAGATCTGTTCTGAGTATAACAAGTTGTGTTAACTGCTTCTGCCCAAACTTTTTGTGAAACACCGGAATAAGCAATCATAGACCTAGCAGCTTCTTTTAAAGTACGATTTCTCCTCTCAGCACGCCCGTTCTGCTGAGGAGTTCTAGCTGCTGAAAGCTCATGCTTTATCCCTAAGTCTTTCAAATAAGAAGGCAATTTATGATTTAAAAATTCAGTACCATGATCACTTCTTATCCTGTTGACTGAACAAGATTTGTCATTTTGCAAACGTTTTAAAAGGCGTATCAGCTGGTCTGCGATTTCAGAGTTTGCTTTTAAAAACAACACCCAAGTATATTTTGTAAAATCATCAACAACATCAAGGGTGTAGTTCGTTCCCCCTAAGCTAGTTACGGGTATAGGACCAAAAAGATCCATATGTAAAAGCTCTAAGCTACGGGAAGAACGTTTACCGCCTTTCTTTTTGAAAGTTGATTTAATTCGCTTTCCCAGCTGACAAGCGGCACAAACCTTGTCTTTAGAAAAATTTATTTTTGGCTACACCAGAAACCATATCATGTTGACTCAACTTGCCCAAGGCACAACTGTTCAGATTTCAACTGCTCTGACCAATCGATAATGTAGGTATTCCCCGAACGTTTACCTATCAATACAGTCAGACCATTTGGACTCTGAACTGTGCATGTGTGTTGTTGAAACTTAACTGTGTAACCTTTGTCACACAGCTGACTAATGCTAATCAAATTATAACATAAATTATCAACAACTAAGACGTCTGAAATAGAGATGTTACCGTGGATAAGCTTACCCTTACCCACAGTGTTGCTGTATGCGTTATCACCAAACACGATTTTTGCTCCTTTGTGTGGAACAACGTATGATAGCATCTTTTGATTTCCTGTCATGTGTCGAGCACAACCGCTGTCCAGGTACCACAAAGTTGATACATCAGCTGGTTCGTACCTGTTATCCTGCAATCATACAAACAGCTTTTGATACCCAATTTTACTTGGGTCCAGATCGTATTCTTCCTTTCTGGACCCATACTTGAATTACCTTGACAGTTTTTTGAGTACTAGAGTCCGAGAGGGTCTGTGCATAATTGTGAGATCTATTGAGTTTTGATTTCATATTTTGATCAGTTAGATCTCTCTTAGGCTGAACCCTTTTCCAACCAAATTTTACCTTCGTTAAACTACGCCATGGCTGGTTAGGAACAAATGACTTTCGTACCAGCTTTTGTCTTTGTTCTTTGTTCCAGTTTGAGAAGTCTGGTCATCATATGTTATTGACTCACATGGGTCATATATCACGTTGGCTTTGACAAAGCTCATCTTGTTGAACTTGTCATACACCAGCTGTGACTGAGTACTTGTTTCTCCTTCACTGCTGTCACTACTATTGAAACCCAAGCCAGTTCTATCACTCGCTGGTTTCTGAATTCCAAACAGCTTATCTAGAGACGCGGAAGACTTTGCCCAAGAGCTCATTGTCAAATTTGATTTTTCAATTTCAGCTTTGAGCTCACTAGACTCATTTCTCAACAATTAATTTTCCATAATCAGCTTACTCAACTCAATATTCAAACTGTCAATGTCCTCAAGCGTGTCAGTGCTTGATTCAATTGAACTATTTTTCAGATTTTCGTTTTCAGCTTTGATTTCCTCAAATGAGTGATAAAGCTTCATATACTCTTTTACCATGTCATTAAGTGCACTGACAAGGTCTTCTCGTGTAAATTTAACATTGGAAAAATCAAATACCTCTTCATCTGAAGTTTGATTAGCCATGAGACAGTGAACTTCCTCCTGTTCACTATCACTGGATGAGGAATCTGTATCAGTATCTGCCCAGCTTTTAGTGCTTTCCGCAGCAACCATCACCTTTCTATCATTCTTGCTGTTGGGCCTTTTATCACCTCTGGTTCTCATCCGTCTGTCTTTGGATCTATCCTTGTATCTGTCGGCAGTTCTCTCATCTGTCTTGTCATCTCGTTTGTATCGATCCTCTTTCTTGTCATCTCTCCTGTATCTATCATCAGTTCTCTTGTCATCCATGGATCTGTCCTCCTTCTTTGGCCTATTGCAATCAGCTGCAAAGTGCCCTGGATGACCACAGTTATAACAATTTAAATCAGTATTAACTTTGTCAGATTTATGAAAATTATTATAAGGAGTAGAAGGGTTGTAGGATCTTCTCAGGTATTTCCCAAACTTCTTAACGAAGAGGGATATGAAATCATCGTTGAGTTGATCAGTTGTCTTTCTAGTGCTTGGAGAGCACTGTTCAGTGGTTGTAGCTGCTAATGCTTTCGTCGGCTGGGATGTTGATGGAGCAGCTTCAGCTCTTGTCTCCAATTCGAACTCATAAGCTTTTAGGTTTGCAAACAAGTCATGAAGCTCCAGCTTGTTCAGATCTTTTGATTCCCTCATCGCCATTGTCTTCACATCCCACTCTCTGGGCAGCGCTCTCATAACCTTCAATGCTAACTCTCTATTGCTATACTATTTTCCAAGACTGGTCAACTCAATAACAACAGCACTGAATCTCTCGTCAAACTCCGTCATCGTTTCTCCATCCTTCATCTTTATCGACTCGTACTTCTGTTGAGCCACCGTCAGTTTGTTGTCCTTAGTCTCATCGTTTCATTCGCAAATTTGTGTCAGCTTTTCCCAAATTTCCTTGGCAGTGGCGCAGGTCTTGATTTTACTGAACATGTTTTTGTCCAGCGTCTTGTAAAGAATATCCCTGGCCACATTGTCCAGATTTGCCTTCTTCTTGTCCTCATTAGTATACCCATGTCTGCTCTTTTCCAAAAACTGAGGCTCACCACCAGATATCGCAAATGCTAAGTTTGGCTTCATTATTTTCAATGGCCCTTCTGTAATAACAGACCACGTATCGTCATCCTGAGCAGCCAGATGCGCTTGAATGCGAATCTTCCAGTCGTCATAATCCTCCTTGGAAAACATAGGAATCTTGTTGTGAGAAGTCGACATTTTAATATAAGATAAAGCACAAACAACAACTGTTCAATACTGAGATGCGCAGGCTCTGATACAAATTGATAGGATCAATGTGGTTCGACAAACATTTGCAAGAGTTCAGAAGGGGGGGTTGAATGAACTCTTGGTATTTTGAAATTTTCGAAACCTTTTAAAAACAGTTTTACAAGCGCCTCGCTTAACTTAAATCCGAGTTACCAGATTTAAGGTATCTCAGTTTTAATGCTGATTTCTTGGCTAACAAAATATGTGCGGAATAAAGCCAATCAATCAGTGAACAGTGAAACAATAAGTAAATGCGTTAAGTAACAGTTAAGGAACAAGAGTTTGTTTCTGGAAGTTTGGATATAAATATCCAACGTCTCCCCTTCTTCCTTTTCAGGAAGGATCCACTAGAAGGTTTGATGGTTACAGGCCTTCTGCAAACACCCGGTCACGCAAGCAACACTTAACGTGAACTCCTAGCAATCTCAAACACCAACAAGCAGTCGCAGCTGACGTTTTACAATACTGAGTAATTTTTCTCAAACGGCTTTCAGTAGCTCGTTTGTTACAGACTCAAATTGATTTTACAATGAGATACACAACTATTGAAGTCTGTAAATCTTCTGGTTTCTAGGCAAAGAAACTCGATTCAACAAAGGTGAACCAGAAGATGAACTCGAAGGTTAAAACTGTGTAATCTCTGTGTGAAAGTTCTTCGAGTTGTGAGCTTTTCGAAAGATAGCTTCTGTAGAGAATGAGCTCAAGATTGATTGAGACGATGAATAGCGAGAATAACAGAGAGCAAAGATTGTGAGTGACCGAGAGATAAGGAGAGATTCTTCAATTCAAACTTCTGCTATTTATACCATTTGCTCTCAACGGTCATAAAAGCTATTTTCTCTGTAAATCTTCAACAAATAGATTACGGTGTGTACTGCTCCACTACATGGTAACTTGCACATCGTCAGAGCCAAATTGTCGTGTTTCCATTTCTATGCAAACACCGTAAAACGACCTCTGTAAATGTGTACTATTTACCCAAAATAGTACCAACGTTGTCTCCTTAATTCCAGGCATATGTACGATTCAATCTTCACCATTGATTTGTTCCAATTCGAACTGTGATTACGTTTGAATCGATTCGCGTTTGCACATGAATGTACTCCATTGATTTCTCTCATCGTTGTTAAGGAAGTTGCAGCTAAAATATGCTTGAAAGAATTTGGAACGACTGGGTGCTTTAAACACTTGAATAATACCAGCAGCTGAAAGCTAACCAACGACTGAATGAGCGCATATACCAAACGTTGTCGTTTCAACTTATCCAAACGACGTAGTTTAGCTATCATCAAAGGCTTCGTTTGGTAGGTAGGATGTGATTGATAGTGGATAATTAGTATGAGTGATAAAGTTAAAGAAACAGTGTGATTATTAATATATGCAATTTAGGGGCTTCTGTTTGGTTCAGTTTTAAACGGAAAGATTAAACACTGTAGCTGGATGTATTTTACCAAAGTAACCTTAGCATTGAATATTTCTCACCCAATTAATGGTAATTCATTTTATCAGCTGTTGGCTACTCGAACTCCACACCTATCGGCATGAAACTAGATAAAATTCTTAGGTAGCAATGAACTTTCATCTAAACTAGAATACAAGAAAACAAGAACCAAACAAAATGTCAATGAAAATCGGAGAAGAAATTACACATTCCAAATCACAAATTTAACTTCTTTCTAGAAAAAAATTCACCACTAAAACTAACTGCAGAAGCAGGATAGTACAGGGAAGTTATCTGTTCAAATAACATAGCAAACTCCTCGCCTGCACCAGAAACTGAAACCTAGTCTCAATCTACAAGAGTACAACCCCAAGTTCTGACGATCTCAATACATGCTTTAGCAGATAGTTGTAAAACTAGTAGTGAAGTTTCCCATCTCCTGGACCAAACTTCAGCTCCTTCAAGAAAATCTCGTTCTGCATAACATCCAAAGCTTTGAAAACATCAAGTTCTTTCTCAGCAACAATAAGAGCATCGTTCATCAACTGAAGTAACGAGGTCTTTGTAGACACATTGTAATAAGAATAAGCAGCCTTCAGACTAGAATGGCTTTGGCTAGAAGGTATCGAAGAGGGTGTAGAAACTACATAGGTCGGTAATCTCTTGATCATCAGGACTTGATCAACCTCAGCACAAAAGATTAACCTCATTAATCAAAACTGAAGCCAATTTTCTTTTTATTTAAGCTTCTTGTGGACGCACAAAAGATTAACCTCAGCCACCATTAATACATCATTTAGCAAGGATTCCAGTAATGGAAGCAACCAATTTTCGTGAAATCTTCACCATTATTCCAATGTGCCAACTCTATAATAACCAGGAGGCAGCAATGCCTATTGAAGAAATTCCTTTGAGTAATTAAATCTAAACACGTTCTCATCATACTCAACATAGTTATTAGCTAAGAGATTATAAACCTCAGCACACAGCTCGTCGCATGTAATCCACTCATATAAAGTTGGAAGATTATATGGCTCTTGTTTGACTTCTGAAAGCAGTGTTGGCAGCTGGATTGGGCCTTTTCAGAGAGACTCGTGTTCCCAAGATCCTTGAATTGCCCTACAGGTTGGGTTTCCGAAATTTATGCCTCTTGGCGAGAGAAAGAGACTCTTGAATTTCCGCGATAAAGAATCAATTGGTACTTCCTCTTCATTCTCATTCTCTTTTTCAGAAGATAAGGAATTATTGCTAGAAAAATTTTGGCTTTCAGTCGGTGTGTTGTTACCAGCCATTTTTTAAGAAATTGTCTATCATCAATTTAAGAGAACAGGAAAAGTAGAAAAAGACTGCACCAGAAATTCTCCGAGAAATTGGAATTCCAATATTTGGGAGAATGTTTACAGAAACATAAAAGCATAAAATTGAAATTCAACCTCACTGCTCCAACGTCCACGCACAAGAACAGGGTTTTTTGAACAAATCGTTGAAGGAGATTAACGGAAAAATTATCAATCCAAAAATACCTGCGACGCCGAGAATTGCGATTCTCCTACACGATTCTGCGAGACGGAAGTGGTTCTCCTACACGATTCTGGAAGAGCTGAAGCTGGAGAGCATCAGAAATGCACGTTCTTCGCCGCGAATCAGTAGGTTTGTATCAAAGGGTTTACAGGGGTAAATCGGTAAACCTTTGGGCTTTCTTCCCAATCGGCAATTGCGGACTAAGTAACCCACCAAATTAGAAGGGATAGTTATCACGCGTAAATCTTCTGAAATCTGCCTAATCACGGATTCAAGGATTCAGGGAAAATGTTCCAAAAACGAACCAAACTTTGGATTGATAGTCAATCCAACGCCTATCCTGCGTACCAAACGCAGCGAAAATGGTTACGGCTGATAACACCATGTGATAATCTTCACTAACGACTGAGTATACTTCCTTCTGAAATAATCACCCAACTGCTGAATACTTACCATCGACTGATTATACCATCGGCTGATTATACCAATGGCTGATTATACCAACGGCTGATATATCTCCCAACGTCTGAAATACTCTTCTCTTTGCAAATTGAGAAATAATAACTGGTTGCAACGACTGAATATTCTACGACTGAATCAAAGACACTGAAGCCAACTACCGAAGATACTTACTACTGAATTATATATCCAACTACTGAAATTCTTGCTTCTGACGCGAATATCCAACCGCTGAATTATGTTGACTACTGAAGTGAAAATCCAACTGCTTAATCAATTTCTGACATAAGAACACAACGGCTGAATGAATACCAAAGTCTGATAGCGTCACCCTAGATCAACAACTGAATTGTTCTTCACGACTGAAATAAGAACCCGATACCAGAAACTGATAACTTCATGCAATTCATCCTCTGAAATATTCCTGAATACCAAGATATGATATCTAACAACTGAAATATTCACACCAATTTCTGAATTCTTCTACTCAAAAACTGACATCTGAATATGCGAAGTTGTTGACTGCATCGGCTGATTGTCCAGTAGTAACTTGTCTTATTTTGTTATCACAAAAACTAATAAATTTTATCTTAACAGTATCCTCGAAGAACTAGATCAATCAACCAGTGGATTAACAGTGTGCTTGGTGATGGTTTGGATGAGGTATCTAAATGGATCAAGAGGACAAGCAAGTAACAATGTGGCTCTTGAGGAGGAGAAAGGAGCCGAGCTGGTAAACCAGATCAGGGAAGGGAAAACCTGATCAGGATCTCAGCAGCTGGATGCTTATGATGGGAAAGCAGAAGGTTGCTATAGTGAAAGAAGCAACCATCTGGGAAGGAAACCAGCTCAGTGAATCAACCTGCTTAGTGTAATGAACAAGCTGGCTCGAAGTAGCTCAAGAGCAGGAAATAACAGAACAAGAGCAGCTAAGAACAAGAGTAGATAGAGAGGAGAGAAGAGAGCTTTGAACAGCTCAACCAGCTCAGTGATAAAACGGTTGAGGAAAACTAGCTGAAAGGACACCAGCTGGTAGACCAGATCAGAAGTCTTGCGCCAGATCAGATAAATTAGTTTGTACAATCTCAGAATACCAGAAGACAAACTAATTTATTTGATCGAAACGAACAGTGCTCGAAGTTAGCAAAGGCTGCAGAAGCACCGATGCAAAGAGCTCTAGTCAAGAAAAGCATGCGACGCATTTAAAGACAAAGGCGTAAAGTACAAAAGTGTCAGAAGACTTTTCAACGGCTACAAATTTGTGTCAACGGACAAATATCCGCGTCGGGCTATAAATATCAAGAGTCGACAGCATAAGTAGTAGCATGCATGAAGTGGAGAGAGTGTCGTGCAAGTGCAGAACGAAATATAAAAAGAAATGCACAACACAAAGCAGTGCTGGTCGTAAATTTGCATACTATGTGGCAGCTGGTGTGCAAGCTGGTTCAGTGCCTAGGTGTGAGCTAATGCACTGATGGTAAACTTCAAAGAACAATCAAGTCGATAGCACAAGCTCTGGGAAGACATTTATAAACCAGCTCGGATAGGAGCACTTCCCAGTGTGTGAGATTTTATATTTGAGAGATTGAGCGTACACTGTAAATCTCACACATGATTCATTCATATATATTCGAGAGTTGAGCGAAACAGAAAATTGAGTGACTCAAACCAAAATTCTCCTTGTAGTGTTTGGACAGAGACGTTCAACAAGTCTATGTTGTCTTTCGCACTGAGACGTTAAATAAATGTGTGTAGTCTTTCTCACTGAGACAGTAAAGAAGTGAGAGGTTGCGTGCTGCTGAGCAGTGGTTGTTAGGAGTTCTTGCGACTGCTGATCATAGGATCGGGTTGCAGCGGGGGCCGCTGTAATCAAAGTCTTCTAGTGGATCCTTCCCGTTGCGTAAGAAGGAGAGACGTAAGAGATTCAGCTTCGAACTTTCATAAACAAATTGCAGCGTATTTCTTTACAGCTTACTGCATTTACATTCACGCATTGCATGTTTTTTTACTGCGATTAAAACTGTTAATTGACTTTCGATAATGAGAGTTCAGTTTGAGTTGTTTCCGCATTATTTTAATTCATTACTCAATCTGTATCTCGATGCATTAACTTTTAAGAACACTGAGCTATTGCAGCTCAAGATATAACCAATCAGATCGCTCTCATTCACGACCAGCTCGCAGAGCCGTTGGTTAAAGTCAATGCGCGATCCGGTTGTAGTGTTGTGTGCTGGTTTTCAACTAAAAATTTCTTAAAATGCATGTAACTTAAGGGTGCGGTGTCTAGGCTGTGTGAGAGTCTACGTGAGTTGTGTAAGAGCTCATGGACACCCCCTGTTTTCCGATCCTAACAAAGGGAATACTAAGTCTAGTTGTGGACTTGATTTTGAAGAATTGTAAGGAGGTGTTCATTATTCAGCTATTGAAGTATTATACCCGCTTAACAACTGATTAGTCAGGTGTAGTGACTGAAATGTCAAAGGTAAAATTAATAAACATCATCCCTAGTTTCATTATTCGGCCTCGTTTTGATGGACTGATTTTATATTATATTGTTATTCTAATTGTGTTTCTTGTTGAAATCGACTTTATGCTCGAACCATGTCCACAAATAAGGATTCCAAACCTCATCCATTAATCCTAGTTAATGACTATATTAGAGGGGATGCTACTTTGTAAACCTCATAACATTTGTATAATTTGGTTCTTCTCAAACTCTTTGGAGAGGTAAGGACGTGTATGATCCATCTGTGTTTGGTTCTTGTTTTGTTACCTACCCATGCGGTTGCAAAAAGATGTATTAAACGATTTTAATCAATAATTTCCTTCGAGTCTGAAGAAAGAATAGTGACAAGCAATTGCATACTTAGAATTACTTTTATGAGAAATTTGGTATGTTGAATATTTTTTCCGAAAATTTATAACTTTGTGTCTTGGTTACTGTTGGTTATTATTAAATGTCTGGTCCATTAAGTTTTATTTTTTATTTCGCAATTATTGATCCTATAAGGTGCCATTATATTTTCGACAATGTTGATACATAATAAATATAAATTGACAAAATCGAAAGCTACATTTTAGACTCAATTTTTATAAAACAGAAGGCCATAATGAAAACCGAAAATTTCCATTCTCCTAATTTTTTATCATAAAAAATAACGTTAATGTGATGGTCTGTACAATATGGGGAAAACGGGTTGAATTTAAGAGCTAAAAGGCTGGCAACCCGTTGATATATTAATGTAATGGCATTACACTTGAAGAACCGCGTCCTGTCTCCTTCTTCTCACTTTCCTATATTCATTTTTTATTTATTATTCCACAGTATCCATCAATACTATAAATACCATATTCCTGTCTTCCACAATTCACATCACAAAATCCACATCTCAATCTCTCAAAGCTATACGTACTCAGATTCTGCTCTCTGATCTTTGGTTTCACAAGTAACCTACAATGGCTTCTCACCATTGTTTCCATGTTACATCTCTTCTTTTGGTTCTGTTTTCTGCGTTCAGTGTGTGTTGTGCTTCCAGGGTTCTTGCGACTCAAGACCTGCAGCTTCTCCGTTACCACAAAGGTGCCCTCCTGCAAGGCTCCATCTCTATCAATCTAATCTGGTATGGTAACTTCAAGCCTTCCCAGAGGGCCATCGTCTCCGATTTCATTGTCTCCTTGTCGGGTTCCGCCGCCACCCAGAGCAACCCATCGGTGGCCACTTGGTGGAAGGGGGTCGAGAAATACTACCACCTCGCCAATTCCAAGAACCCATCCTCACTCTCTCTCCATCTGGGCAAGCAGATCCTCGACGAGAAATACTCTCTGGGGAAATCTCTGTCGGAGAAACAGGTCGTGCAGCTGGCTTCCAAGGGTGACCAGAAGAACGCTATTAACGTCGTGTTGACGGCTTCCGATGTCACCGTCTCCGGATTCTGCGTGAACAGGTGCGGCACCCACGGATCCAAGAGCTCCGTCGTGAAGGGGAAGAATCAGAAATTCGCATACATCTGGGTCGGCAATTCGGAGAGACAGTGTCCCGGCTACTGCGCCTGGCCATTCCATCAGCCCATTTACGGCCCGCAGAACCCGCCATTGGGATCCCCGAACAATGACGTGGGCATGGACGGAGCCATGACTGTTCTATCCGGGCTTCTGGCCGGAACTGCCACGAACCCGTTCGGAAACGGGTTCTATCAGGGCCCGGCTACTGCTCCATTAGAAGCTTCTTCGGCTTGCCCCGGCGTGTACGGGAAAGGGGCCTACCCAGGTTACGCCGGAGACTTATTGTTGGATCCGACCACCGGTGCTAGCTACAATGCGCATGGTGTGAATGACCGGAAATACCTTCTTCCGGCGATATATGATCCTTCGACTTCCAAATGTTCCACTCTAGTCTGATAACTTACACCATATTTAGGGGTTAGAAAGAAATATAACCGGTAGGATTGATTTATTCATTGTTTCATACTTGTTAGTACTATATTGAGCAATATTAATCGGTCTCCTTCATCAAATATCATTTTATTTTTGCCCTTCAACTCTTCCATCAATTTTTTGAGCAAGCAATAAGAATCTAGATACTTAAATACGATTGACTTATTGATAAACTTGAACCAAATTATTGCAAAATTACGCGTCTAAACATTTTTGCTCAAATTCATATTGGAGTTGTATCATTATTGTAAGGAGATATATGGTGTCAATGGGCTTTCATTATTCTCCATTTTGGTTTAATTCATTGTTTTTAGTTAGATTAATTTACAGGGGTTTAATTGAAATGTAGTTGATTGAATAATTTTATCCATAATTGATTTTTGATTTGTCTTTTTAAATAAACAGTATTTGTTCTCGAAACGCGTTTTCTTTTATCACTGAATTTAGTGGAGAAGGGGGGAAACGGATGTATTATGGTTACTGCTGTAAGTCACATTACTTTGCTTCGTTAATATTGTTTTTTCTTCTCCGAGAGAGGAAAAATGGGTTTCAGTTTTCTACTAGCTATCGATATTTTGAAATCATTCAAAAGTGGTGGGTCATATCATATTATCTTTGATATGTTGGAAAAATTAATGAACAGTTTACCTATTTCGATTGAGTTATATAATAGACACGGCGTCACATCCATTCTGTGAGTTGGCGGAGTGGCCAATGCAATGGAAACGAAGTAGAGCAATATTGTCCAAAGTAAAAGAGTCAAACTCTTGGCTTGACTGTTATTATTTTTTTTGGCCATTTTTTTACCCTCTTAGTCCCTATTTTCCCAAATACTTGCACTTGAACAAGATTTACATATCTTGCATTTTCCTCGATCTATAGTATATTGGGAGTGTTACTCATCGTAAAGTTTTGTAAAAGATGCTTAGTATGTAGTTTTGTTAAACAAATGTCTATTTAATCATATACGGCCTATATATGTTATCTTTTAAATTCAAATGTTCATGTAATATCTTGTACAAAAGTTCACGATTATGCATTGTACTCCGAGTGCAACTTTGGTTAATAATAAAATTATGTACTTTGTTGTACTTGTTAATAATAATTTATATAACAAAATTATTAAGAACTGATTAAAGATCAGACATAATCATTACAATGAAGCAAAGATTACTCAGCTGGAAGTTTCAGACTGATATATATTAAGCTGGAAAATAAGTTTGACTAATACCTCAAAAGCAGTACACATCAATTGATCTCGGCTCAAGGGCAATTCACATCAATTGAAGTACCTTAGCCCAAGAGAAGTTCAGATTAGAAAAATAAATCAGTTGAATAGTTCAGTTCGCATCAATTGAAGTAGCTATTCAGATTAGAAAACCAGATCAGTTTGAATAGTTGAAGAACAGTTCAGATCAGATAAACAGATTAGGTTGAGTTGTTCAGATCAAGAGCAGATTAGTAGAGAATAATACAACAAATTAGCTTATCATGACATATATTAAGCATATCAGAAACATTTTAGATGTTGACTCAAGAAAATCTCATACGGTAAAGTCGTTAGATTATAAAGATACACCATTTATGATAAGGAACAAAGATCAAAGAATTGAGGAAAAACGAAGTTTACTTTCATAAGCTTAAGAGTACAAAGCAGATTTAATGCTTAGTACTATTATGGGAAAACAATACATGAAGTATTAAATGAGTTATGGTACTATCTCACGAAGGATATGAAGTTTAGAACTGATGTCAGTATCGTCAATGTTAATTAATGATGTGACATTATTATAAGTAGTCGGAAATTCAAAATATTAAAAACAACACAACCACAAGGGAACTAAAAGCAAGTTCCAAAGCTGTGAATGATCGATCTAGCGTCTTTCTAAAAATCATCAGCTGACACTTACCGAAAGAATGTGTTTGTTCAGATTAAGTGTCTAGGAAGGGAAGACGAAGAAATTAAGTATTCGAACTTCTAAAAAATACCTTATCATCTTATTTACTTTATATGTTGTTTTTTAGTTCCTTGTCATATCAAACTGTTTGCGTATAATATTTAGTTCCTTGTCATATCAAATTGTTTGCGTATAATATTTTTAACGTGAGATCACTGTTTTTGGAACCCGACCGGTTCGATCGGAAATCGATCGTTAAAAAACCGTTTAACCGGTCAAGATCCGGTTGAACCACTACAAACCGATCGAACCGGTTCAACAAGTTTTCAATATTTTCTTGAAAAAAATTGTTTTCTCATTATCTTAAAATATAAAACTCATATTTGGTTCTATATTTACATAATTACTAAAAATTTGAAAAAATAAATATATTTTGATATATATATATATATATATATATATATTAATAACTATATTCCGGTTCGACCGTCCGGTGGAACCGGTTGAACTGGTTAGACTGTTTTTAATAGTTAGATTGATTCGATTATCGGTTCATTTATGAAAACATTGTTTGAGATAGATCGGAGTGAGAAACAAATGAATTGTTAAGTTAGATTAACTTACTCAAGAAATTTGAAAGTCTTTATTCTTACTCTCGCTCATTTCAAATCCAATGGTAGTTATCATGCTTTCAATTTAAAAACTACAAGGTTTAAGTATAATTATTTTTTGTAGAAAGGTAAAGAATTATTTTATTAAATTTAAAATTTATTGAAGACGAATACTTTTTAAATTGTTGACTATTCGAAGTCTTCTAGTATTAACTAGTTGGGAACTTGGGATGGATGTACAATTCGGTGGGAAATAAATAGATCCAGAGCATTTAATACTCTTGTAATAAAGTTTTTAACTTTAAATTTAAATATAAAAGAAAACAAATTAGAATCCGAACCAATTTTAACGTTTACATATCCGAGGTATTCGTGACTTTTGACTTAAAGGCTAAGGCTAATATAAATGCATCAAAATATACATGTCGTATATCTTTTTTCGACTATCCTAAATGTAGATCTAAGTTCTAAACTCAATATTATTTCATCTTTTTTACTGCTAATTAATTTGAAGGAGATGTAAGGCTTTTTTAATAAATTAAATAAGGATAAAAATAAATTTTTGTTTCTAATGAAAGTTTATTCTGCGTGAAAAATAAAAATCGCCTTTATCTTATTATTTAATTATCTCAAGATTTTCAAGTAAATTTGTTTGTTACCTTTTTTTTTTCAAAAGCAAGTGAAGATATTACTAAAAGGTAAATTATTTTAATTAGCCGTATTAGGTTTTTATGAAGAAATATGACCAGCGGATGTTCCCACCGGATAAAGGGTCTAAAAAACTCCCACTTAATCAATCAATTATATTAATGAATAGCATAAACGATCGGATAAGCATCCCATGCACGATCGATCTACTCACTTAAACGAGCTGACATGATATTATATTATAATAATAATAATAATAATAATAATAATAATAATAATAATAATAATAATAATAATAATAATAATAATAATAATAATAATAATAATAATAATAATAATAATAATAATAATAATAATAATAATAATAATAATAATAATAATAATAATAATAATAATAATAATAATAATAATAATAATAATAATAATAATAATAATAATAATAATAATAATAATAATAATAATAATAATAATAATAATAATAATAATAATAATAATAATAATAATAATAATAATAATAATAATAATAATAATAATAATAATAAACCTGTGATCTCTACTCTGGTCGGGAACCTGTGATCTCTACTCTGGTCGGGAACCTGTGATCTCTACTCTGGTCGGGAACCTGTGATCTCTACTCTGGTCGGGAACCTGTGATCTCTACTCTGGTCGGGAACCTGTGATCTCTACTCTGGTCGGGAACCTGTGATCTCTACTCTGGTCGGGAACCTGTGATCTCTACTCTGGTCGGGAACCTGTGATCTCTACTCTGGTCGGGAACCTGTGATCTCTACTCTGGTCGGGAACCTGTGATCTCTACTCTGGTCGGGAACCTGTGATCTCTACTCTGGTCGGGAACCTGTGATCTCTACTCTGGTCGGGAACCTGTGATCTCTACTCTGGTCGGGAACCTGTCATCTCAGCAACTTGGCCCTCTTGTATAACTCATGATTAGTGTACTGACAAAGCTGCAAGACCCATCCCTGCGTACAGGTGGTAGGGTAGCGTACACGCAAGGTCTGCTCTGTCCATCCCTGCTCATGATTATTCAGGTAGTACAACACGCAACCCATTTACTCGCCTATAAATACCCAGATATTCTCTCATTTTCGGGGGACATTCAGCAGACTCATTCTCTGCACTACATATCTCCTCATCCTGCTAGGACAAGCCTCCTCATCCTGCTAGGACAAGTCTCCTCATCCTGCTAGGACAAACCTTCTCATACTCCAGAGCTCCAGCCTTCAGCTCTCCTCGGGTGGCGATGTGTAACTCTCTGGTCGAGAACCGACGACGATTTTGAGATCGCATCAATTGGCGCCGTCTGTGGGAACCAAAAAAGAGAGTGAAAATGCCGCCAAGGAGGAACAGAGCGCAATAGTGGAGAATATTGATGTACAGGAAGAGGCTGATGACACTGGAACATCAATCAACCAGAGAAAAACTTTAAACTTAGGTCAGTTCTCATTTTTTCTTGCAAAAACTTTACTTAGTATTATCTCTTGGCAATAAGACGACTCGATCAAAAGATGTTTTTCCTGCGTTCACTCTACTCGGGAGTCCATTATTTCTACTCGGGAAATCTACTATCTGCTCTGCTCGGGAATCTGCCCTTGCCCTGCTCTGGTCAGGAATCTGCTATCTTTCTCTGCTCTGCTCGGGAATCTGCCCTTGCCCTGCTCTGGTCTGGAATATGTTATCTTTCCCTGCTCTGGTCAGGAATATGTTATCTTGCTCTGCTCTTCTCGGGAATATGTTATCTCACCCTACTATCAACTCCGGTTGATATCTAAATACTAGGATAAAAATCCTATCTAAAAGCCCGATCTACTCGGCACATTACTAACAACTCCGATTGATATCTAAATACTAGGATAAAAATCCTATCTAAAAGCCCGATCTACTCGGCACCCTACTATCAACTCCGGTTGGTATTTACAAGCCCGACCAGCTCGGCACACTAAGAAAACCTACTCGGCTCCCGAGGAGAAACGCAACAGTCTTCAACTTCACTACTTCGTTTCGACTAAAAACGGGGAGATACTATTGATACCAGGGTAAGAAAACCTACTCGGGACCCGAGGAAAGAGCTGCTCTTAAACGCCACTGGTAACCCTCCATCTTGGTTCCACCCCGTCACCTCGGTCCTCGAGAGAATGTCATCTCTACTCTGGTCGAGAACCTGTCATCTCTACTCTGGTCGGGAACCTGTCATCTCTGGCCTACTCAGGAACCTGTGATCTCTACTCTGGTCGGGAACCTGTCATCTCTGGCCTACTCAGGAACCTGTGATCTCTACTCTGGTCGGAACCTGTCATCTCTGGGCCACTCAGGAACCTGTCATCTCTACTCTGGTCGAGAACCTGTCATCTCTGGCCTACTCAGGAACCTGTCATCTCTACTCTGGTCGGGAACCTGTCATCTCTGGCCTACTCATGAACCTGTGATCTCTACTCTGGTCGGAAACCTGTCATCTCTGGCCACTCAGGAACCTGTCATCTCTACTCTGGTCGAGAATCTGTCATCTCTGGCCTACTCAGAAACCTGTGATCTCTACTCTGGTCGGGAACCTGTGATCTCTACTCTGGTCGGGAACCTGTCATCTCTACTCTGGTCGGGAACCTGTCATCTCAGCAACTTGGCCCTCTTGTATAACTCATGATTAGTGCACTGACAAAGCTGCAAGACCCATCCCTGCGTACAGGTGGTAGGGTAGCGTACACGCAAGGTCTGCTCTGCCCATCCCTGCTCATGATTATTCAGGTAGTACAACACGCAACCCATTTACTCGCCTATAAATACCCAAGTATTCTCTCATTTTCGGGGGACATTCAGCAGACTCATTCTCTGCACTACATATCTCCTCATCCTGCTAGGACAAGCCTCCTCATCCTGCTAGGACAAGTCTCCTCATCCTGCTAGGACAAACCTTCTCATCCTCCAGAGCTCCAGCCTTCAGCTCTCCTCGGGTGGCGATGTGTAACTCTCTGGTCGAGAACCGACGACGATTTTGAGATCACATCAAAGTTTGATAACGTTTAAATAACAAACGAAATTTATAGTGCATCTACATTTTTGTGCAAGGGGTTGAATATTTCCACGAAGTCATATACAATTAAAACCCCTAATTGTGGTATGGTCATCACACACCCTAACAAGGACAACGGTACCTGTGTGCTTCCGAAAATCAATTCTCATACTAAGTGATTGGGGAGATCGGGTAAGGCACCGGACACATATATGCATTCAATTATAGTTCAGGAAGAGAAGTGACAAATATGGGGCACCTATAAAATAAGGAAAATCCCGTAATCTCATAATCGGGTACGGATCAGATCAGCTTAAATTTAGCAACAAACCAAGGGTTTAAGGAAACTTACCTTGTAGAGTGTTTTTCCCAAAGAAATACAACTCTCTCCATCCTCATATCGGATTCACATATTATTTGCACTTAACATATCTTACATGCACTCTCACTTTGTTCCACTCGAATCACGATATGACTTAGAGCATAAGAGTGATTACACCAAAAACATATCTGGCACCTAACTGTTATTTTGGTTGCAAGAGTCTCCTAGCCGAGGCTCCCATATCGAAGAGAGGGGAAGAAGATTAAGCTCGCTGGAGCAAACCAAGGTGAAATTGAGTACATGAAATATTTAAAATATTATATGATAATTAGTTCTTGCTGTGGATTTATACTGTTTGCTGAACGGATATGGAGAAAAACATTTCAAGCATTAAATTGAATCCCTTTAACATGTTTGAGTAATTTCCAACTTGCCTAATATGATAATGTTGAATCTACTTGTTCAAATTCTCAACTTCACCAATTTTTTTTTTTAAAAACCCATGGGGTGTATTTGCATTAGGTGATTGCCCTCTTATATATCATAGTCATGAGAACCAAGGAATTCATGCGCATGCATGCATTGAACTAAGACTAAGCCTTATTAAAACTCTTCAAATTTTTATAACAGCATTTTTAGTTCCCACTTTAATTCATAACTAACACACATGAACATTTAAATATTTGATCCCAGTTCAAATTTTACAGGATGTCCATAATGAAATATCTTTCAGCATGCACTGAGACCCATTTTTGTACCAAATAAAAGCATAATAATGTGAATTTCCGAAACCCAAGCCATCAGCCAACCATCAACACTTGTAATCACAAAATTAAGGAGGGATAATGATCATTAAGCTACAACGTATAATACGAAACGTGTGCTAGTCAACCATCACTTATGACAGCCAATTTAAGAGAGATAATGACTTAAACTAGACATTATGGCATAGAGGGTCTCATCGGGGTATTCACATAGCTCCCTAGCTTCCCGAAATCTAAAGTATCCCTTTCCATCGATAATTTTTCATAAATGTAGAGGTGAAGATAGAAACGTGTGTCCTTAAACATCTCGCTTTTTGCACCTAAAAATAGAGTCAAATAGAGGACATCTTATTTCTTCAAGCAAATAGCTATTGTTTTCGAGAGAGATTGCTTTTGAGTGAGTGAGCCGTCGAAATTGTGCCAAAGAGCTTCCCTAATTATGAGTGAAGATAACTATCATTTAGCTGAAAGGTTGTTCTGTTTGAGTGATGCATTACTTATTTTCCACGAATATGTGCTACTGCAAGAGTAAGTGGACGTTTGATATATTTTACTTTGCAATAAGATGTATGTTGTTCATACTATGTTTTATTTTTGAAATTATCAATCGGGAATTTTTGTGTCAAATTCATGTTATGATCCATGATCAGTTTCTAGCACTGTTATTGCAGTCGTGATATGTATATACAGAATCCTGCACCATGAATCATATGATATGATTAAGGCACACCCTTAGAGGAGTAAAGATTCGGGATTGATCAATAGACCTAAAAATAAAGTAATATCAGTGATACTTGTTCTCTGTTATGTGTTAAACTATGTTCATGATATCCTTTGAATTCACAATATATATGTATAAGTTGTTATGCTCGAATGGTTACCCCAACTGCTGAGTGTTTAACATTCGTCCCTTATTTTCTCCACCCAGATAAGACCGAAGAATAGATTAAAGAAGAAAAACAAGACATGTTTGGGGTTGTGAAGACTTGTTTAATGTCTGTCATTTCACTTCCGCAATTCTGTTATTCAAGTTATAAATACAATCATTCGATTATGTAATAGTCGATTTTTTGATTTATACCATGAGGCTTAATGTTTTGTAATTTTTTTTGTTAAATATCATCGATGTCACGTGTCTCAGTCTCGAGATGTGACATTTTAGTGGCAAGAGAGCATGTCAGGTTCATAATCTGTTTGGGAATCCAAGAGTAAAATTTTGTAAGGTTTGGAAGAGCTTACATATTTTTTCTTGGGACTATAAAACATCCCCTTCCGAAATGGGCCGATGAGTAAAACTCATTACTTTGTCGTGATAACCCGTTTTTGGAAAAATTCCTTCGCTTATATCTCCAAAATTGTGTTTTTGCTATTTTTGGAAAGTTTTGTGTGTCTCGTAACTTCTCGTAGGGAATTCCGATTTCAATTATGTCAACTGTTCCATAGTTCCTATGAATGATATTCACAATCCATGAGATACTCTTACAACTTTCTATTTTTAGAAATTATCAAGAGAAATATCCCGATCATTACCTTCTTGCACTTTTGGGGAGTAATCATGATTCGATGTCTTTCCAATTACTTATTTCAACAAAGGACGCCCTTAATTCCCATACCCGTGCTGTAGTCGCTTCAAATGAAGCATATAGCCCTTGACAATCAAAATCGAGTGATTCGCCACCTTAAAGCCAAGTTAGCAACTGAAAGATGTGAGTCAGCTGCTACATAGGAGAAGATAGAAAGAAATGTAGCATGCCTTGAACGAGAATTACAACTGCTGAGAAGTGATAATTGTGGGTTATTAAATGTCATGATCTTGTACCATAAGGACATGATGGAAACAAAAACTGGTGACTGCCAGTTTTCATGGATCGAAAAAGCACAACCAACAACAGATTACGTGCATTTAAAAATTTATTTGAAAAACAACACGCAATATCCAGCCAGCAGATCGCGCGTAAGCTAGTCCACCTCGGAGCACGCTGTGGGCTAGTCCAGATCGAACGTGATCTGTTCTGTTAAAAAAACGAGCTGCAATAGCTCAGTGTTCTTGAAAGGTTTGTGTACCGAGAAGCAGATCAAATAAAATATAAAATCATGCGGAAACAACCTGAACTACCCTCTGAAAATCGAAAGCTATTTAAATAGGTTTAAAGACGTGTATGCGATGCAATGTAGAAAGTTGTAAATAAATGTTCGCTGCAATATGTTTATTGAAGTTCGGAGGTGAATTCATACGTCTTTCCTTCTTTCACATAGGAAGGATCCACTGGAAGATTTGATCTTATACCTCGTGTACAGACCCGATCCAACAGTCCTCAAGCTGCGAGAACTCCTAGCCACAAATGCACATCAGCTCGCAGGCTGTGTGTCTAACTAACACTTCTTTTTAATCTCAGTGAGAAAGACTACAACAGGAATATGTTTAATCTCTCTGTTCAAAGACTACAAGGAAATTGGTCATGTTGTGATTTTTGATTTCACTCAGCTAATCTGATCAGCTCTCTCTCTCAGCTCGCAGGCTGTGTGTCTAACTAACACTTCTTTTTAATCTCAGTGAGAAAGACTACAACAGGAATATGTTTAATCTCTCTGTTCAAAGACTACAAGGAAATTGGTCATGTTTGTGATTTTGATTCACTCAGCTAATCTGATCAGCTCTCTCTCATATATGTGAGTGAATCGTGTGTGAGAATTATACAGTGTAAGATCACTCTCAAATGTATTCTCAAACACTGGGAAGTGCTTCTCTCTAAGCTGATATCTCGATGTCTTCCCAGAGTTGTGCTGTCGAATATGAATATCTCATTGAAGCTCTCGACCTGTGCATCAGCTCACACCTGGGCACTGGACCAGCTTGCACATAAGTTGCCACATATATGTTCAAACTCTCGACTATGCACCACTCTCTGTTTTGTGTTGTGCATCGCACTCTATCTTGTTTTCACTCTGCTCTTGTGCACACACATTTTTCTTCCTTTTTCGTATATATTCTGTTCATCGTCTCTTTCTGTATATAAAGCCTCTAATCTGATATATCCGTTGAACACAAAGTTTTAGCCGTTGAAAAGGCTTCTGTAAGTTCTGACATAGTTGTATCTTGTGTCCTTTATCATTAAATGTTCTGCAGGCTTTGCTGACTTTGAACATGTGAATACTGTACCTGATGTACACAGGACAAACAAATCAGATTGAACTAGATTAATCCATTATTCGCATAGCTTATGTTAAAACTGCTTTGTTCGTCTGATAGCTTCTGCTTATCTATTCTCTGAGCTGCTTGCATTAAACTGTTCTTTCTGCTATGCACTTGTCTTTGTTCTGTACTGTATTGTACCAGCTTGTGCGTTATCAACAAGATCATCAAGCTGGTTTGTCAGCTAGTCTCTGAGCTGTTTGGTCCCTGCTGATCTCTTATTTGATTATGTGTACTTGCTTGTGATCTTCTTCCACGACGGCATCCAAGAGTTTTTGATCGATTATATCTAACAACACTTGGAAAATCTTGCACCAATGATTATATCCCTTCTTCTTTGGATCCTCTAATCTCATCTGTTCTTGATCTGATTCTGCGCTTGAACATTGGACCGCTATACTCCTGAGCTGAACTGATTATTGTTACGCTCTGTGCCGAACTGAATCTGCTCTTGCTCCAAGCTGGTGAACCAGCTTCGGTGCCCTTTTAATATGCTCTTGGTTCTATGCTATCAGCTCGCATTCATCTGCTACAGTACTAATCCAGTCCGCTGCTGAGTTGCTATAGTACTATGTTCTTCTTATCTGATCCACCTCGCGACTATCTCTGTACCAGCATGGACCTATGAAGACTGATCGAGTACACCCTACTCTTGGATTTTTTCTTCTAGAAACACAATCCTTCTTCATCTTCATCTTCATCTTCATCCACAATAAACCCATCTCACTCATAAACATATAGCTTAACCAAGTTCCCTGATCTAGTTTTTCTCAATCCGAGCTTGTTTGTCATTCACAGCTTACTTCTAAGATACTCTGATTATGACGGCTGCACAGTGATTAAACTGTTAGAAACAATGAACATGTTTTGTGTTGATCAAATTCAGATGTGATCTGTTTTACAGATCCAACAATCTCCCCCTTATGATTAACACAAAACCTAGATAAACAATAAGCACGAATAACATTTTGAAATATTTCTCTCCCTTTTTTTGGGAATCAAAAAGGGCTTCGAAATCTTGTCTCCCCCTTAATATTTAAAACAAAACTCCCCCTCAACAGCACGTGGTATTTTTGTTTTCGAAATCAAAAAATTTTGAAAGGGACAACAGTTTGCAGAAGGAGCAGCAAGCATGATATGAATTTTAAGACATAGATTCTGTGCTACTGAAAGACGTTCATCTATTCAGATTGGAAGATAAATGATAATCGAATTCACAGAATCTCTTCCGCTTCTCTCGAAATCTGTCATATGTGATATTATTTCAGCACATCCATTGTAAGAGATCTTGGCGTCCACACAAATCTCGCTCAATCTGTGTCAGCTCGACAGAAGAGATATTGCTGCACTTTTCACTCTTAGTCTGGTGCTCTTCTATTCGAAAAGCATTACTCTGCCCTTCCTTATAAACTAAGTTTTAAAAACTTTTAAAATGATTTTGTAGCACAGATAAGCTTCCGCAGGAAAAGACTATCAGAGTTGAAAGCATTTTAAAATCGTTACAAATTTTCAATTTAAAATGCACTTTCAAGAACAACCTGCTCTGATACCAATTGATAGACACGAAAATCGGTGACCGCCAGTTTTCGTGGATAAAAAAAACACAACCAACAACAGATAACGTGCATTTAAAAATCTATTTGAAAAACAGCATACAATATCCAGCCAGCAGATCACGCATAAGCTAGTCCAGCTCGGAGAAGCGCTGTGAGTTGGTCCAGATCGCAAACGATCTGTTCTGTTAAAAAAACGAGCTGCAATAGCTCAGTGTTCTTGAAAGATTTGTGCACCGAGAAGTAGATCATATAAGATATAAAATCATGCGTAAATAACCTGAACTACCCTCTGAAAATCGAAAGCTATTTAAATAGGTTAAAGACATGTATGCGATGCAATGTAGAAAGCTGTAAATAATTGTATGCTGCAATTTGTTTATGAAAGTTCGAAGCTGAATCTCCTACGTCTTCCCTTCTTCCACACAGGAAGGATCCACTAGAAGATTTGATCTTACACCTCGTGTACAGACTCGATCCAACAGCTCTCAAGCTGCGAGAAATCCTAGCCACAAATGCACATCAGCTCGCAGGCTGTGTGTCTAACTAACACTTCTTTTTCGTCTCTGTGAGAAAGACTACAACAGAAATATGTTTAACATCTCTGTTCAAAGAATACAAGGAAATTGGTTTTGTTTGTGATTTTGATTCACTCAACTAATCTGATCAGCTCTCTCTCATATATGTGAGTGATGGATCTGTGTCAACAGATCCAGATTGAATTTTGAATTACACAAAACTTATTATTATGTTTCAAACAATTCTACTTAGTGTACAGATGTTAGCTATCGAAGAAAACTGTCATGAAACAGCATTTGTCCAGTCGTGAGGAGAAAAGATAAAGTTCACAGCTGGTTTGATTTATCACTTAGACGGCAGCTGGATTAGCAATGGAGACGTCCAAAGTTGAGTCAGTTGTTCGTAATTAGGCGGAGGTCAAATTATATCAGCAGCTGTGATAATCGCTACGAGAGCTTGAACCAGCTGGAACATCAAAGTTGAACCAGCTGGAACAGAAACTAAGAAGAGGCAGTTGGAGCAGCTGTGATAAACGCTAAAGGAGAAGATGATCCAGCTGGAGAAATAAGCTGGACCAGTTGGAACGATGAGTACCAGCTGGAGCGCTAAGGGGACGATGACGTCAGCAATATCAGCAGACAACAAGATGAATCAGCGATGATGGCGTCAGCAGTGATGTCATCACAATCAGCAGCAAGCTACAGTACAACCAGTCGATGGTACATCTCTTAAGGGAAACCAGTAGGTAGCTATAGTACATCCAGATGAGAACTACAGTAGTTTGTACACCCAGACGCAAGCTACAGTAATCCAATCGCAAGCACTTCAAGATCAACGTCTGGACAACCTGCTGCAAGCACATCTAGACCACCAGCTGGTCAACCAGTCGCTAGCACATCTAGACCACATCTGATGTACCAGTCGCAAGCTACAGTGTACCCAGTCGCAGGCTACAGTGTTTTGCATATCCAGTCGACAGGAAATCCAGACGCAGGAAAAGCAGACGTAGTGAAGAGTTGCAAACCAGACGCTGATAGTTACAACCAGACGCAAAGAATCCAGACGCAAAGAAGCTAAAGGAAATAACCAGACGCAGTAGTTGAAGATACAACCAGTAGCAAAGCAGTTGACAGATTATATTATGAAGATTTACTAAAGCTGGATGTCAACTGCTGAGCCTAGTTCAAATGTTGAAGACGAGAAAAAGCCTGCAAAAGAAAGGACACAAGGACAACTCCCTGTCGGTACTTTACAGAACA
Organism: Dorcoceras hygrometricum; assembly: GCA_001598015.1. Lineage (NCBI taxonomy): Eukaryota > Viridiplantae > Streptophyta > Magnoliopsida > Lamiales > Gesneriaceae > Dorcoceras > Dorcoceras hygrometricum. The sequence goes on from KV013978.1 coordinate 90,675, forward strand.
TCTTTCAACGGGAAGAACTTGTTTCCAACGAATTGAATTTGAACATAGGCTATTTAAGGGAGAAGATTTGAAGGAAGAAGATGACTGTATGATGATTGTGTGAAGATGCAAAAATACAGAGGGAAGAAAATTGGAGACGAAGCAGTAGACCACCATTAGAGAGGAGCGCATAACGAGTGTCTACTGCTGAGTCTCAATCAGCTTTTGTAGAGCATTTCCCTAGTGTGTGAGATTCATTCATTCGAGAGTTTTGCTTACACTGTAAATCTCACACACACAGAGATTCGTTCACATTCATTGTATAGTGAATGAATCTCAAACCCAATACAAATCAGATCCCGTCCAAGCACAACGACGTTAAAATCTGTTTTTGTAGCCTTTCTCACATAGGCGTAAAACAAGTGAGTAACAGCCAAGGGCTGGTAGAGTCTAGGAGTTCTCGCAGCTGCTGGTTGTGGGATCGGGTTTGTACACGATGTATAGATCAAATCTTCTAGTGGAACCTTCCGAGGAGGAAGAAAGGGAGACGTAGGACATTGAAGTCCGAACTTCCATAAACAAACAGCTGGTCCATTTCTTTAAGCTTTCGGCATATGCATTTTACATTTAGCACTCATGCATACACCATTGCACGCACAATAAGTCGAACAGATTTCTGTTTACAGAAATCTGTTTGCATCGTGTTTTAAAATTTAGGATTCAGTACTTGTGTTTTCCGCATGTTTATTACATACCAGATCTGTCTCCGGTGCTCTGTTTTTAATGTTCAAGAACCAGAGGTATTGCACCTCATAATAGCAGCGCAAAATTTTTAATTTTTGACAGTAGCGCTTGCTAACTTTAAATTTCCTAATTTTCGGACCTAACAGTGAGTGAATCGTGTGTGAGAATATAAAGTGTAAGCTCACTCTCAAATGTATTCTCACACTGGGAAGTGCTTCTCTCTAAGCTGGTATCTCGATGTCTTCTCAGAGTTGTGCTGTCGAATATAAATATCTCATTGAAGCTATCGACCTGTGCATCAGCTTGCACATAAGCTTCCACCTATATGTGCAAACTCTCGACTATGCACTGCTCTCTGTATTGTGTTGTGCATCGCACTCTATCTTGTTTTCACTATACTCTTGTGCACACACATTTTCTTCCTTTTTCATATATATTCTGTTCATCGTCTCTTATATAAAGACTCTGATCTGATATATCCGTTGGACACAAAGTTGTAGCCGTTGAAAAGGCTTCTGTAAAGTTCTGACATAGTTGTACCTTGTGTTCTTTATCATTAAACGCTCTGTAGGCTTTGCTGACTTTGAAATATGAACTCTGTACCTGATGTAGACAGGACAAACAAATCAGTTTGAACTAGATTAATCCATTCTTCGCATAGCTTATGTTCAAACTACTTTGTCCATCTGATAGCTTCTGCTTATCTGTTCTCTGAGCTGCTTGCATTAAACTGTTCTTTCTGCTCTGCACTTGTCTTTGTTCTGTACTGTATTGTACCAGCTTGGGCATTATCGACAAGATCATCAAGATGGTTTGCCTCAGCTGGTCTCTGAGCTATTTGCTCCCAGCTGGTCTCTTCTTTGATTATGTGTACTTGCTTGTGATCTTCCTCCATGACGACATCCAAATGTTTGTGATCGAATGAATCCAACATCACTTGAAAAATCTTGCACCAGTGATTATATCCCTTCTTCTTTGGATCATTTCTCATCTGTTCTTCATCTGATCTGATTCTGCTTTTGAACACTGAACCGCTATACTCCTAAGCTAAACTGATTATTGTTACGCTCTGTGCTGAACTGAATATGCTCTTGCTCCAAGCTGGTGAACCAGCTTGGTTGTCCTTTTAATCTGCTCTTGGTTCGACGCTATCAGCTCGCATTCATCTGCTACAGTACTAATCCAGTTCGCTGCTGAGCTGCTATAGTACTCTGTTCTTCTTATCTGATCCAGCTCGCGACTATCTCTGTACCAGCTTGGACCTATGGAGACTGATCGAGTACACCATGCTCTTGGATTTCTTCTTCAATTGAAACACAATCCTTCTTCATCTTCATCTTTCACATCATCCACAATAAACCCATCTCTCTCATAAGCATCCAGCTTAATCAAGTTCCTGTTGGCTCAGCGGCAGATCCGGATCCCGCTCCCAGGGCGCAGCGGAAGAATTTTTAATATTTTAAACCCGGGAACGGTCAATACACCTAAACAATAATCTAAACATTCATAGATGTTTATAAGATTACCTTGCTGACATCTAGGCGCCTGGCTACGACCAGTTCCACTTGGGAATTGACACTTCAACTGTTGAATAGCTACGGCCTCCTAATCCGGTCCACGACCAGAATCTCAATTCTTTCGTTGGTTTGCACTAGAAGACCAACGAAAATTTCGCGAACGGAACTCCTCACCAAGATAGTAGGAACAGATCCGAAGGTGGCGGCGTCGGCGATGGCGCCGGTGCGGAAACGACACGACGAAGGAGAGGAGGAGAAGGGAAAAGAAAAATATAACTGAAGGCAGAGCACTCAATCCAACTTGGAGAGTTGTTCCCAAGGTGCGAGTAAAATGAATACCCCAGGGCCCCTAATTATAAATTTTCCATGGGCTTAAACCAGGTTAATGGGCTTGGGTCGGGTCCAGGCCTAGTGAACATTGGTTTCAAGTCCATCGTTGTGGCTTCATCATAGATCAACGATCAGATCGGACCGATCTACACAGTTTACAAAACTGAACATTATGATGTGAAAATAATTTTTCAGACCACCTAATCCAAAATAGCAGTTAGACCCCTATCAGCTTTAAGGATAGTCATACTAGTCCAAGCCAATTTAGGAAATCTCATTTTCACCCCCAGTTAATTTTAGGAAGTCACACTTCCATCCTTCCTCCTACAATACTCAACAATTGAGCTTAATTTTCGTACGGGAATTGAGAAACCAGTACTTGTGTGACCCTCAATGGTTCAGGGATACAGTTAGCCGTGGGCTCATAACTTTTGTGACTCCGAAAATACATTTTCGGACTTACCCATCGGATCATGGTAAAGCGTCTAGAAACATCTTCCCATGATCCCCTAGGTATAACTGATAGTGCCAGCAAGAACCAGTCGGTCATGTTTAGCGTACAGTACGGTCCTTTCAACTCAAATATCCTGATCAGATCAACGACCATTGGTAAATCGAGAGTTGCTAGAGATCCAATAATCATGCATACATCTTGGAGATCAAATAGTGACATCGCATATGTTACTAGGTAAACCCATTTACCTAAAACACATCTAGTACACTGGCCAGAGATTTTTCACACTATTATCTCCTTAGATAACATAGGATATCCACGCACAAGGGCGAGCGCTGAATTTTCGACAATGAAGCATCAACTCCTACATGCATCGGGACCTCACCCAACCCGCCACCTGATGACCCCAACTGAGTCGGTAAACGGGTCAAAGTGAGGCACCTATCATGTAGAGTCTCAATGACGTTTCGAGTAATAAGAACTAATCTGTACAACCAAGACCTCGAATTTAATCCACTCGACAAATGATAACCATTTGGAAAGTCCAAACGAGGGTAGTTCGATAGATAACCAGGTCACTATCCATCTGCATGCTCAGAACATCACTATGTTCCCTACCAATGAAACGTGGTACTTTGCATCGCAGATGCTAGTCTCAAGCTCGGGTGGCCCTTATCCTCTTTTGGACGGCCCAATCGACTATGAACTAGTTTAGAATACACTGTGACTATTAGATATGTTTCATGATAGCCATCAAATCCACTATCACATCTAACATACACTATAGTGCATTTAAGATCTTTATCCAACAATTTTAATCATAATAATGAAGATAAAAAATGTCATAAAAAATGCGAATTTCATAAATAAAGATCGTTTTTACATAGAGTCAACAAGAACCCACACGTCACAACTAACGGTTCCCTGATCTAGTTTTTCTCAATCCGAGCTGGTTTGTCCTTCACAGCTTACTTCTAAGCTGCTTTGATTATGACAACTACACAGTTGATTAAACTGTTAGAAATATACGAACAGGTTTTGTGTTGATCAAAATTCAGATGTGATCTGTTTTACAGATCCAACAGGACATCGAACTTCGCACCTCTCAGTTGGTTGAGCCAAGAAGGAGTAAATAAGAAACCAAGTGCATTGGAGGTTTCTCACACAACTATTTCTGGAATTCTTACGATTGACATTCACATGTCAAATAAGATTGAAAAGATGCAAGTAAGAAAAAAGCAGACTAGAGAGAGCCACTTGAAATACCATAAAAAATGCAGGCTCGCATCCAAGAGGCCAAAATACAGTTCAAGAACAACAACTAACCATCGAGACCCTGATGGAGGAAAACTCTACCCTACTCCAATCAATTCACGGTTGATAAGAAGATAATGATATACCATTCGATGATGGATGGAAGGAAGAACAAGGAGGATCCGCACGACGAGGAACTTGAGGAGATCCCTGTAGGAGCTGGGTGAGGAAGAGATTGTTGATGAGTAGATATAGATGTCTTACTCTTTGCTTTCAAATAATCATAATATTATATTGTTATACATTTCAAAGTAACTCAAGTAGTTTCCCTTTCGAATTTGAAATCAAATAAAAGTTTAATTGCTTACTCCAATTTAAGCCTTCGGATACTTCAAGTAAATATACATCTATTTTCAAGAACTCTTATAAATATTCCAATGACAGAATATAATAAGCACCCAGAGAACTAGTAGTAACCATGAGGAATTGGAATCCTCGAATACAAGGGTTTGTCTCAGCAGAGAATACCTAATGGTGATTGTAACAATAGTTGCCATTACACTTCAAATGTTGGTCAATCCAAAGGCTAATCATCTATCGCCTACTTCATCTCATATGCCTGATGAGACCAAGTATTAGTATGAGTCACTTCGAAAGAACCAAGCTCCCACTTTTAATGGGAGTCACGAGTCTGAAGTTGTTCAGACGTGGCTGGAGAATATTGAGACATAACTCCGACTAATAGAAATTCCAGACAATCTTAAATGGATGTTGTGATACCAGACTTGGATGGCAAAACTGGAAAATGGTGGGAGACAATCTCTCCAGATATGACTAAAAATGGTAAAGTCACATGACATAAATTTTTAGAAGCTTTCTTGAAGCAAATCTTTTTCCAATTGAAATGAGAATGTAACGGCTCAGTGGATTTGAGACTTTCATTCGGATTGCAGATATATCACTGGTGAGTACACATCCAAGTTTAATTCATTGGGCATTATGTCCCGACAATTATGTCTGATAATACTCTTAAAAATCACCACTCCAATAAAGGTCTGATAGCCGTATCCAGTCAACCTTAGCAGTTACCAGGTCACAAGTTTCGAGGATTTTAGTGGAGCTGCAAAATCAGGCGAGACCGACAGAAAGAGGCACGAGGAGGAAAACAACAACGAACTCCCTCTCAATGTTCAGACTTCTCATGGTGCGCTTAAGTCTAAAAGGCCAAATATAGTCAATGGGTCAAATCAGGGACGACCAGTCCCTGCAGCAAACAACCAAGAGTTAGCACATTGCACTTGGTTACTGTCGTAGTTTGGAATGTCGCAAGCAGAGTGAAAAATGCTTCAAGCGTGGGAAGATGGGTCACGACAAGCACAAGGTACCCAAATTAAACTAAAACCCAAGAAGGAAAACCCAATGCTCGCGTATTTGTGATAATTCAGGGAGAGGCTCATGATTCTAGTGACGTAGTGACAAGTACTTTCTTATCAACAAGATGTCTGTTTTTGTGTTGTTTGATTGTGGTAGTACTCATTCATTCAATTTTAGCTTCACTAAAAATTTAGGATTTAAGCCCGAGTTTTTATGTGAATCATTTCAAAAATATTAATCAAAATATTAATCATGAAAGCAACGGAACATGAAACATTTTTAAAGATTCATTGTTAAATCAAATTTACCACTATCCTACTTTCTTAAATGTTATCACCAAATTTTTTATTCATTGATCGAATTTAACTTTGTTTTAAATAAATTCGTTGCTAAAAAATATAGAATTGAGAAACAACATTGACGTTTCAGAGAACAATGATATGTTAGGGGATAAATTTTGATTCAAATTGATTAAGATATAATTAGGAAACATTAGGCGTACATAAAAGGTCCATGCATGTATGATTCACCTGAAACCGTTGAAACTATTAACCATCGGTTCGTTTCTACGACAGTGATCAACCTTAGGCTAGTGTACCCACCGAATAAAAAATTATATGATTTTTTTCTTTAAATTTTAGGATTTATTATTCAAACTAAAAAAATGAAAGATAACAAATAAATCACGGAGAAGCTAAATAGTAGCTAAAGCAATTGAAATCTGTTTTTGGCTAATTATTTTCCACCAAACAACTACCCTTGTGAGGCTCTCCTTTTGCACTTATTCAATGCATTGCATGGGATTACCTGAGAAACACATGAACATCCCAATTTTAGAGAGCATTTTAAGCTCCCACCCTAAGTTTTCTCTATTCCCCTTATTCTTTTGAAATTATTTTTTGCTATTTTTCCCAACAGTCGTCGGCACACAATGTCGTCTGATGCAATGTCGGGGATTGTGGAGTCCATAATGGCATCCGACAACATAATTAATATCCCAGCTTTGGTGAACAAAGAAGAGAAAAGTAAAAGGAATAAGGGTGTCGACGAAGCCAAGATTATGGCGAACAAGGAAAAGGTCTTGTATATATATCACCCTCTTATTAACTCACATTATTTGTAGACATACGTAAGAGTAACAAGGGACAAAAATTGTGATTGTACATATGATAATGGAAACTGCACATTATCTATAAAACATCGTGGTTAAATTTATATAATCTAAATTCGCTTTGTTATTGTTTGAAAAGGGTGGTGAAAATTCTCCAAACAGGAAGGGACTCATCCTTGCAAGATTGGACACATCTAAGGAAGAAGGTACTATTCCATCTATACTATATAGACGTCGGAAGGGGTTAGCCGACGAATCGTGGAAGATGTACTCTCGAAAACATGATTTTGTTCTCCTAAGTTTTTCCGAACTTTAGAAAATTTTTAATAAGAACGCTTCAAGGAATAAAGATCAATGGTTTTATATATACACATGTCCAATCTAACCAACACAAATTGCTTGATATTTTGGCAGATATTAGAGAGGCAAATGTCCAAATAATGACCCTCTCAATAGTTTGCCCAGGGAGACCAGAAATAGAATTGTCTCACCCATTTATTTCCAGTCCCAAGGATTGTCTCTTTACCCTAAAGGAAGGAACAAAATACAGATTGAAGTTCTCATTTAGAGTCTCCAATAAAGTTGTTTCAGGTCTCAAATATGAGAACACTTTGTGGAAAGCGGGCGTCAGAGGTGAAACGAAACCACATATATATATATATAATTGCATGTGATACATTTTGATCATGGCTCTTGGTTCTTTTTCTCCTAAATAAAATTCACATAGACATTCATAAGAATAATAGATAATGATTATTATACTAACCCGGAGAATGGGTTTTATTTTAGAGGTGGGGCATACATGACATATTTATATAAAATATAAAATAAGTGTAACGGAAACTAGCATTTTCATTCCGTTATATTATTTCTCATATTGCAATTTAAGTCTTTTATATATACCAATGGCCATATTAGTCCTATATGTTTGTTTTTTTTTTAAACTATTTTGGCTGTAAAAACCTCTGCTTGCGAAGTTTAATGATTTGTTACCGAAGTTTGAGTGACATGAAAAGTTAGGAATATTTCAATAATGAGTTTGGGATAAAACTAGTCTTTAAGAATCCCTAATTTTTATGTCACATAAGGTAACTTCGAAATCTAATAATAAAAAACTAGCAAGTAGGGGTTTCATAGCTAAAATCATACTAACATTGCTAAATTAAAATATCTAGGGCTAAAATTGCAATTGGAATGTATAACGCACTAAAATCGCAATAGGAAAACTATAATGGACTGAAATATAATCATTTCTATGTGTAATATATATATCTCAAAACTTTTATTGGTATGTTTAAGTATTGAATAAATTTTATATAAAAGATTTGATAACCAAGGTTGGGAATTCGTAGAAGAACGTAGAGATGACCAGGATAATAAATAAGTAGGACTTTTACGAGACATTTCTTGACATGAGATGTATCAACCTGGTTCATAATAGAGTGAAAACTAATATTTTGTAAATAAAAATTAATATAATTTTACGAATATGGTCAAATAAGAGATTCGTCTCACAAAATAACCGTTGAGATCATCTTACAAGGGTTTTTGTGACAATGATTTGAAAAGTAAAAGGTAGAATGTTGCGAGATCGAGGGAAATATATAAAAGGATGTTTCTAATATCATATATCTTGCTCCACTAAAAATTGTTATTTTAAGGGCGTGGATTGCGTGTGAAAGATCCCAAATGTATTTCAAACTGTCCTATGTTTTTTGTGTTATCTAATACCGTCATTGTTACAGTTGACAGATCCACCGTTGTGCTTGGTAATTTTAGACCCCACGATAAACCTTATGGATATCAACTGGAGGAAGAAACTTTACCATGTGGAATGTTAGTGAGAGGTCTTTATTCTGCTAGAGCCAAGGTAAATCCAAATGCAATTAAATATAACGCATCTCTGCAGAATAAACAAAAATGGAGGGCTATATATTTTTACGTTGGACATTTTTTTAATATTACTTTTTAAATGCATTATCCTTAAAAATTCATTATTAAGTTGAAATTTTGACATATTGCAAATAAGGAAGAACAAAATGATTTTTAGGGTGGTACCTATAGAAAATGGTTTTAGACCAAAATAATATGGACAGATAAGTAATTACCTAGTATAGACATAACTTTTTTCGTTATTTGAAACATTAATAATGATCTTCTAAAGACAAGGGTTCTTTTACATTTTTTTTTTTTACAGAAACTTAGATATACCCTTCATGTTCTTCAAAAATGATATCAATTGAGATTAGAGAATTAATTCGATATGTGAGAATGAAATGCATGTTTCGAACCTTCATCTATATATATTTATTTGTTCTTGAAATTGTGATACATGTCACCCCACTTTATAGATAGACTATATATTGATATTTTTGGTTTTTCTGATGTCAATTTTTTTAAAAGAAATACTAGATTACCTCGATCCATAACAATTATTGCACCTTATTATAAACTCTTAGGAATAAGTTTTTAGTATTAATGTAAGTTCTCAATCATTCATATATTTGTTTAATAAACTACAAATATATAGAATTACGAAACAATCAACACACAAACGTTGTGTATACGTGCCCCTAGTATACAAGAAACATAGTATTCACTAATATCTGATAAAAAGATAACATTTAAGTGAAATCAATCATCATTTATATTAATTACTATATCATTTCAGGTTACCGATGATGATGGAACATGCTATATGGATATTCAGTACCATTTTGACATTAAAAAGACTTGGCCTTGAAGCCACTGAAATATTATTATCTTGAAAGTTGTTATGGTTTCTAGTAAGAGATTTGCGTAATGCTTGTTTAATTTGTATAGAACTAGGACTCAAAGGACCATGATACACGAACATGGTTTTGTCTTTTTGATATCTCAGTATTTATGAAGTGAGAGATCCTTGGAGATTCCAGAGATATTTTTTACGAATTCCACCCATCAAACTACAAAATTCCTGTAATAATCTGTGAAGATTGATCGTGGGAGGAAGAAATCCTTGAAGGGAAAATCTTGAATGTATATTTTTACGTCACTGAAAGTTAACTAGTATAAAACTATTACAATGCAAGTCAATTGATTGATTCTAATTGTTTCTAGCTAAGAATAAATTAAACTTAACCGATTTACAAGATTTTTATTTACATAAATACAATGAATAGAATAATTGATCTTATTACAGGATTAATCTATTTCTTAATATGTCAATTAGGCCACTACAACATAAGCATAAAATGACAAAATAAACTAACTTGTTGGGTTAAACATGCATGAGTGAGAGTAATATTGAGATGAGTGACCTACTCGGTACGTCAATTTGCTGACATTGTGTCACTTGATGTGATTGGCTAGATGGACCGTAAAAGTGTGAAGTAAGTTCTTAACGGATAATACTATCTCTGCTGAGGATATGACCGACGATAGGGTAATGGTAAGAATGATCTAAGAGATAAGATAAAGCACCAGCAGTTAGATTCGCCCATTCTCTGACTCTAAGCTTAACATTCCGACCTTAAACACAGACAATAGGTGCACTCTGCGCGGTCACATGATAAGAAAATAAAGTTGCATCTTTACTAAAACCTATAATTTTTGGCCTAGTGGTAAGCGTTTACTCCTAACATAACTTTATTTCAAAAAACTTAAAACACAAAGTCTATATTTAAAAGCAAAATATTTTTTGTCATATATATGTTTCTATATATAATATTATTTGCATTTATCATAAATGATGTCTTAATAGGAGAGTATTCCGGAAGAAAATTCCAGCCGTACAAAAAAATGCCAATGTAACGATTATTTATGGAAACCGTTGCCGAAAATCAAGATGGAATTTTACGTAATGTCGCGCATTAGCGATGCTATACAAAAAGACAATCGTTAAAATTTCAAAAAAGAAAAAAAAGGTGTCAGATTCTGCAATAGTTTTAGTATCCATTCCAAATATAGCGATAAATTCACGTAACCATCACCAATAATACCGATGATACTAAAATCCGTCGTTAAAAATAGTGATGAGTTCAGAATTCGTCGTGAATTATAATGATGGAAATTTTAAACCGTCCCTATTATATAGCGACAGAAATACAATAATTTGTCACTGATTTTGTGATGGCATATGAATCGCAAATTATAGCAATGGAAGATGATGCGTTCCGGAGCTATTATATAGCGACGGCATTGAAACCGTGGCTAAGTATAGGGATAGAACTTAAATTTTGTCACTATTTTAAATGGAGAAGGTTTATAAACCGTGGCTAAAAACTCTTTATATCCCCTGTCCCAAGTCCCATCTTTTCACACTTCAAAAATCCCTACACACTCTCCTCTCCCCAGCCACCGATGCCCAGCCGTGGTTCTTCGTCCTCGCTGTCACCAGATCCGCACTACCGCATGTTTCTGCCAGATCTGCTCCTCCACGTGCGTCGTGGCTGCTAGATCTGCTCCACCATATGCCGCAGCCGCCAAAACTGCTCCTGCAGTGCTGCCACCGTCTGCTTTCCTTCCTCTTCCACGGGCATCCGCCGCATCCTAGAGAAAAGAGGTACACAAACTTTAACTATTTGTATTTTGTGTATGTTTACTGTATGCATATATGTATTTAAATGTTTGTATATGCATGCATGCATATGTCATATGTATTTTCTTGTTTAAATATAGATGTATTTAAGTGTGTATATATATATATATGTATGAAATTGTATAAATATGTAAATTAGTTAAGAAAATTATATTGTTAAGAATACTATTTATGTAGGTTGAAATTCATGTTTCATAATAGAAAAGCGGATATACAAATGGTTAGAGAATGGTTTTGCAACAAATGCATGAGTTGTGTCGTGGTCTCGACTCTCGAATCCTTTCTCGAATTTGCAAAAATGCATCAACACTGTCTATCTGAAGACAATTACGTTGTCCTTGTAACCGTAGATGAGGATAATGTTAAAGTTCATCTAGGACAATATGGATATGATCGGAATATCATCGTTTTGATCCATCATGGTTTAGAATATATCCATCCTTCATAAGGAAATTATTACGATGAGATACCTTGTTCTTCCCGTTTGTGTCATAATATTCACAAGGATCAGTACTTTGATAATTACACAGAACTATGCATCAATTGCTGACCGGTGAAAATGTTCAAAATAACTATAAACCCACATGTTCATTCTAATCCTTCATTCTGAAAGGATCCCGCATGCGAGACTCCAACGAGGGATATCAAATCTTTATTATTCACTTTGGGAAGGCAATCCTTATGGCATTTTTCAATTATATCTTGTTTATGAAATTTAAAAAATGAAAGCCGAGTATAACATGTGTGAGCGAAACTTTGATCACATGTGTCGAGTAATGACTAAGCATTGTCCTCTAGAGAACCATGTGCTATATGTGAAAACAAAAAAAATTCAGCTCCAGGAATAGCTGCTGGTCGAAAACCAGCTGGTGGCTGAAAATCAGCTGTTGGTCCGAAAAATCAGCGTTTGGGTCGGTCAACTCAGCTCTTGGTTGGTCAAACCAGCTCCTGCACAGTCAACCAGCTCCTGCACAGTCACCCAGCTCCTGCATGTCAATCAGGTTCTGCACAGTCAGCAGCACAGTCAGCAGTCAGCAGCACAGTCAGCAGTACAGTCACCAGTTAGCAGTCAAACCAGCTGCTGGAAGGGTCAAACCAGCTGCTGGACGGTCAAACCAGCTTTGACCAATGAAAAATTCAGATTTTGGCTCGCGAATTCCAGCAGTTTTCTACACGCATACAGATCAGATTCACAATTTGTAACTGTCAATTTAGGAGGATTAATGGTCGATTAACCCACCCAAATCAATGCCTACATTAATGTTTTTGTAACAGTCATTTTAATGGCCATGAAAGCAGGGATTTATGGCCTTACTAGTAGACCCTTGATTTGCCCATTTCTGCACCTATAAATACCTCGCTTTAGCATCAAAGGAACCACACTTCTCCCAAAATTTTCTCAGAAAAATTACAGTAACTTGCACGTTGAAACCTTGTTCCCTAGTGCACCAGCTTTCTACCAGATTTCAATCAAACTTCAGACTACTGTAAGTGGGTTTTTGCTATTATATTCGTTTGATATATAATATATATATATTATCCATGTAAGAATTCAGTTTTGAACCTACTGTTCGAGCATCTTTCTGTTCAGACCTCTGCTTCATTTCAAGCTCTGTTTTGCACTGATATTTTTGTCGTAATATGGGTCTACGGAATATTCCGCACTCTGGGTTACTTGGTGTAACCACATGGCCTCGACCCCTTATAGGAGTAAAAATTAGGGACTGATCAGTAAACCATAGACACGAAATAATTATCAGTGCTTTTCTGCTACTCGTTCTGATAAGTTCTGTTATGCTCTGTTAAGCTCTGTTATGCTATGTTACGCTCTGTTATGCTCTGTTATTCAGTATATGTATATGAATATTTGTTATGCTCGAATGGTATCCCCCACTTGCTGAGTGTTTCCCCAAACACTCATCCCTTACTTCTCCACCCAGATAAGAATGAAGAGCAGATAGAAGAAGAAGAACAAGAACAATTTTGGGGCTGGTGAAGATTCAGTTTCTGTTGATATAATTATTTATTTTTTTTTCGCTTCCGCAATTTTCTCTGATTTCCGATGTAAAAACGAACATATTTTTGGATATGTAATAGACTGGTTTGAGCTATGCTATGATGACTTAATGTTTCACAATTTTTATAATTGTTTAATATTGCCGATGTCATGAGTCTCGATCTCGGGGCGTGACATTTTAGTGGTATTAGAGCTCACCAGGTTCATAATCCGGCTGGGAAACCAAATCTAAAATTTTCAAGGTCCCGGACGAAGTTTCAGATTTTGGCGAAGGACCAGTGTTTCCCCCTGCGAAACGGCCCAACAAGCAATACTCACTTTATTGTGACCAAAGTCGTTTTTTGGCCGAATTCCTTCATTTAGACCTCCGAAAACGCGTTTTTGCCGTTTTTGGAAATATTTGAAAATTCTATAACTTTTTGTACTGGACTCCGATTTCAGTTCCGTCAACTGTTCTGAAATCCCTATGGTTAGTACTTTCTGTTTATGGATTAACCTCACGACTTTCTATTTTTGGAAATACCTTCGATTTTTAGGAAATGGCCCCCTCTGCTCCTCGCACTCGAGCTGCTGCTGCCCTCCGTATGAAACAGATTGTCCTCGATAACCAAAGCCACACGATTAGGCGCCTTAGAGCCCAATTAGCCACAGAGAGACGAGGGTTAGCTACAATGAAGAAAGAAGTTGAGGATACCCAAGTAGCAGTAGGAGCCTCACACAAGGTCATCGCTGGACTTTCTGAAATAGGCCTTAGCATGTCCAAGAATATGGAAAAGATGAAAGCTAAGAAACAACAAGCTAAAACAAGCCATGTGGTGTGCCATTAGAAGTTTCAGGCTCGAATCCAAGAAGCCGAAGACTCGATGCAAGCACAACACTTGATCATCGAGGCCCTGGTAGAGGAGAAGGATAGCCTACTCCAAACAATCCAAGGTCTCCAAGAAGCTAACGATGTGCCTGCTCCATTCGATGATGAATGGGAGGAAGAACCGGAAGAACACCCGGACGAAGGAGAAATTGAGGATATACCTTTAGGCGAGGGAGAGATAGATGATGAATGAATAGGAAACGTTTTACCTTAAGCCTTGTATTCAATTCATCCATTTATTCAAATTTGATTATCCCTTCATGATATGGTATTCTCAATTGCTTTACATTCATACGTACCCATCCTTAGTAAGCTTTCCATGGCAGAATATGGCAGGCGACCGAAGAAGCGATAGGAACAATGGAGGCGAAGGATCCTCAAACTCCGGAACTGGTTTTAGCAGAGAAGACCTGATGGAAATCGCTACGATAGTTGCCACGATGCTACAAGGGCTGGTCATCCCAATACAACGGTGATGTGCATTTCCGTCCATAGAGGGCTTCAAATGGTGCCATTCCGATACTGCTGTGGTAGCTATTGTTGTATGCGAACTCTATTAGGGGTAGATGTTCGCTCCAATTACCACCAAAGTCTAATGTGCAAGTCCACAGTATGTCTTCTAGGGTCTGGATAGTCCTCTCAGTTTGGCCATCTGTTTGTGGATGATACGCCGTACTGAGGGTAACCTTACTTCCCATGGCTTCTTGGAAGCTCTTCCAGAAACGAGATACGAACCTTGGGTCCCTATCTGACATGATGCTGATTGGGACTCCATGCAATCTGACGATGTTGTCCATGTACAAGGAAGCAAGCTTATCCAAGCCGTAGGTCATTCGGACAGGCAGAAAGTGCACGGACTTTGTTAATCTATCCACGATTACCCATATTCCATCATAGCCTAATCTTGTCCTTGGTAGACCTACTACAAAGTCCATGGATATGTTTTCCCACTTCCATTCTGGAATTTCCAGTGGTTGTAACAATCCTCCAGGTCTTTGATGTTCTGCCTTGACTTGTTGGCATACGTGGCATCTGACAACAAAATCAGCAACATCTCTTTTCATCCCATTCCACCAGAAGTGTTCTTTCAAATCTCTGTACATCTTTGTACTTCCCGGGTGGATTGAGAACTTGGACTTATGTGCTTCAGACATCACTTCCTGACGAAGGTTATTAACGTACGGGTACGACATAGTCGTCCATTCAGATAGTATCACCTTGTTCATATTCTTCCGACTTAGCGCATCGACCACCTTATTTGCCTTTCCTGGGTGGTAGTTGATCGTTAGGTCGTAGTCCTTTAACAGCTCGAGCCATCGTCTTTGTCTCAGGTTCAATTCCTTCTGAGTGAATATATACTTGAGACTTGATGGTCGGTGAATACTTCACATTTTGCACCATAAAGGTAGTGTCGCCAAATCTTTAGGGCAAAAACCACCGCAGCTAGCTCTATTTCGTGGGTTGGGTAGTTGCGTTCATGCGTCTTCAGTTGTCTTGATGCATATGCAATTACTATGCCATCTTGCATGAGCACACACCCTAGTCCTTCTTTCGATGCATCGCTGTAGATGGTAAAGTCTTTGTCTCCTACAGGTAGCGTCAGAATAGGGGCAGATGCAAGCTTCGTCTTCAGAGTCTAGAAGCTTGTCTCACATTCTTCGTTCCAGTTGAACTTGGAGTTCTTCTGGGTGAGTCTAGTGAGTGGTAAGGCTATTGAAGAAAAACCTTCTACGAACTTCCGATAATAGCCGGCCAATCCCAAGAAGCTTCTAACTTCTGTCACCGTCTTAGGTGCAGGCCAGTCCACGATGGCTTCTACCTTTTTTGGATCCACTGATACGCCTTCTTCGGAAATTATATGGCCTAGGAACGCCACACTCTTCAGCCAGAATTCGCACTTCTTGAATTTGACGTATAGTTGTTTCTCTCGCAGGGTTTGGAGAGTGATTCGGAGATGTTCCTTGTGGTCTTCTTCACTCGATGAATATACGGGTATATCATCTATGAACACCACCACAAATTTTTCGAGGAATGGCTTAAACACGCGGTTCATGAGGTCCATGAAAGCCGCTGGTGCATTAGTTAGACCAAATGGCATCATTATGAATTCGTAATGGCCATATCTGGTTCTAAATGATGTTTTAGGCACGTCCTCAGCCTTAATCTTTAGCTGGTGATAACCTGACCTCAAATCAAACTTTGAGAAGGTTGTAGCTCCCTTGAGTTGATCAAAGAGGTCGTCGATTCTTGGAAGAGGATACTTGTTCTTGATTGTGATCTTGTTCAACTATCTGTAGTCCATACACAATCTCATGGTTCCATCCTTCTTCTTGACGAACAAGACTGGAGCTCCCCAAGGTGACACACTGGGCCGGATCTGCTTTTTGTCTAGCAGTTCCTGTAGTTGATCCTTGAGCTCCTTGAGTTCTGCAGGTGCCATTCGATAGGGTGCCTTGGATATTGGGGCCGACCCTGACACTAGGTTGATCTCGAACTCAATTTCTCGATCAGGCACTTTTCCAGAAATACATCTGCGAACTCTTGTACTACTGGGATGTCTTCTATCTTGAGTTCGTCTCCTTCTTTTACTTCATGGATCATAGCCAAGTAAACTTCTGCTCCGGTCTTCATGGCTGTCCATGCTTGGGCCGCAGAAAGTAGGGACTTTCGCTCCTTGTTCTTACCATGATATATCAGCTCTTCTTGACCGAGGGTTTGGAGCTTCACGCTCTTACTTCGGCAATCTACCATTGCATGGTTCTTAGATAGCCAATCCATCCCTAAGATTGCGTCGAATTCGACCATGTTGAGTTGTATCAGGTTTGCGAAGAATGAATGGCTGCTTATAGAAATCTCGCAGTTTCGATGGATCTTATATGTTTCAATGGTAGCGTTGGTAGGGGTTGATACTCTATAGGGTTCAGATAGAATTTCAGACTCTAACCCTAACTTCTTAGAAAATCTCCTAGACACGAACGAATGCATGGCACCACAATCAAACAACACATAAGCAGGCAGCTTGTTGATAGAAATGGTACCTGCCACCACGTCACTGACGTCTTCAGCTTGCTCCTCTGTCATTGCGAACATGTGAGCGTTGGGCTTGTAGCGTCGTGGCAACTATCGTAGCGATTGCCATCAGGTCTTCTCTGCTAAGACCAGTTCCGGAGTTTGAGGATCCTTCGCCTCCATTGTTCCTATCGCTTCTACGGTCGCCTACCATATTCTGCCATGGAAAGCTTACTAAGGATGGGTACGTATGAATGTAAAGAAATTGAGAATACCATATCATGAAGGGATAATCAAATTTCGAATAAATGGATGAATTGAATACAAGACTTAAGGTAAGACGTTTCCTATTCATTCATCATCTATCTCTCCCTCGCCTAAAGGTATATCCTCAATTTCTCCTTCGTCCGGGTGTTCTTCCGGTTCTTCCTCCCATTCATCATCGAATGGAGCAGGTGCATCGTTAGCTTCTTGGAGATCTTGGATTGTTTGGAGTAGACTATCCTTCTCCTCTACCAGGGCCTCGATGATCAAGTGTTGTGCTTGCATCGAGTCTTTGGCTTCTTGGATTCGAGCCTGCAACTTCTGATGGCACACCACATGGCTTGTTTTAGCTTGTTGTTTCTTAGCTTTCATCTTTTCCATCTTCTTGGACATGCTAAGGCTTATTTCAGAAAGTCCAGCGATGACCTTGTGTGAGGCTCTTACTGCTACTTGGGTATCCTCAAGTTCTTTCTTCATTGTAGCTAACCCTCGTCTCTCTGTGGCTAATTGGGATCTAAGGCGCCTAATCGTGCGGCTTTGGTTATCGAGGGCAATCTGTTTCATACGGAGGGCAGCAGCAGCTCGAGTGCGAGGAGCAGAGGGGGTCATTTCCTAAAAATCGAAGGTATTTCCAAAAATAGAAAGTCGTGAGGTTAATCCATAAACAGAAATTACTAACCATAGGATTTCAGAACAGTTGACGGAACTGAAATCGGAGTCCTGTACAAAAAGGTATAGAATTTTCAAATATTTCCAAAAACGGCAAAAACGCGTTTTCGGAGGTTTAAATGAAGGAATTCGGCCAAAAAACGACTTTGGTCACAATAAAGTGAGTATTTCTCGTTGGGCCGTTTCGCAGGGGGTAGAACTGGTCTTTCGCCAAAATCTGAAACTTCGTCCGGGACCTTGAAAATTTCAGATTTGGTTTCCCAGCCGGATTATGAACCTGGTGAACTCTGATACCACTAAAATGTCACGCCCCGAGTTGGTTTTTACATCGGAAATCAGAGAAAATTGCGGAAGCGAAAAAAAAAAATAATTACATCAACAGAAACTGAATCTTCACCAGCCCCAAAATTGTTCTTGTTCTTCTTCTTCTACCTGCTCTTCATTCTTATCTGGGTGGAGAAGTAAGGGGTGAGTGTTTGGGAAAACACTCAGCAAGTGGGGGATACCATTCGAGCATAACAAATATTCATATACATATACTGAATAACAGAGCATAACAAAGCGTAACATAGCATAACAGAGCTTAACAGAGCATAACAGAACTTATCAGAACGAGTAGCAGAAAAGCACTGATAATTACTTCGTGTCTATGGTTTACTGATCAGTCCCTAATTTTTACTCCTCTAAGGGGGCGAGGCCATGTGGTTACACCAAGTAACCCAGAGTGCGGAATATTCCGTAGACCCATATTACGACATAAATATCAGTGCAAAACAGAGCTTGAAATGAAGCAGAGGTCTGAACAGAAAGGTGCTCGAACAGTAGGTTCAAAACTGAATTCTTACATGGATAATATATATATATAATATATCAAACGAATATAATAGCAAAAACCCACTTACTGTAGTCTGAAGCTTGATTGAAATCTGGTAGAAAGCTGGTGCACTAGGGAACAAGGTTTCAACGTGCAAGTTACTGTAATTTTTCTGAGAAAATTTTGGGAGAAGTGTGGGTCCTTTGATGCTACAACGAGGTATTTATAGGTGCAGAAATGGGCAAATCAAGGGTCTGCTATTAAGGCCATAAATCCCTGCTTTCATGGCCATTAAAATGACTGTTACAAAACATTAGTGTATGCATTGATTTGGGTGGGTTAATCGGCCATTAATCCTCCTAAATTGACAGTTACAAATTGTGAATCTGATCTGTATGCGTGTAGAAAACTGCTGGAATTCGTGAGCCAAAATCTGAATTTTTCGTTGGTCAAAGCTGGTTTGACCGTCCAGCAGCTGGTTTGACCCTTCCAGCAGCTGGTTTGACCCTTCCAGCAGCTGATTTGACTGTTGACTGCTGACTGTACTGCTGATTGTGCTGCTGACTGTTGACTGTGCTGCTGACTACTGACTGTGCAGAAGCTGATTGACTATGCAGGAGTTGGGTGACTGTGCAGGAGCTGGGTGACTGTACAGGAGCTAGTTTGACCAACCAAGAGCTGAGTTGACCGACCCAAAAGCTGATTTTTCGGACCAACAACTGATTTTCAGCCACCAGCTGGTTTTCGACCAGCAGCTGGTTTTTCGACCACTAGCTGATTTTCGACCAACAGCTGGTTTTCGACCACCAGCTGATTTTTTTTTGCTCTATTTCTTGGAGCTGAATTTTTGGGTTTTCACACATTCGATTTTTGATATTCGAAACCTTAAAACTGTTTGTATAAGCCTCGCTTAACTCAGATCTGAGGCTCTCAGTCCAAATCTATTTTCTCAGTTAACAAATATTGTGCTGAAGGAAATCGATTAAACAGTGAACAGTTAACAGTAAATACGATGCAATAAATAAAAAATAGAGTTCAGAATTAGTTTCTGTAAGTTCGGATCTGAAAGTCCTACGTCTCTCCTTCTTCATTTTCAGGAAGGTTCCACTAGAAGAATTTGATGTCTACAACTCCTGTAGACACCCGATCACATAAGCCTCACTTAACATGAACTCTTAGCAACTCCAAACTACGCAGATCACACTGCTGAAAACTAACAATAAAGTTTTTCGAACTTCTTCACACGGCAAGTTCGTTACAGACTCAAAACTAATTTTACAATAGACACGAAACAAATGAGTTCTGTAAATCTTCTGGTTCTTTTAACAACAAGAACAGTTTACTAAGGTAAACCAGAAGATATCTCGAAGGTTATATCTATGAAAGAGCTGAACTAGAGTGTTCTTCGAGATAATGAAGGCTGGGACTCAAAGTATTTTGCGATGTGAAAATCTCAGAGTGCGAGAGAACTTGTTAATGGCCGAGAGCTTTTCAAATTGTCGAACACTTCTATGTTTGAATTCTTGAGCTATATATACTCTTTAATCTTTAACGGTCATTAATTGAGACAGTAGACACAAACCTTGTTTGCATAACTTCATCGTATCAACGCATTAAATGCTCTATTAATGCTATGAAAAGGCCTGTCTAAATTTGTCAGAGCTTATTTGACTTTAATACTCAAAATAGGTAAATATCGAATAGACCAACTTTGCGTCCTGCAAAGTATTCTCCAAATTGCTCTGAACCGAGTCTCTTTCATCCACTTTGTCTAGCAGGCTTTATATCATGAAATCTCGATCGTTGATTCCTTATAGCTGTTAAATCTGAAGCTCAAATCTGTTTCGACACTAAGATCTGAAATCTGCTCTCAACTATAAACACTTACTTTCCTTATCTATTTCGTATCTTCTCTCTCTTTAACTTCTTCAAATCTGTATAGCTGTTAGGTTTGAGTTCTTTTCTTTACGAACTATCCCCCTTTTTGTCTTCTTTAAAATAGAAATATTGACAAATCTGAATTCCCGGAATAACTGAATATCTGAAATATCTTGTTCTGATCTGAATCCATTTCTGAGAACTGATAAAATGTTTTCCCTCTAACCAGATCTGAAAAACTCTGTTCCCCGAAACTGAAATAACTGACCCGATTACTCAAATAACCCGAATATCCAAATCTGACAATATCTAATCTGAAATACTCTGATCTGAAATCTTCAACCCGAATAACTGAGATCTGAAATCCTCTGTTAAATACGCTCCGCTATTCTATGATCTGATATACTCATCTTGATAGCATGACATCCGGATCTGAAATTCTTATTTCCTCCGAAAGCTCGATTACTTAAGATCTTGATAGCATGACATCCGGATCTGAAATTCTTATTTCCTCCGAAAGCTCGATTACTTAAGATCCAGATCTTAGTCTTATGTTCAGTTCTTAGTCTAGTTTTCGTTATCACCAAAACTTATAAATTTTATCTTAACAATTTCCCTCTTTTTGGTGATGACAAAACATAGCAACCTATGACTTAAAAGAGACAAAAATAAATTTCTCCAAGTCACCTATATATATTCAATACGAAACGGCTAAGTTTACAGGAACTGAAAATATCAAAATCTGCTCAGCTTCACTATTAAGATAAAATTTATAAGTTTTGGGGATAACAAAATAAGACTGAGAAATGATCTTAAGTATTCGCAGAAGACAAGTGTAGGGAACTTTTCAGATCTCGTGACGTCATGCTATTCAGTTGCAGTCTTTAAGTTTTGTGAGTTCTGAGTTAAGCGTTGACATTTGAGTTGACTTTTTGGGTTCATTTTCTCTAATCAGAACTGTGCAAGTTAAGTATTCAAAGATTCATATATCTGTTATCAGGTTGATGCTTTCAAATCAGATTCGGGTATTTGGATCAGTTGAGTATTCGGGTCGGTTAATTCAGATATCGGGACTGTTGTTAGAGCAAAGTTTATTCAGACTTGATTCAGAGGCTTTAGTAACAGATTGTGGTATATTGACTCAAGTGGTATTATTCAGATTTGAGAGTATCAAATATAAACAGATTCTACACAAGTTATTTCAGATCTCAATATTTCAGAAGTGATTACAGAATTCTCAGTGAATATCAGATTCGAAGACAATTCAGATTTGAGTACAGTACTCTTGCAGATTCTCTAAGCATTCAGATATGACTAAATTGCAAGCATACTCAAGTGTGAGCTTCGATTCTCTTCAGAAGTTATCAAAGAACTATTTAAAGAGAATCAACGGTCAAAGTTTATATCGTATAAAAGGCTGGAATTAAGGAGACAAGATCAGAGCTATTTTGGGTAAAATCGCATAGTGCGCAGAATGTTTGATACGTTGATTACCCGCTTTGGAATATAAGTCAATTTAGCCCTCACGAGCGTAGTTTACCTTTTGTATGGCATTAATGGAGCATTAAATGCTATGATATGATGAAGATATGCAAAAGAGCTTATCTCTACTGGCTACATTAATGACCGTTGAACACAAAGAGTATAAAAGGCTGAAGAATTCAAATGAAGAAGTTTTCTGCGTCTTCTGCTCCTCTACACTATTAGTGATTCACAATGTTCATTAAGATCTTGAAAGCCAACGCTGCAACAGCTATAACTGAAAGCACCTCAGTGGGTTGAAAAGAATCAACATGAATACACAACTGAGGACAAGAAAAAGGAAAATCTGGACAATGTGGCTAAGGATATTATTTACAAGACGCTGGATAAAAACATGTTCAGCAAGATCAAAATCTATGCCACAGCAAAGGAGATTTGGGAGAAGCTGATTCAAATCTGTGAGGGCAACGATGAAACCAAGGAGAATAAACTTACTGTGGCCCAACACAAATATGAATCAATCAAGATGCGAGAGGGAGAGACCATGGCTGAGTTCGACGAGCGTTTCAGTGATGTTGTGATAGAGCTTACAAGTTTGGGCAAGGAATACAGCAACCGAGAGTTGGCACTTAAAGTGATGCGAGCGCTGCCCAGGGAGTGGGATGTAAAGACGATGGCTATGCGAGAGTCTAAGGACCTAAAAAAATTGGAGCTTCATGATCTGTTTGCGAACCTGAAGGCATATGAGTTTGAGTTAGAAACAAGATCTGAGGCAGGAACGTCGACATCTCAACCAACTAAAGCTCTTGCTGCAACATCAGAACAGTGCTCACCAAGCAAATCTGTAGATCAACTCAGCAATGATGTCATGTCCCTCTTCGTCAAGAAGTTTGGGAAATACCTGAGAAGATCTCAAAACCCTTCTTTCAATTATAACAAATCTGAAATATTGTCTACTGATATGAATTGTTTCAACTGTGCCTTCTTTCAATTATAACAAATCTGAAATATTGTCTACTGATATGAATTGTTTCAACTGTGGTCGTCCAGGTCATTTTGCTGCAGACTATAACAGGCCAAAGAAGGAGGACAGACCTAAAAGGGAGGAGAAGAAGGATGATAGATCAAAGGAAAGATCAAAAGAAAGAAGGATAAGAACAAGAACTGATAGAAGGCCCAACCAGAAGAATGACAGAAAAGTACTTGTTGCAGAAGAAAGCAACAAAAACTGGGCAGATTCAGATTCCGATTCTTCATCCAGTAGCTCTTCATCAAGCGATAGTGAACAGGAGTAAGTTCACTGTCTGATGGCTAATCAACCTTCAGATGACGAGGTATTTGATTTCTCAAACATTGAATTCACTCAATGAAATGTTCCATGAGTACAAGAAGCTTTCTCAAACATTCGAGGAAGTCAAAGCTGAAAACATGGATTTGAAAAAATAGTCCAGTGGAACCAAGCACCGCTCAACTTGGTGAAACTGACTGTTTACAAATCGAGTTGAGTAAGATGAAGACTGAGAATGAATCGTTGAGATTAAGATCCTGTGAGCTTGAATCTGAAAACGAAAGGTTAAATCTGGTGATGAGCTCCTGGACCCAGTCTTCTGTTTCTCTAAGCAAGCTGCATGAAACTCAAAAGCCATTAAATGATAAATCTGGCTTAGGTTTCAATGCCGGTGAAAGCAGCTCTGGAGAGACCTGTATTCAGTCAAATCTGGCATATGACAAGTTCAAAAAGATGAATTTTGTCAAAGCCAGTGTGATACATGATACATGCGAGTCGGTAAGGCATGATGACCAGATCTCGAGGCAACTGAATCAGAAAGGGAAAGATGGTATTGGCTATGTCAGACCCGAGAACTCTAAGTCTAGTTGGCTGAAGAACAGACTTGACAAGGAAAAGGCAAAAATTGGATCCAAGTCGTTTGTTCAGAACCAACAAAGACGTGGTTCTGAGAAGGTCAAATCTGAATGGAGAAAGATTCAGCCCCGAAGAGATCTGAATGGTCAAAATTCCAAACCAAAGCTCAACATATCTCACCATATTCCTGCACACACCCTTATGGACTTTCATACTGGGAAAACTGTTAAGGTAATTAAAGTATGGGTCCCGAAAGGGGTAATCCGATCTGGACCCAAGTAAAATTGGGTACCAAAATTTGTATTCGTGTTTGCAGGGCAACAGGTACAAGGCTGGAGATGAGTCAATCATATGGTACCTTGATAGTGGGTGTGCACGTCACATGACTGGAAACCCAAAGCTATATCAGATGTGAGACCTCACAAAGGAGCTAAAATCGTTTTTGGTGATAACTCACATTGTGAAAACCCAAAAAAAAAAAATAATACAGATCTCTTCCAGTCAAACAAATATCTCTCGGTCAAACAGATTTCTCCCGGTCCACGTTACTGTGCAACGAGCGAACACAGTTGGAGCAGCTGTTGGGAGAGAGATCTGTTAATGTTGGCGCGCGGGTGCGCGAAGATGCCACGTGTTAGTCAACAATTCTGGATTTGACTAAAGAGGTAGAGATCTGGTTGAGCAGCGATGAACGCTAGTAGCTGTTCAGATTTGAGACAACGCGGCGTCATTTTGCGGTAGTAAGTGGGAACCCTGATGCGACGTCGTTTGCCGTTGTGCGAGGATATATCTGATTTACAACAGGCGTCGTCGTTTTGTTTAGTGGTGCGACGTCGTTTGCCGTTGTGCATTAAAAGGAGGAAGAGAGATCTGATGTGCAACATCTGAGCCAGATACGTGTCATCGCTAAAGCCAGATTCGAGAGACCTCTGCCTTAGCGAGGGATCTGATCAGTGGCGACGCAGAATTCAGATCTCACGACGTTCAGACTTCACGACGCAGAATCAGACTTCACGACGTGCTTTGAAATTCAGATTTGTCTAGAGCGAGTGAAGCATCCAGATTTGTGACGGGTCCTGCGCGACGTCTTTTGGGATTAGTAAAATCTATTTTTAGCATAGCGTTATATCTACCGCGCATTTCTTATATGTTGGGAAACTAGATTTCTCCGACCGCAACCAGATGTCTCCAAATTCAGATGTCTCCATGAAAATTCAGATTTGAAAAAGAAAATTCAGATTTTTGGCTCACGAATTCCAGCCGTTTCTGCACGCATACAGGCCAGATTTCACCATTGTAACCGTCGAGTTAGGAGGATTAATGGCCAATAAACCTCTTAATTCCAGGGCTTAAATCTTGCGCTTGTAATAGTCGATGTAATGAACGTGAAATCAGGGATTTAAGGCTCTTAAATGACAGACGCTCGATTTCCCCTCCGCTACACCTATAAATACCAGGCAGGACCTCATATTTCCCACACCATTTCGAAATTCTCAGTAAGAAAAGCAACGAGCTCTCACGCTGAAGTCCTGCAGAAATGATATAAGATTTCATAGTTGAAATCCTGCGCAAGTTACAACCCAGCGATGTACGAATTTCGCCAGAATTCGTGCACCAGATTTTTTTTAAAGGGTTGAAGATCCTAGATTCAGCTGACGGAGTCGTGCAGGAATGTTCAACCCTTTAAAAAAAATCTGGTGCACGAATTCTGGCGAAATTCGTACATCGCTGGGTTGTAACTTGCGCAGGATTTCAACTATGAAATCTTATATCATTTCTGCAGGACTTCAGCGTGAGAGCTCGTTGCTTTTCTTACTGAGAATTTCGAAATGGTGTGGGAAATATGAGGTCCTGCCTGGTATTTATAGGTGTAGCGGAGGGGAAATCGAGCGTCTGTCATTTAAGAGCCTTAAATCCCTGATTTCACGTTCATTACATCGACTATTACAAGCGCAAGATTTAAGCCCTGGAATTAAGAGGTTTATTGGCCATTAATCCTCCTAACTCGACGGTTACAATGGTGAAATCTGGCCTGTATGCGTGCAGAAACGGCTGGAATTCGTGAGCCAAAAATCTGAATTTTCTTTTTCAAATCTGAATTTTCATGGAGACATCTGAATTTGGAGACATCTGGTTGCGGTCGGAGAAATCTAGTTTCCCAACATATAAGAAATGCGCGGTAGATATAACGCTATGCTAAAAATAGATTTTACTAATCCCAAAAGACGTCGCGCAGGACCCGTCACAAATCTGGATGCTTCACTCGCTCTAGACAAATCTGAATTTCAAAGCACGTCGTGAAGTCTGATTCTGCGTCGTGAAGTCTGAACGTCGTGAGATCTGAATTCTGCGTCGCCACTGATCAGATCCCTCGCTAAGGCAGAGGTCTCTCGAATCTGGCTTTAGCGATGACACGTATCTGGCTCAGATGTTGCACATCAGATCTCTCTTCCTCCTTTGCACAACGGCAAACGACGTCGCGCCACTAAACAAAATGACGACGCCTGTTGTAAATCAGATCTCTCCTCGCACAACGGCAAACGACGTCGCATCAGGGTTCCCACTTACTACCGCGAAACGACGTCGCGTTGTCTCAAATCTGAACAGCTACTAGCGTTCATCGCTGCTCAACCAGATCTCTACCTCTTTAGTCAAATCCAGAATTGTTGACTAACACGTGGCATCTTCGCGCACCCGCGCGCCAACATTAACAGATCTCTCTCCCAACAGCTGCTCCAACTGTGTTCGCTCGTTGCACAGTAACGTGGACCGGGAGAAATCTGTTTGACCGAGAGATATTTGTTTGACTGGAAGAGATCTGTATTATTTTTTTTTTTTGGGTTTTCACAATGTGAGTTATCACCAAAAACGATTTTAGCTCCTTTGTGAGGTCTCACATCTGATATAGCTTTGGGTTTCCAGTCATGTGACGTGCACACCCACTATCAAGGTACCATATGATTGACTCATCTCCAGCCTTGTACCTGTTGCCCTGCAAACACGAATACAAATTTTGGTACCCAATTTTACTTGGGTCCAGATCGGATTACCCCTTTCGGGACCCATACTTTAATTACCTTAACAGTTTTCCCAGTATGAAAGTCCATAAGGGTGTGTGCAGTAATATGGTGAGATATGTTGAGCTTTGGTTTGGAATTTTGACCATTCAGATCTCTTCGGGGCTGAATCTTTCTCCATTCAGATTTGACCTTCTCAGAACCACGTCTTTGTTGGTTCTGAACAAACGACTTGGATCCAGTTTTCGCCTTTTCCTTGTCAAGTCTGTTCTTCATCCAACTAGACTTAGAGTTCTCGGGTCTGACATAGCCAATACCAGCTTTCCCTTTCTGATTCAGTTGCCTCGAGATCTGGTCATCATGCCTTATCGACTCACATGTATCATGTATCACACTGGCTTTGACAAAATTCATCTTTTTGAACTTGTCATATGCCAGATTTGACTGAATAAAGGTCTCTCCAGAGCTGCTTTCACCGGCATTGAAACCTAAGCCAGATTTATCATTTAATGGCTTTTG